>CM044432.1:89190311-89209151 GCA_024363595.1 Xenopus borealis | reverse complement strand
AAAAATCAAACCTACAGGAAAAATCTGTTGGAGGTGGGATTAATCTGCCCCTGAGTTTTCTATACAGGCACATTTCACAGCATAGCTTTTTACATACAAAATTGGTCAACATTACCGCTACTGTAACACATGAAATAAGAATGGCGTGCTACATAACATAAATGTGTCAGGTTTGCTAAATACTGTTCTTTTTCTTAGGAGCTGCTATGCCATCAAAGATTTTATTCATGGACCCACGGTACAGAAACATTTCACAGCTTGAAAAGCACAACCAAACATTTCCACTGGTTATTTAAACACTGATCAATATGGCCTAGGAAACCATTTCCATCACTTTCACATCACTGCCACTTACGGTTGCATACTGGGGGTAATGTCTAGGACATCTAAAGCGGGATAAAAAAGATTTTTTCTTCCATGTTTAGCATGAAAAGAAATTGTAAAAGTAACTTAAGATTCAAAAAAACACCCACCACTATTTAACATCCATAATCATTTCAAGTATTTGTATTTAACAAGATTGTTAGATAAGATTCTTGGTGACAAATTACCCTGGTTATACTTATATCAGGGTTTCCCCATGTCTTACTTTCTCTTGACAGGTAAATATAATACAATTTGCATACTTTAAAAATGCCTCTAAAACTGCATTTATTTGTCCTGAAAGGCTTATTTATTTGTCTTAGAGGCATATTTATCATAATTCAGATTTGTGAAGTTTAGAGTTTTTTGTACTTCAAATTAACTCAGTTAAAAAAAACTTGAATGTTTGCTTATTTATAAAAAATCTGAATTTAAACAAAATCAATTGAACACAAATTTTTATAGACTTAAAACACCAATTAAAATTCGACTTGAATTTAAAAATAGGCTTGAATTTTGTCTAGGACAACTCCCTTTGACTTCTACATGATTTCCCCAGCTTTTAGATGCTGATTTCCCAACCGTGAATGGCTTTAATTTACTAAAAAATAGAACGTATGTGCGGGAAAAGTCAATTGAAATCGTGTGGCTTTTTAAAATTTGTCACTCAAAACCACAAAATCTTGAAGATCATGCAGGCAAGAAACATGTTCCAATTGTAAAAGGAATATCTTCCATTGATTTCCATATGATTTTGACAGCTTTTAGCTTGAGTAATTTCAGATTTGTCAAAGTTTTGTCTCATAATACATGCTGAAAAAGTTGGGCATTTTTTCTGACTTCAGATTTTTTTTACAAAAAGCCTTGCAAGAAAAATTCAACCTTTAATAAATGTGCCCCTTACACTGTATTTGACAGCTATTTTATGTCAAATTTGGGCCTGGGTTCCATAGTTTTATATAAAAAGGAATAAAGCCTGTCACTTGGTCACCTTGAGAGATACAACATGTGCACCATTGATAAAACTCATGATATACATTTAACACCAGTTTCATTTATATTTCCAACACAACCAAACAAATAAATATTTCCCATATTTAACACAAAATCACATAAAGGTTAAAATATGTATTTACATATATAGAAATGTACCAAGTAAAACTTGCAATGAGCATCTATTTTCTTGCCATTCCATGTTAAAGGACCAGTAACACAATTTTTTTAAAGTAAAAAACCCTTCTACCCACCTTCAATAACACATCTTGCTTTGACAGGGTTTACAATTATAAATTTTTTACACCTAAATGATAAAGCAAAATCCCTCTTCTGGTTTTACTGCTGTGTCGGAAAAAGGCAATAGGGCGACAAACACTTGAACCCTAAAACACTATCTCCTGATAGTCGGCTACTTCTCTGCGGGCAGTGAAGGAGTGAATGGGTTTGCGCTGACTTTGTTGAGGCTTTCTGTAGTCCTTGGATGATGGTATGGCTGCTGCCTTTACTGCTGAAGTTAGTTTGTCTGTTTTCACAGAGCCTGCACAGTTCTATCTAAAAAAATACCGGCCTTCCTATATATATTTATCTTTTTTTCCTATTAATAACATTGGGATCAACCATCAAAAATACCGGCCAGGCTGGTAAAATACCAGCCAGGTGACAACCCTACGCACACATAAGAGCCTTCAAGTGCTAGTCGCTCTGTCGCCTTTTTCAGACACAGCTGTACAACTGAAAGAGGGATTTCATGTCATTATTTAGGTGTAAAAAACAAAAGATTGTTAACCCTGTCAAGGCAAGATGTGTTATTGAAGGTGGGTAGAAGGGATTTCGTAAATAAAATTTTTTGTTGTACTGGTCCTTTAATGGACAGCATCGCCATCATCAAAATGCCCCAAAGATGGGGGTGATAGTTAAACAGGCCTAAAACATAAGATATTGAGTATCGTGATCGTGTGCTGTGCAGTTAACCACATAGGGCTGCTCAAATCCGCAACATATGGATATTCAATGTGCATTATTGAAGGTACAAATCTTCTGTTACAGGGCTACTATACTGTTGGACAGCTATATTGATAAGCCCTATACATAAAGTACAGCATTAATTGTATGATCCTAAAAGGTTGACTAGAACATACAATAGGACAAATGTAATGAAATAGAGTTTTGATGTATATTTGAATATTTTTTATTTTCATATTGGCTTCATGGTGGGCCTTGAATTGCTGAATAAAATGAGGACAATCCCCATTTGAGAGATTTTTGGATTATGAGTTATTGTTTGGCACCATCAAGTAAATATTCTGCCATTTCTAAAATCATTTGTTCATACATTTATATTCTACTTTCTATAGTGCCAACATGTTAACCATTACTTTCTAGATACTTTTCATAATTTACATCAGTCCCTGCACCAGCTTAGCTTATGATCTAAAGGTGGCCATACACGTAGAGATCCGCTCGTTTGGCGATGTTGCCAAACGAGCGGATCTCTCCCCGATATGCCCACCTTGAGGTGAGCGATATGGGGCTGATCTGATCGTGGGCCCTAGGGCCCAACGTTCAGATCAGTATGGGCGGTCGGATCGCGGGACCGCATCAACGAACAGATGCGGCCGCGATCTGATGGGATTTTTAATCCTGCCCGATCGACATCTGGCCGACTTTTGGCCAGATATCGATCGGGAAAGCCCGTCGGAGGGCCCCCCACACGGGCAGATAAGCTGCCGACACAATCTGTCGGCAGCTTTTATCTGCCCATGTATGGCCACCTTAAGGCCCTATTACATTCAAACTCAGGTCAATGTTATCAAGAACCATTTAACCTGCCATTATGTTTTGTGGAAGGAAACCCAAGCAAACAGAGGATAATATACACAGATAAGGTGATTAACATTTCTCTGTGCAAAATCTCTATCCATATTTAATTTAATTAACAGCGCATTAAATTAAAGAAATGGATACCTTAAAAAATTATTGACCACTTAGAAATAGGAGGTATGGGGCTATCAGCTTCCATCATAATCAGTGTGACCTCAAATTTAAAACAGGAACCATTTACATTAATCTAAGGCTTATACATTTCCGACTAGTTCCATCTCAGCTTTATGGAAAATTTTAAGAACTATGCACACTGTGAACTGTATAAACTTGATTCACAATACTAATGTATAACAGAACTAGATAGGGGCTTTAGTGTTAGCCGAGCTGAGGCTCCTTGGGTTTAAATGACTGGCCAAGACATGGTAGCTGTGGAAGATAAAATATAAATATATTAGGTAAAAAGCCTAAAGGTCAAAAGATCCCTGGTCTTTAACCCACGACCTGTAGTGACACTGTTTTTTTGCAACTCATATTTAGAAGACTTCAGTAAAACCTTTACATCTTCAGCATGTGTATAAATATTTCACTGCATTAACTAGGTTTGTATGTTAATAAAACAGCTCCGTTTTTGCCACTACGTGTGGTAAAGTACTGTAGTCTTAGATAGGAACTAAAATAGGCATTTATATTACATCTATTTTAGCCAGAGGTCCCATATGTATTAAATATGTTATTTAAAATTATTGATTAGTTTAAAAGTAAAAAGTAAATAGTAAACAGATGAATCTGCCAAAAACCATTTCTCAATACACAGAACATATTCAATGCTTGGAATATTCAATTACAAAATATTAAGACCTAGTAGAGAGGGCTTAACATCTTAGTGATACAAGTAACATTTTCAATGCATGAAAGCAAGATATACTTTATGTACTATATTATGATCAAACCTCTTTCAGTACTTATTTGCTTTATCCATACTTGACAAATGGGTCATGTTGTGCACATTTTCTAATAGGGAGAGTGATTTCATACCAGGATGACTACTAACTGCAGTGAATTAAAAACATTTTATCACTCTTGTCCTTTTCTCTACAATTGACCATGAAGATATTTGTTTACTATCTGAACTCCCCCACAAGTACTGTCAAATTTTTATCCTTTTTTTATAAAGAGATTTCTCCAAAAAATGCTGAAGTCAAAAAGTGCATGGATAGATCGATTCAGATGTCATGTACAAAAGGTAAGAATGCCCTGATCAATGTATAACAGAGACCAATAATAGGACATGTCTTCACATGGATGTCTCACAGTTGGGGTGCTTCTGGATGTCATTTTCAGCACAGATGAGCTGGTATGGTTTCTCACACTCCTCTAGAACAGAGTTGCCAATCTCAGCATCTTGCTGCTTCAGTTCATGTCTGGAGAGATGCTCAACAATACCAGCCCCTAGAGAGTCTCCAAGCACATTGGTTGTTGTTCGGAGGCGGTCTCTGAAAGGCATGAAAGAAACAGAAAGCTCAGCTTTAGTAACTCTTTTTTGAAAATAACAGAGGAGGTCATTTTTAGCTGACTAACAGAAGATCTTGGCTACAATGTTAGTGTGTCTAATTCCACGTGTTTTCTTATTCAGATATACAAAGCAGAGTTGAAAAAGACAACCAGGAGAAACAGTACTGTTTTTTTTACACAATGTTACAATGAGCAACTTAACTTAAAGGGGTTATAAACCCAACTGTAATGCTGCCCCACAGCACCCCCTAGTTTTCTATAGACGTTACGGAAAACCATAATCATAGATGCAAGAAAAATCACCAATGACAATTCTACTGATCAAAATGCAAAAAAAAACAACTGACCAATAAGAATTCTGATTCCCAGCACCATTTCAGGCATCTTGCTGTTAATTTGCATAGAGATATACTTATGTTATTTTATTATTTCATTATATTATACAGGAATCAGGCACAGGGATAAAGGACAGACTTGTTCAGTGCAGGGAAACTGTGCTTAAAGCTTCCAACTCCAATTACAGGAACAAAGAACAGGGGGACAGATTGATACAGAACAGCTGGGATTCTCATTGGAGTTTTTTTTGCATTTTTAATGCAGCTGCTGTCTGTGGAGATTTGTAGAAAAGCTTTGGAACAGTTTTATTGTGCAAGAATACAACCCTGATATTGGTGGACTACAGCTCTCAGCATTCCTCAACCTACAGCATAAATTACATTATTCTGGGATTTGTAGTACAGCAACAACTTAGTAAAGTTTGGTTGATCAGTGTAGTGCAGCATGGGTTACTACCCATTTAATATATTCTATTTCTTCATCTTAATCAGAGATTCAAATATTTAATGAAATAAATATAACCATTTTATTGGCATAAAAAAGAAGGAAAGCTATTTATTACTGGGGTATGCCTAATGTTAGGCTTCCCCAGTGAATATAAACACATATCCAATACCTGGAGTACTTCTGAATAAGAACAATGTTGCAAACTTCTTCCTTCTTCATGCAAGGTACCCATGCAAAGTAGAGTGAAAAAGCTAATTTTAAGCAAGAAGCCGGATTTTCAATAGACTGTGCATGTGTTGGGCTGGGGCCATCAAAAGATGAAGAAGCGGAAGAAGTTGAACACTTCATGTTGCTTACTCGGAAGTATCCCAGGCAAGTGCAGTTTTCTGCTAACAGAAGCACCAACCCAGAATATCATCAGCAATTATAACACTGGGGGTGTCTACAATTTTGCACCACTCCTAGTAATTTTAACTTTACTTCCCAAAAGTATTGTAGGCTATTCAACAAGCTATTTATATTGTTCCTCAAAAAGAATGCTTGGCACAGGCAGTAGGCAGATGGATGCCATGTACATCAGGTGAAAGCAGTCCATCTCAACCAATCAGATGTTTGCTTGCAAAGTAAATTCAACTTCAAATTGATTGCTTTAGGTCACCAAAACCACTGCTGAAGATGAATTTCCCATAATTAGATATGTGCAAAAATATAACAATCATTTTTTACACTTCAAAATCAATTTGATTCTGCGGGCCCCCCATTTCATTGAAGTGCTTTGTGCATTGTTTCCGTTGTAGAGGTAACATCTTAAACATTACAGTATTGTACAGTAATATTTTAATAAAATGTAATGCTTCTTATTTTTAGCTGAGATCTCTCACATCTGAATATTCAACAATAGTCATGCATGTTTGCCAGGTGCAAAATGAGAAGCCATTTTCTCTGCATATGTATGCTCATATTCAACTATGATTAATAGTTTTTCCCCCTAGTCATGCTATTGCTTACATATTGGATGTTCCTCATGCCATCTAATATGATGCAATACTAAATAATGATTGAATAATTATTCAACATTCCAAAGAGGAACAAAACATGCTTTGAGTTAATACAGACATTTGGCCGGGGAAATGGAAATTGACTTAAACAGAGTATTTAATTCTTTCTGCAACATTAAAATAAAAAAAATGTAAAAGGATCATATAAATATATTCTTTTCTTCCAGTGAAGTTCCTTTAATTTTATACCACAATCCACTCACCTGCACCAAATCCAACAGATGTTACCCTTAGCAGAAGGGTGCTTCACCTCTCCTTTATGTAACCCTAAAAGAACTGCATATACATTATATGCTGTTTTTAATCTCCATGAGTGGCAGATGGCACATTCATTTGCAAAACAAAATCGTGTGACAATTTGAATCATGCGACTTTTTCGAATTTGTCTTTTGAAAAACAAACCTTTTCCAGTTTTTCATACATAAACCACTGTTGAAATGCCCTGAAACCCTCAAAGATCATGAAGGCAAGAAACCTCTTCCAATAGTAAAAGTAACATCTCTTATTCTACGGGTTTTAGTTGGAGTATTTTGTATTTCTCAGAAAATTGCTTCACAATTTAGTCCTACCCCCCCCCCTCAATATTTCTATATCCACCTTGAGGAGGAAACGTCTATAGATTTTCTATAGTATTCTGTCTGGGTCTGCCCAAACTGCCACGCATTTACTAAATTGTGGGGATAGGATGTGGCATAGGATCATCCTAATAACAACCCTTCAGATTATCCTGTTTCCTCACTGTGGAATTTTTGCTACCAGAATTTTCTCAAATGCAAAAAAACAAAAACAAAACTTCCTTCATTTGTTAATATTAAACCACAAATAATGTACAAAATACTTGTTTTATGTTTTAAATCCCTTTTCATTACCGATTGCCTCAGATCTTACCTATTGGTGTTTGGACTCAATGTCATGGTCCCTTTTATATTGTGTCTTTTCAAAATATTGATTTGTTATCTTGTAAATGTAGTTACCATTTCAAATTTTGGAGCCTTCTCAATGGCCAGTAGCCAGCAATAAGTACATAAAAAAAGACAGGGCCATATTTATAAAGCTATACACTTCACCATGGAAAACAAGGCACATGTAAAGGTACATGTAATGCAGAGTATCCAAAATCCAAAACAAACCCCAAGGTGCAGGTCACAGCCCACTCCTCTGCCTTTAGCACTCAGATACCACCAAGAGGGAGAGAGTTCTGAGCGAGCAAGGGAACCAAGGGTAGTGTTGTAGAATGGGAAACAAGAAACGTAGTCAAAAGCCAGGCCAGGTCGGTAACAAGCAGTCAGTATGGTAAAGATGTAGGAGACGTAGGAATGGTCGTGGTCACAGGCCAGGTCAAACACACCAGAATCCAAAACAATAGTCAAAACAAGCAATAATCAGGACAGGCAGCAAAAAGAACGAAAACCAGGGACAGGCAGGGTCAGTAACAACAGGAAAACACAGAAGAATCATACCGAGGAACTTTAAGTAAAGACCTTTACATTGGGCAATTATTTCCCCTTTGAAAGCCCTTTAAATATTTGAATTAAACACCAGCTGATGACGTCACATTTGGGAACTTACATTTACAGCTGAAACCTGCCTGCAAAACCCGGAAGAAGCTCATTTACCAGTGAATCAATGAAGAGGATCGACCTGGCAGCCGTTCCCACTGTACCTCACTAGATACGTTTACAATAATTGCATGGAACTGGTGCAAATTTAGTTACCTTGCTTGAAACACAAGTTTTTCCAATGGTGGCATGCAGAAAGAAGATGTGACATGCAGCAACAAGGATAGCTTCTTTTATCATTAAACACTGTACTATTGGATGGCGCTTGTAAAGCAATTTAAGGCGAAATATTGCCAAACAAGACCTTTTATTGGCACCTGTACATTCCTGAAACTTAAGAAATGTATGCATTTGATACTCACAGAAACCAATCCACTGCAATAATAAGAGTGATATCCTCTGTGGGGAGTCCCACTGATGTCAGGACAATCACCATGGTAACCAGTCCAGCCTGAGGGATGCCGGCGGCTCCAATACTGGCTGCAGTAGCTGTAATACTGTGAAGGGAAAAGAATGGGAATAAATATGCATGCCTGTAGAGAGCCAGCTCTTCATAGTGAAATGCATGGGGTAACATAAAATAAAAGTCACCTCTGACTGGAAATTTTATTTTGTGTGCTGGTGATAGATTATTAGTTCATACATTAGTGATAATTAAATTTATTTTAATAAGAATATGCAATGTGAATAATTCAGAATCCTTAGGAGAACCCTCTAGTGTAAACAGCATAACACTATGGGGGATAAGGTTGGTATTGTGTTCGTAAAACCCATTACTGCAGTTATGACAAATAATTAAATCACACTGTCAATCAAACAGGTCTGATCATAAAGTATTGAAGGTCTTTAGGTTCCTGTGTAATGTACTTTAAATTTGCTTGGTTAGGATAAAACTTAGATAAGATGATGTTTGGTCATGCATGAGTATTTAAAGGGCACCTATGGCTTTAAAAAGTTACCCCCAACCAGAGTTGCGGGCTGATAGAGCCCGCATTCTGGTTGGGGGAACCAGTACTTTTTTTTTTTTTAAAATGCCGCCGCCAGCACAGGCAAACAAGCACCGAGAGGGAGCTCCCGCATGTGCATTAAGAAAAGCAGCCCCAAATAGTGACTGCTTTTCACAATGCACATGCGCGTGACAGCACAGGTGCATAAATGCGCATGCACGTCCACTATCATGGTGGTTCGCACCAGGAGCTCGCTCCCGGATTCGAGTTTGCCTGTGCTTGCGGGGGGCTTTTTTAAAAAAAAAGTACTGGTACCCCCCAACCGGAATGTGGTATCTATCAGCCCGCACCTTTGATTGGGGGTAACTTTTTTTAAAGCGATAGGTGCCCTTTAAAGTATATATATATATGTAGTTGCTAATGTCTCTCATGCTGCAGGGCCACAACTTTCTTTCTCACTCTTCATATACCTTGGTTTGTGTTATATCACCCTTGCAAAAAGTTAAAAGGGGGCATTTAAAGGAACAGTAACTCCAAAAATTGAAGCGTTAAAAAAAAAATTATTATGTACTGTTGCCCTGCACTGGTACAACTGGCATGTTTGCTTCATAAACACAATTCTAGTTTATATAAAGAAGCTGCTGTGTATGGAGGCAGCCGTTCAAGCACAGGACACAGAGTAGATACATAAATTCTGAATCATCCCATTGAATACTATAGAGTTTATCTGTTATCTGCTGTGAATCCGGGGGTTGACTTACTAATTTGCTGCTTTTACTATGCATCAATCAGACTTTATTTTGGTAGTAGAAATATATGAAATGTGTATACAGTAACTACATTTTGGGGTCTCTAAGCGCCAAATACTTTGGAGATCCAATGCATCTACACAGTAGATGCTATTGGCATGTTCAAGACAAATAAGGTTTTCCAAATTAATTGAATTTTTGATAAAATAAAATATTTTTCTGATATAAATACCTATATCATGAAAAATAGCATTTTTAAATTTTTGTTTGTTATTTAGAGCTCCAAATGTTTCTCAAGAAATGGAAACACAAAGAAAGCTCTGGATAAAAACAATGTATAGCTTTCCAAGGTGATAAGAATCCCCCCCAGGAAATGCCCCTAACACGAGAGAGCACAGAATGATCAAAAAATGGCTGCCAGTGAGTGCAAATTAAATGGGAAATTCTGCATTTAAAGTGTTAAAGTCAACTGCGTTTTACATGTTAAGGATGCAAGATTGCACTATGAATTTTTGGGTGTCACAGACTAGCTGACACTCTCAGTTCTGACACCTATGTATACTTGAATAGATTTTGTAAAATCATCTGAAGTGTACTGTTTTTGTAAAAACTTCTAAATTATCATCAACTATCACTATTATAAAAACTATTAAAAAAAAAATTTTTTGTCAGAGAACAACCCATATGATTTTAAATGAATAAAAGAATCCTTGTAAATAATGATATTACAAATCATGAAACTGTTATAACCACTTTTCTCCTTGCTTTTTCTTATCTTACCAGCCTGTTAAACTACTATTGTAGATATAATACAGAACAACTTAAAATACATTATGTTTATCCAGGATCCTACGACATGAAGGAGGTAAAATTAAACATATTCATTAATGCAAATAAAATAGTACCTATATATATTTTTTAACAAGATTAAAATGAATGGATTACATAAAGTAAAAGTTTTACAAGATTTGAATAGACCAACAGAATTGTGAAATTAATATTTAAAAAGTTGTTTGCAAGCACACAGAGTAGGTAATACCAATCACCTGATAGTGAGGATCTGTCCAAAATTTAGCTCATAGTTGTTGACTTGTGCAATGAAAATGGCAGCCAATGCCTCATATAGTGCCGTTCCATCCATGTTAATTGTGGCACCCACGGGCAGCACAAACCTGGTAACTCGCTTGTCAACACCATTGTTCTCCTCCAGACATTTAAATGTGATGGGAAGTGTTGCAGAGCTAAGGTAAAAAAAACCCACACAATTACATTAATTACATTAATAGCCAGCACTAACCAAGTCCATTTTTAGTATGGACTACAAGATGATAAATGCATATAGAATATAGCAGAAAAACATAGATCCATTTAGCTGCCTTGGCTTATGTTTAAGAACTCAGATTTATAGAAAAGAATACTTTGATGTATTCCTCTCTCCAAGTGGTCTTACATATTAAACAAGTTGGTAATGTAAGAGGTAAAGAGTTTTAGGTATGGGGAAATTATACAATCGGGTGTTCAACAGTGGGTTGAAGCCAGTGTGAAGAGATACAGCCAGAAGTAGCAAAGTTTTCATATGAGACGTTGGTAAAGACATTGATGATTTGTCTCCCTTAAACACTGTTTAGCACCTGGTCATTTGTGTCAATAGAAGCTAATTACAGATACAATAACTTATCATATACCACACTGTGTATAGGACAATATAATTTCGAAGTGATTTCTTCTTCCTGCATATCCTTTCTTTACTGCACATGTGCATGGACAGTTAAAGTGATACTGATACGTTCCTATAAAAACAGAAACGTTTTGGTATCAGTGAAGAGAGACTGCACATTAAATATAAACAGCTGAAAGCCTCCCAAAGCCGCGCCAGCCCAGTGAACTTTATTCATGGCGACCCTCTGACCACCATTAAATCATCTTGTTGTGTTGTTTCAGTTACGCTGGGCTGGGGTGATCCCTCCATAGGCTGGAGTCTGTTTCCGTTGTTATTAGCCTATGGAGTGATTGCACCACCCACAGCCCAGCCTAACTGAAACAACTCACCAAGATGATTTAATGGTGTCAGAGGGTCGCCATGAATAAGGTTCACTGGGCTGGGGTGCAGCCTCTCTTCACTGATATCAACAGGTTCCTATTTTTATAGGAACTTGTCAGTATCTCTTTAAGTGAAAAGCCACAGTTTAAGAAAAAAATATGAGATTTTCACTCTACTGAGCACCTACTACCCCTTGCACTGGTGCTGTTTTCTACTAACAGAAGCACCAGCCAGGGGTATTGTGTAAGTGATTACAATCACCTAACATTTGGCACCCCAAGTGATTGTGACTTTCCTTCTCCTTTAATAAATTATTGAGAACACAAAATATACAGTATATTTATTGTTGTACTACTTTCCCCAGTTGAGAAATTATTGTTGCAAACAGGTTTTCTTATGCAACGATATTGACTTACAGATTAACCTTGCCACAGCTTCTTCTTACCTAATATCTGAAAACATATTACCTGCACAACTTCTCACTGACATTGCACGTCGGTGTTACCATTATCTCTGTTATTTGTTAAAATGCAAAATAATATAGCAGGTATTGAGTTGGAAAAGATTTTTTAAAATTGTGTATATATTTTAGTTAAAAAAGTATTGTGCAAGCCAGTGCCGGACTGGTAGGAAAAGGCAGCCTTGGCAAAAGTATTGAAGCAGCCCATGTATTCACGCGAATTCAAAGAATGATATATATTTCCAGCCCTAAGGTTAATAGAACGAGTGTTAATTAATTAATAGACATTTTAAGAGTCCATTACCATATAATCCCCAGCAATATTATACACCCTATGTGCTGGAACTTGCCCTTGCAACAAATATCTCACCCTAGTTTATATCACAACTATTCTATCATATGGATTAGTGACCCTATACTTTTTCCTTTGAGTGCCCCCAGCTAGACCATGCACCAGGCAGATGAGGACTATTATCACCATGTGTCATACTTGAAGAGACTAGGCTGTCTTGTGCAATTAATACTACATATCACAGTTTTCTATATACACGCTGAAGTGTATAGTGTATAGAAACATACCTATCATAAGCATAAGGGATTGGGTATATAGCAAGCAACTCTAATATTACTAACTGAAGTTGGTCAGAATTCCTGGTTCCTCCCATAAGCCAGTACTGGCATGTGCACTAACAAATGCAGGCATCAGCTTAGCTGTCGCTGACTGATTGGCTCATTTACATATTAAAGGGCAAGGAAAGGCAAAGAAATAAAATCCCATTTTTACTTTCTTTAATGAAAAAGAAATCTATCTCCAATATACTTTAATTAAAAAATGTGTACTGTATGCAGTGAAATTCTCCCTTCTTTTAGTGCTGAGGATAGGAATTGTCAGACTTCTGGCAGGGAAACAATCATACTTATGAACAGCAGGGGGAGCTCCCGCCTTACTTACCAGCCATGCAGAGCTCAAACAGCTTTGTTTTTTGATCATTTATGACCATCCCTAAGCAGCACAGACCACACTGAGCATGTGCAGGGCCAGAGGCAGGCAAATATTTTTAACAAAGTTACAAGATGGCAGCCCCCTGTGGCCAACTTTGAAAGCATAAATAATTTGTTTGATTAGGCTTGTGGTGCAGTAAGTTCATGTTTATGTTTAGTATACAAAATACACCGTTTCTAGCCTTATGCTATTTTACACTTTCCTTGCCCTTTAAAGACATACCGAATTTACAATTTTGAGGTGAGCAGCCCATTTACATTTTAAACCAAACAGATTGCCATCCAGGCCTGATGCAAGCCACTCCATCTATTTAGACCTAGATCTTCAGCAGTTACTAGTCTATTACATTTAGAACAGATGAATTACCTACAGATCTTAATGCAACACTAAACTTTATTGAACAGAGCTTGTCAGTTGAATTGTGTCATTAATTAGTTTGTAAAGCAAACTCCCTTTCAGGTTGTAAATTTGGGAAATGAAGAATACAATAATTATATCAAACATTATTTATGTGATAATGACTTCTCCCAAAAGCCTTAGATAAGGAACCTTTTCAGTGTAAATAAGTACATTTACATTTATTTACTTTTTTCCCTTCTCACCTTGAAGATGTCCCCAGTGCAGTTATAAGAGCCTGGAGTAGTCCACCAATAAATGGCCAAGGGTTTCTTCGGGTGACAATGAAAAACAGCAGAGGAAGCACCACTAATGCATGTATAAGAAGTCCTATAATGACAGTAATTGTATACATGCCTAGCTGGCCTCCCATTACCAACAGATCATCCATCTCCAAAATCTTCCCGGAAATCAGGAACATAATACCAATCGGTGCATACCTATGGGAATATTAACAAATAAAATATGGGACAGGTGATCACCAGGTACCTCACGTATTTTTAACTGAGAATTATAATATTCAACTCCTTTCTGACAGAATAAAGTACAAGTGATTAGTTTGCCATTTTGGATTAAGACAAAGTAAAAAAGGAGAAGGGAGTGTTTGGAATCATCTATTACATGGACCATCACATTTTTCATGCAACTTCCCCTCTAAGGCTAGGTTACCATTTGAAAATTAAGGCACACATCTAGAAAATCCAGCTAGAAGGGCTGCACTGTTTGCAATTAAGTGTAAATGCAATCAATACAGCCCCATAACATGTATTTATTATAGATGTGAATTAATTTTAATGTAATCTGGTTTACACTAAAGTCTGTATACCAAAATTATTTTGGGCTTATTTTCTTTTACAACATTGTAAAATAGAGTTATTGGTGGCTCTAAGATGGAACAAAATTACTTATTTGTATGCACACTTTAAGCACCCTATGTCATAGTACAAGCTAACAGATGAGGAGACATGGTTAATGGGTATTAGAGTGCTCTTAATCATTGAAGGTTTTTACAAAAACAATTATTTGTAAATTGATCTCACCATATTATAATTGCTACAAGCCTCATTATGGCCTCATTGAGACAGTCAAAAAATTCTTTGAGAGCTCTTCCTTGCTCCTTCATGTTACCAATCACCAGCCCAAAGCACATGGAGAAGACCACAAGACCCAGTGCATTCACACCTCCTGCTGATCCAGCAACCGGCACCACTTCCTCCAATTCCACCATCTTGGGTAATGTTCCCATTGCTTGAGTGACATTTTCCAAAATACTACTGATATTCAGTTGTTCTGTAGCCATGGTATAATTCTGATCTGTGGACAGTGATACCTTGTACACTCTTGTACTGTACTGGGTTTTGTACTAAAACAGCAAAACAATAGCAAAAGTTATAGAAAAACATATAGAAAACGTGCAAAGTAACAAAAGAACAGTGAAACCGTACATTATTTTGGGATAGTCAGCCTAAATGCAAGATTTAAATGATATTGGTTTTCACATTGAAAAGTCTGTTGCTTTTTGTCCTCTGCAGCTCAGAACAGATAAACATTCCAAGAGACACATCTGTCCTTGCTACCACCATATGTTCAATGTCTTGTCTCCTGCTTCAACGGGTATGAGTTACTCATACAAGGCAATCTCAATAGCTTAAAGGAATTGTTCGGTCTAAAAGTAAAAACTGGGTAAATAGGCTGTGCAAAATAAAAAATGTTTTCAATATAGTTAGTTAGGTACAAATTTAATGTATAAAGGCTGGAGTAACTGCTAGTCTAACATAACATAACAGAACACTACTTCCTGCTTTTCAGCTCTCTTGGTTTACACTGCCTGGTAACAGCTTCCTTTATAATAGTAGTATTCATTTTAAATTCAAGATAACCCAAGTAAAGTCATCCTGGATACAGAGACTTATTAATGCATGTATAAATAAAGACTAAATCTGGTATAATTGTGCCTGCAGCCTATGCTGCTGTTGGATAAAAATAAAAGAGAAGATAGGCAGCTTCTGGCTAATATACCACTTTGTATCATGCTATGTCATAAAATGGGAGAGAGGGAAACTAAAAACCAGTTAAAGAAATAGACAACAAGAAATGGAAACAGGCCATGCTCCAAATATGTAAATAAAAAACATAGCGGTACAATTTCCAAAACTCTGGAGAGAACCAGTGTGGATAACTGGGCTATAAAACAACTGACAGAGAATATGGAGCCATATTAAAGAACATCTGGGCTAAGAGTAATATAAAATAAAAAGAAGTCAGTTTTTGAGTTGCTATGTGTAATATGAAATATTGACAAGGGAAAATGCACACGATTATATGCACATGATTATAGATGTTGTGTTGCTCAGCTGTGTGTGTGTGACAAAACACTCTCCATTGACTTCAGTGGCATTTGTGTGCACTGTGTTCCACTGAAATCAGTGAGGAGACATTCCGAGCATTTTGTTGCATGCTTACAAAGCTATTAAAAACCTGGAATTACGCAGTGTGCAATTGCCCTAAAGAGCACACAAAAGATAAGAACTACATAAAAATCAAAATTTAATGCTAGAGGAGGGCTGGGAATTTTAAGTTGTATGTGATTAGTTACAGTGATACATTCTAATAGCAAACATTGACATGCTATTTTAACAGTCAATGGTTACTAGGTAATTGTCTTTACAATTAGGTGGCCCCATGGAGATTTTGAAGTGGGTTATCAATCTGTGAAGGGGGAACATTAAATAAATAACAAGCTTTAGTCTATTTAATGCAAACATTATGAAAACATATTTCATTCACTGACCTGTTTAAAACAAGCTTCGACTAAATTGGGAGGGAACATATTCCTTTAAAGAAAAGTTAAAAGAGAAATAGATGTTAGATTTATTAAGGATATACAGGGCCACCCCAACCTCAGGCTGACAGTAGCAGTAATAACATAAGGATTAGAAGTTTTATAGTATAAGGATTAGAAGGTTTATAGTGTCATATACAAGGCAAAAGCAGACAGTTCAGGGTAGGTCATAAATGTTGAATTTGGGCATGATCTAAACCAGTAAGTCACCAAAAAGGTATACAATGCCAGGCCAATAAAATAAAGTAATTGTCAGATGATAGATGTCTCTTGGCAGGGGTGAAACAGCAGGATGTCTGAGAGAAGCCATGATATTGATTTAGATAACATTTAGCTGCAGTCAGTGAAACTAGCTTCAGGTTATAGAGATATTTACTGAACCTTTCCTTAAACAGGAGAAGAGGGGGAGGAAGGTAAACTCATCCCTGTTCTTGTTAACTTTCTTTCTTAAAGGAAAACTATACCCGCTGAACAATGCAGGTCTCTATAAAAACATATTGCTTCATGCAAATAAACCATTTTCATAATAATACACTTTTTTAGTAGTATGTGCCATTGGGTAATCATAAATAGAAAATTGCCATTTTAAAAAATAAGGACAGCCTCCTGGGATCATATGATTCAACGGTGCACACAAACATACCAAACAAACTATAAAGTTAGGTCACATTAGTCAATTAACAGACAGAGTTGTGTCTTTTGCTTCCACACTTCTTCCTGTTACAGTTAGAGTTGAAATATTTCTGGTCAGGTGATCTCTGAGGCAGCACACAGACCATCACAAAATGGTGGTTCAAAGCAAGAGATGTAAAAGGGCAATATTTAATTAAATATATATTCCAGTTTGATAAGATTCTTTAATTTGTCATTTAATTTGATATAAACTGTTCAAGTATTCATTTTCTGGGTATAGTTTTCCTTTAACTGGTTCTTGAGGAAAAACATCCTAGTGTGTCTGTGCATTAAATAGGGAATTTGATTATAATTAATGTGAGTGAATAACATTCCTTGTGTTGCCTAATATGTTAGTGCTATTTACATTTAGTATAATAATTAGCTAATAATTAATATATGTTACCTGATTAGGTCTAGAATAGCATCTGTTGCCTGAACTCTCTCAATTTTCCCCTCAGATTTTAGATTCTCTTTAGTGCCTTTGCCCGGGTGGATAATGATCACCATGACTATGCCAATAAATACAGCGATGAATGTTGTTACAGTATAATATACCACTGCTCGCATGCCCATCTTGCCTGATGCCTTGCTGTCCAGAGATGCCATTCCTAGAACAGAATAAATAATGAATTGCCAGACAGTGTTGTCATGCTACAGAGTAAAAATCTTTACTCAGCAAAAAAAAACCCTATTCAACATACAGTCTGTAAAAGGAGGTCTGGACCAATCAATCACTGGAAAGACCTCACTTTGCACTCTGCCACCAAACTTACATATTGATACAGAACATCAGCCACCTCATACAATGAAAAGTGTCTTCTTAAACCCTAAGAAGAAAAGATTTATGCACTAGCATAGCTGTGGAAAGAGAAGAGAAGGGTAGAAATTTTCTTAATTTCTGAAAACATGTTTTACACACAAAGGTACCATGTTTGCAAAATCAAATTATGAAGTAAAATTTTAGTGATTTAAAAAAAGATATGTGTCAGCCGCACGTTAATTCGATACCATTTATTATTGGAATCAATCAGTATGGCAGTCGTGTATATGTATTCATTCATTAAAAAGAAGTGATAGAAGCATGATCCAAACAAATTGTTGAAGCCTCACCTGTCACCAAGCTGGACACAATCAGGGGCAGGACCAGCATCTGCAGCATCCGCATCAGCAGCTCACCGGGGAAGGAAAAGTATTTTATCTGCCGATAGGACATTTTGTAAGGTCGCAATGCAAAGGCCAACCCAATACCTAAAAACACATTCAAAATTAATTTTTTGTAGCCATCCAATATTAACTCAAAATTCTTACCCGACAGCCATCTGATAAATAGGGAATTCAATGCTATCTCTGCATCCAAAAGTACATGGTGGGTTCACTCCAATGGAAAGACTAATGCTACCATTAGACTAGTAATACAACTCATAAGCCCACCAGGAAATTATTTTAAAGGTTGCAATAATTCTAAGCAACTTTCCAATAAGTGGCATGACTATAGAGGAAATATATCCCACAGCTGCGAGAGGACCTATGGAAAAGGGGGGGCCCGGACAGTGGGATCAGCTTCATCTATCGCCATTCACAACATTTGTAATGAATGTGTTCTGCAAAGTTGCTTTTATTAGGCAAAAAAAT
>CM044432.1:89174113-89188812 GCA_024363595.1 Xenopus borealis | reverse complement strand
GTTGATGACCTAACTGCAACTCCCCCTCCCAATTAGTAGGCACAAAACTGAGTTTTATTTGTTATAACTATTACTGGGTACAATGACATCATTCCCAGTGAATTGAAATGTTTATGTCCCCTACTGAGCTTATACTCTATATATATCAGATGTAGGGCTACTTAAAAGTCTGTATTTTATTCCAGAAATTGATAGACCTTAGTAGGTAACAGAAGGCCATATACAACAATGTACACAGATGTGTCAGACAAGGGAAGAACTTTAACTGCACAGTACATGGAAGGCAGTGGGATTACCACATTGCAGTACAGTATATACCTGGGTTTACCTTGCAAAATGGAGTTTATTACCCATACATTAGAAAATGCAAACACATCTTTTTATAGAAGCTCTTAGTGACATACTATGAGATTAATTGGTCACACAACTGATATGATTATAACTAGATCTGACACTTTTCTACACATGTAGCAACAGAATGCCTCCCACTTAGCAACACAGTAAAGTTTCCATAGCATTGCCATGACAACACAGTGGCATCTTTATGGGATCACATACATGTAGGGACACAGATTAGGAGTGGGCGTATTGATAGAGTGGGAGTTGAATATTAAGCATGTTTTTCAGACACACTAGTGTAGCTAGTCACTTTTGCTGGGCTACTAATAAACCAGAGGATTCCAGTTAGATGTTGTATGGGTGATTTCATGACACTAATTTGTTTTTTGCAAAATCAAACAAATGCATAAAGAAAATATTTATATTATAAAAAAGCACATGGTAATATTTCACTGTCTTGTTATCAGTAACATAGCAGACAAGTTCAACCTTTATGTCTAAATGAAATCGGCCTTCGTGTTAGTTGATCCAGAATAAGATGAATAAAACCCACCTCTTCAGTTTGCATTAGGTCTGTTCTGACTCCAAGATGGCAATCACACTAGCCCCTGGACCAACTTTGCAATCAACTTTGAGTTAATTTCAGTAACACATTCATCACTTTTTTTTAAAAACTAATGTCAAATTATAGATTGATTGGCTGAATGATGCACTAAAAATATAAATACCTCTAAAAACTTTAGTTTTTTAGGAAAATTCCTTGCAAAAACTCACTACTGAAACTTCTAAAAGTCCAAACTGATTTAAAGGAGAACTAAACCCTAAAAATGAATATGGATAAAACATCCACGCTTTATATACTGAACTTATTGCACCAGCCCCCAGGACTTCAAACTTGTCACAGGGGGTCACCATCTTGCATACATGGAAAGTGTCTGTGACACTCACATGCTGAGTGGACTCTGAGCAGCTGTTGAGAAGCTAAGCTTAGGTGTCGTCGCAAATTATCAAGCAGAAAATGAGGTTTGTCTGTAATATAAGCTGATGCTACAAGGCCGATTATTAAATTCTGATGCTAATTGCACTGGTTTCTGTGCTGCTATGTAGTAATTATCTCTATTAATTATTAATCAAAATGAAATTTCTCTTCTATGTGTACTGTTTATTTTGAGTTGGTCCCTAAGCTCAGTAAGTGACAGCAGCACAGAGCATGTGCAGTGAATCAGCAGAAAAGAAGATGGGGAGCTACTGGGGCATCCAACAAGATCAGTGCAACTCCCATTGAGTTTTATAGGACCACAACAACTTTTACGTTGCACATTTTTGCATTAGAGGTTTACACTTAATAAATCTCAACTTTTTGAGCTTTCAAGAAATATAAGAAAACCAAAGATTTTTCAAGATTCATGGAAAAAAATTGAAATTTAACTGTTAGCAAATGGGTCCTGGGTACATAAAATTTAGCCACATCTGACCCCTATAACCCCTGTGAGTGCAGTGTGTTATGGAGATGTATAGGTGTATCGGAAAGGATGATGGGTTTTGTGTATTTTCACCAGTGCTTCAGCAAGCAAGGCTATGTTTATTTGCCAGCTTAGGAAAAACTGGAGAAATGGTTCCCTGCATGAATGGAGGAAAGCAGGGTGAGCCCTCCATTCCATTAAGGGTTTTGTAGTTGCCCAGCTAGAGGTAGCTTAGGCTGCAGGTGTGGGATTATACCTCAGTGTCTCTGGATCCCTCCTTGTCCTGTGGGAGTTTTCTGGGAGTCCTCTTTGTGCTGGAGGAGGGTGAGAGACCTATGGACACCTCTGTATGCTAGATGGTGTTGTGGTGCTGCCAGTAACCGGTGAATGAGTATCCCTGGAGGGGAGAGTAGATAGGCATAGGGGCAAATTCACTAAGCGGCGAATTGTATTGTATTGTCTGACCTGGCGAAGTAACTTCTAGCCTAAGTGGTAACGTTCAGTAAAATGGTGAATTAACGTAATTACGATCTTTCATCAGTGCGCAACTTCGTCTGGGGTTAGGGTGCGAAGTTGCGCTAGTCTATCTACTTCGCTTGCGAAAATTTGCCACAGTCAGTGATAGTGAATTTGCAAAGTTACGAAATGACGTCACGCTGGTGAATTTTCGCTA
Source organism: Xenopus borealis (assembly GCA_024363595.1). NCBI lineage: Eukaryota > Metazoa > Chordata > Amphibia > Anura > Pipidae > Xenopus > Xenopus borealis. The sequence goes on along the minus strand of CM044432.1, from coordinate 89,186,337 downwards.
GCGTTAGCCACTTCGCCCTTTAGTGAATTTGCCCCTTAGGGAGAAGCCTGAATATACCTGAGTGCAGGAGTTGCTCTCAAATTGTGAGAACCCCAGAGAGGGGAAAAGTTTAAATGCATGATGTCGAAAGCTAATGAACTGTAATATTACGAGTTTATGTTGGGAAAAGTGTTTTGAAATAAAACTGTTTTACTGAAGATGTGGTGTCCCTGTCTTTTGCTCCTGATCCTCTGCTAAACCTGCCTACCATTGCTGTTTCCCCCAAAAATGGCATGTACCAGCAGCCAACTTGTCAGCGTGTGTGTACACACACACACCCATATATATATATATATATATATATATATATATATATAAATACCCAAATGCACATATAGAAATGAAAATAAATAGTTTTTTCATAGGCCAAGTTGTTCTTTGATATTATAAGATGCTTATAATTGTAAGTCACTCTAAATCTATGAGACCTGTTGCAATATCAGTTATCATCTGAATATGAAACCTTATCACAACACTTTGTTCTCATGTCAGCTATGCTGTTGATTTAGAGGTAGGGTGAAGATAAGTTTTTATAGCAGAAGGAGAATTGAGGTTACTTCTCAAGAGCAATTTGCATCCCTGCAGAGTCAAATGTTCAATAATTTAAAGACCTTGCTAGTGTCAATTGGAGAAAATAAGCCTGTACGTAGACAGGAGGTATTTTTGCCCTGGAATATTAAGCAAATAATTGTTTATAAAGCAGTTAATAAGAAATAGTCCCAAGATAGCCATATAGTTGCTGACATATACTGTAATTCATTTCCATGCTCATATTTGTGGTGGGTCACCATACACAAGAATGCTACATAAATTAAAAACGGAAGGTGGTACACATCCTGCTATTTTCCAATGCTGCTTTGTAACAATATGATCACTGAAATAATTGCATGCTTTTGTCCAGTCTTAAAAATTAGGGGCATGTCCATAAAAAATATGAACACCACGTTCTGTTGAAATGTCATATTTTACTTTTAAAAATTTAAAGTACAGTTAATATTCTCAACTCCTCTTAAAAAGTATAGGTCATTGCAGTGGATATAAACATTAGTATCAATAGATCACTCACTCCTATTATGAGTAAGTTATGTGGTATTAGTTTGACAAGAGGCCCAGTTTGAGGATGGCAGGGGTGAGGCAGGTCAGCAGATCTTGATTTTCATACTCATTTTCACAGGAGGATGACTGTCTACCAATAGACTGCATCTTGGCAAGAAAAGATGTCACATGAATTGAGGATGACACTAACTCATGTGTCATGGTACACCTTTTTTATTTTACCCTTGAAGAGCCATTGAGTATCAAAGTAGACTTATTATGTGGGTTTTTTTTATTATTAGAAGTTATGAACACGAAACAAAGGGAGTCTAAGGAAAAGCAACTATTAAAGAAGGTGCCATTTGTTGACCATTTTGACATGTGCCATGGACAACTTGTCATAGTAATCTATAAAACTATACAGGATTATTACTAAAAACACAAATTGTGGCAGTGTACCATAGCAACCACAATTCCTACAGGATATAATCCACTGGATCTATCAGTATATTGTTGCTGCAGCTTATTTCAAGGAAAAAAACACAACACTGGATACAGCTTTAACGTTAATGCACTGATATATTGGCATATGGCTTTGGAAGCTTTCAGCAAGTGAAATAGTTTAGTCATTACTCATTAGCCCAAAATATTGGCTTGTTCTGTAATATGAATTTGAAAGTGAATTTTACAGTTCTATGTTCCATGTTCTATGTTCCATACACAACTTTTGTGTAACTGCTGCACCATAAGACATATCTTTTGACAAATATGAAGTCAAGCCATTCCGTTCTGTTTCTATGGTAAAAATATCCAGCTAAATATCGATATTACATGGTTTTGCATTATGAAAAATACATTATTCATAATACAGGGTTTGCCCATACCTCAATGTATTTGGATAAGTTCCTCTTTAAATTCATGTTTAGAGATAACAAATTACAGAAATACCTGAGATCATTTAATTTATACAGCATCTCTATAGCTAAGATCCTTGTTAATCCCTTCTTTCCCTTGACTTGTTTTTTTTTATATAAATCCACCAATTCAAGATTTACTCCATGTGTTTTGTTTGCAAATCCATTCACCCAGACATAATCCTTGTCTAATCTGTTACTTGTATTACGTCCATCTGTATTTAAGGTTCGTTTATAGGATAATGCAGTTGTAAATCTACACAACTTAAAATCTAAAATAATTCAGCAATATAGCTGGATTAGCATTTGAAACCTTAAAACGCTGGCACAAATTGGTGGAGGGACTTACTAACTGGTGTTTGGAGGAGGCTCACATTAGACTTTAACAGTAAATTATTGTACACCTTTCTGAGGCATCAGAAAGAGCTCATCTTCTCTGCACACTCCAACAAGCTAGTAGCAGGCACTGATATAGCCATCTTATAAGCAAGGCTAGCGACAACAAATAGGGAGGGCCATGGTGAGCTGCCTTTTCACTAGTTTAACCAAAACACCACATTCAAACAATAGTTACCAGGTGACACAAACCTTAAAATCTAATTTTCTTTTTTGGTTTTATTGAATGTTTAATTATATTATCTTTAATTCTTTATTGGTTGACGTTCTGGAATGGTAATGTATTCCTTTCACAAAGCAAATGGAAAGCCTAACATATCAGCCAATTAAGGATTAAAGATTATGAAGTTTATGTGCCATGGTAACAGGTAATACATTACTGAACAAATCTTTTTTAACTTCTTGGTTGTATATTCTACAAGTTCTGCATATAGATATCTTACAGGGTAATAATATGAGCTTGATTCAAAGGACTTCCCATTGGTCCCCTGCAATCAAATGTAGTAATATACATTTATAAACACAAAGAGTGTATTCTCTGTACCTGGCCAGAAGGCATGATTGCCCATGCAGTGCCAGAACTAGGTGTAGGCAGAAGAGACACATACATAGGGCACCCATGAAGGGTTCTGGGCAGGTACCTGTTAAAGTGTGTGCATGCACACACGTGGGATGGGTGTTGCATGGGTAGCATGGTAGCCTGCCAGGTTCCTACGTAACCGGTTGGCTTGGCCTGTCTCTGTGTAAATTCCTCTTTTGCCCAGCACTGGCCTGTGGAATAATCATTATTGATGATGAAAAAAACTGAGGAGTTTAGGACTGTGTGGCTCTGGACCAGCAGACAAACCAATTTGAGCTCCATGAGTTCATTTTTGTTGTTGATTGGCCACTCAAATTTCTTAACAATGAATCACACTGGTAATCAGCTTTGAAGAAGGAACTGCAATGTTCTGAAAGCTTGCTGTGATTATCATCTTAGTTAGCCAATGAAGGTTTCACCTCCACACCTCTTTTGTTATGCTTCATATCAAAAGTTCTACCCTTTAACTTTTTCAATGGGCCAACACTGTACAAAAAAAAGTTACCTGGAATAATTTTCTGTATGAATTATATGTGTATGTGTACGATATAGTGGTTGTATCTAGTGATGGGCGAATCTACCCCGTTTCGCTTCAACGAAAAATTTGCGAATTTCCAGCGAAATTTGCGAATTGGCGAAAAAATTCACAAAACGAGTCACTGCAAGTTTTTGATGCACGTCACGTCGACTTCGTCACGTCGTTTTCGGCTCTCCGCGTCATTTCCAACACGCGTTGCGTCATTTTCGTCGCGTTGCGTCAAAAACGACGCGTGACTCGTTTTTTTCAGCGAATTTTCGGCAGGTGAATTTTCGCTGGCGTTTCGCGAATAGTAAAGTAAAAACTAAAATGTAACTAAAGACATTTTTTTCTCTGTCTATTGCACATGTGTCATGCAGGGTGCAAAAAATTTTGCACCTCTAGTGCTTTTAACTTTCCATCTCCTTTAAAATAGACATGATTATTATACAGAACAACTGGGATGGCAAATGGAACAGGAAAAAACCACACCTGGTAGTTTTAACAGGGCAATTTCCATTTCTTTAACAGGAATTTTTTTGCACAGATAATGCAATTGTGTTTGGTGCACTGGCAATGTGGCCCCACCTTTGCCAGGCTAAAGAGCTGGAGGTAAGTGCAGAGGGAAGGGTGTCATTGAGTCTGCTGCCTATGTTGTACAGCCATAAAGAAAATGTTGTACAGCCATAAAGAACCATACACTAAATATGTATATAAGTGTACATACATGTAAAATATGCAACTTCACAAACCTGTATGTTAAGGTTTCTGCGATAAGGTGTTTGTTGCAGCAACTATGTTTGTTAATCACCTAGAACATGCTCCATATAATCTGCACTGGCAGCCTAAACTGGAATTTTATTTATAGCAAATATCCTTGCACTATGCCACTTTGGAAAACAATGAAAGCATCAAGATAGGTGTCTTGCAGGACAGTTTTATAATGAGAAAAACAGAAGTGTAAAAAGTAATTTTAGATATACTATATTAATGTGAATTGATACCATAGATTAGGAGGTGAAAATAAGAGTCAAAGCTTTTAACAAGGTACAGGAGAATGTTGTGTATCGACTGGATGCCAGATGAAAGTGAAATGTTAGTGTAATACAGTCTATATATTAGAAGATATATAAATTATCATTATGTCTGTCATATTTTAAGATGGTGTTTCATATTACAGGTTGGAATAGATGTAATTAGGGCTTAAACATAGCAGGACTGGTGACTGGTGTATCTATTAACATGGAGTTAATATCTTAATACTGCAAAGTGTGCATGACTGCAGGAGCAGCAGGTGAGACCTTCCCACTGTGTCCTGGTTTTTGTAGTTAAACAAGGTGGCTTTTTCCATAAGAAATAAATTATTGATTATGCTTAAAGCTTGTAACTTTATTTCAGGTATTTTGTATCAAGATTAAGGTATAAATATTCTGAAGTAAAAATAGATATTTGTTACCTTTTTGTTGATCACCGATGCTCTTGCTACTGGAGAAATCTGTGAGTTTCCAGAGCTAGGAGAGAAGAAACACAGAGAAATGAGCGAAGGACTAAAAGCTGTTTACACGGGAGAAGGGGGTGTTACACAGAAGGAGAAGACTGAAAGGGGGGAGGATTATATGTGTGGGAGACAGCAGAAAAAAAAGATAAAATGAAAAATAATAGCAAGGGCTGAAAATAACTGAAGTGAGGGCTGAAATTTCTATAAAAACAATTTACAACCTGTATTCATTCATATATTATGGGAACTATAATTCCCATCACAGCCTTTAGTGCTTCCTTTGGCATGCTGAGAATTGTAGAACATCTGGAGGGCCACAGGTACAGTTTACATCTCACCTCTTCAAGCCTTTAAATACTAGCAACTGTGATTGCTGCAGCTGTGTGTATGTTATTTCTATTAATTGAAATGGAATGCAGAAATGCGGAGTCTATGTTGCTGGCAACTTTTTTGCCATTTACATAGAATTGATGCTGCTAGCAGTTAAAGGGTTAAGGCCAGATATCGCAGAGGTGGCAACAAGGACAAGTTCTACTAGCACCAATGAGACTGACCAAATGATCATTGCATACATTCCGATCATTCTCTTTTTATTATGAATGCATAAGTTCTATTTCACACTTCCAAATTAAGAAACGGTGGAGAAACATTTGCAGTGATCTTTATTTTAGTCTTGGATAAATATAACACTTATGTGTTTTTTTCACAAAACATAAAAGAGCAGGTTACCTCAGGTTTTTGCGGGTGCCCAACCCGCTGCACGACTCTACCAGAGTGTTGGCCCATACTCTGGTTGGGGGTAACAGTAGGTTACATGGCTGCTTGAATCAGGAGCTCCCTCCTGAAGCGGATGTCCTAGCGATGGCGGGTAGGTGTTTTAAAAAACTACTGCTACCCCCAACCAAAGTGCGGGCTCTATAAGCTCGCACCTTTGGTTGGGGATAATATATATTGCTAACAGGTACTCTTTAGGTGGACAAAGCACTTCAGTGCCTTTACATGCTGCTCTAGTAAATGAGTAACAATGAACAGTATAAGTACAGATAATGCAAATAATAAAAATCTAATTTTTCAGTCTTTGTGAGGTTGATCAGCACTATAATGCATCAACAAACTGCTGCAAACTATTCTCCTAAACGATAGGGGCGTGCTCTGAATGGCAGCATGCTAGTACACGTACAAGGCAAGTGCTTATTAAAATTGGCTGCAGGCTCATTATTGCATGTATAAATTTATCCACAGTATGAACTCTGGTAATATACACAGTGCTATACATGACAATGAAAAGAAGTACAAACCGGAAGGAAAGCAACTGCAAAAAATAAATAAATAAAAATACCCAGAGTTCAAGGGCCATGTGGTAAGAGTCATGGAAGAAAAGCATTTTCTATCCCATTGGTAAGTGGGTGGATAATAACATACAGGCAAGATATAGAAAGGTAAAATATCTTGTGTGCAATGATTTTACCCAACTTTGGACAGATTCAATTTAGTGAGAAAAAAGTTCTCATCGTGGCTGAGATTCAATTTGAGGAGAAAAAACTCCTAATTCAGTTCCAGTTTCCCATTGACTTCAATAGAGTTTTCACGTCATGAACAGGGAGCTAGCTTTTCTGAACTGAAAAAAAAAATGAATCTGGCCATTTATTCTAGTACTCCAAAGGACATGATCTGAGTTTCTTTTCATAGAGGACGAAAAAGTATTCCATTCCATTCAGGGAAAGAATTCCAGTGGTAAGAAGAAGCAAATTAGGAAGGTTTAACAAAGGATAGCACTGGATCTCAACTGTGTGAAAAGATGGTGGCTCCGGGGCGTAGCCTGACCACTGATGGGATAGCACGCACGCACGCGCGCGCAAGAGCTCTGTGGCAAACCCTGCTTAAAATCCTGAATAACCCGCAACTACAACGGTATATTTGGAACTGGTGGACCCTAATTGGCAAGCGCTACCCCAGAGAGTGCTAATGGGTCAACACAGGGCGCAAAAGAGGGCGTCGGAAGCAGCGGCCCGCCTGGAAAAATATGCCCGCGAACCGGCACAAAATGTCGGAGATAAGAGCCACGCTGCACAACAGGCGACCGCTGACGGATGAAAGTCCAGGACCAAGCGAGAACAGTAACCAGACTATACATGAGAATGCGCATGCAAATGAGCCGACCCTGCGTGCGTCACCTTTGGAGCAGGCCAACTCTCTGATATTTTTACAATAGAACGAGCACATCATGTCCCCACCAGGCAAGCTCCCCCAGGACCAATGATAGCAAAGCTGCTGAATGCAAGAGACCGCGACAAGATACTCGCACTAGCCAGAGCACAAGGACAGCTACGCTTCCAGGATGCTCCGATTTCCTTCTATGCCGACTATTCAATGGAAGTCCAGAGGCAACGGGCAGGTTTCCAAAGCGGCAAGAATCGTTTACGTACAGCTGGCCTTACATACGATGCTCTACCCGGCCAGACTACGTGTACAAGCAAATGGGAGCTCTCACTTTTTTACAACGCCACAAGAACTAAACCAGTGGCTTGATGCAAAGGGAGTCCGCTAGCACACAGGTTAAGAAGGAAAATCTGCCGGGGAGACGCACAAGGGCAGGTCTACTCTATATGTGAACTGGCCACATAACTTTGTTATACTTATAACTATGATTCGACACCAGAAGAGCGTATTGACTTGTGGATTCAAACGAACTGTCCCATGCATTAGCTATATAGTCTGGACTTGTGGATGTTAGCAACCCCGCGCAACATGGCTTTATACAGGTGGCTTCATTAAGCGTCGGGTTAAATCTTTAATATTTCGGGTTTGCTACAGGGCTAATGGTGGTTGAGGGGTAGCTCCACCTCTGCCATTATAATATGTGCCTGCGGAGTGGCAAGCCCCTGCCCCAACTAGAAACAGAATGACAGTTACAAGGGATGTTCGGGGATTAATTCTGCCCAAAGTTACGGAAAGGGTGGAAGGGGGATCGTTATTTGGGAAATGTCCCAGTGCTATGTTTATGCACAAGGTTTTGTTTAATGTTCCAATGGTTCTTTTCTTTGTTAAGTACAATGCTCAAAGGAAATTGATGATATTTCACAAACGGTTTATGGTACCTGTGGTGTTTATACAAATGGGCTGCGGACTTTCTGTACAGCTTGAAAGTGAAAGTAAGACTTACTACTGTTATGTAATGGCTGCATGAACCTGCTAATAAAGCATTGTTATACCCTCCTCATCTTCGGCTATCAAACACAACAGTATCCACTTTGAAATACCAGGGCAATCAAGATAATGGCGAAAAATGTAATGTAAGGGGTCTTAATTGCCCAATAAAGAGGAGGCTGGTGATAGACTTTTTAAAGAAGCATGCCAGCTCTATAGCGTTCCTTCAAGAGACACATTTAACTGGCTCTAAAATACTGGCTTTGAAAAGGCCGTGGGTGGGTAGGGCATACCATGCAGGGTACTCCTCACACACATCTGGTGTATCTATCCTAATAGGCAAAGCTGTCCCCTTTAGATTTGAAAGCCTCAAATCAGATCCTAAGGGAAGATACCTCTTTGTCCACAGTTATATCCACTCCTTTGAAATTTTATCAGCCAATATCTATATCCCTCCACCCTTTGACACTCACGTGATGCAATGCCTAGCGAACCAAATGTTACAATACCCACATGCTATTCTAGTGGCTGCAGGTGACCGGAATGGGATTGATTACTGAAAAACTCCACCAAACCGCCTCCAAAACACACTAAACTAAGTAGAATGATCCAATCGTTAACTTTAATTGATGTGTGGCAGGTTGCCAACCCAGAGAAAAAGCTTTTCTCCTGTTACACAGCTGCCCCACAAGTTCTGTCACGAATAGATATGGCTTTCATCAATGCCGCTGCGGTTCCACATGTAACTCACTCTAGCTACCTCCCCAGAGGTATCTTGGATCATGCCCCACTCCAAATCAAGCTCAAAGCAATATACAAACCTGATAGACCCCGCCCATCAGTAAACCCAGTATGGCTGAATATATTAGACAACTTCGAATAAGTGGAGTTAGCCATTAGTGAATTTCTAACATTGAACCTACCCATGCCTAGGATAGTTCCATTGTGGGACTCCCTCAAGGTGTATATAAGAAATACAATAACGACAGAAATAGCAGAATATAAAAACTAGTCCAGGAGAGAAATACAAGTGCTAGAGGACCAAGTAGTTGAAAGTGACACCAGGGCGGCTATCGCTCCCACCCCTGAAAACATCAGGCTACTACAGGAAGCCCAAGATAAATATTCAAAAAGCCTCAAGGATAAAGCCCTACACCACCACTATAAAGTTGGAGTCTATGAGTAGGGGGAAAGGGCAGGGCGAATGTTAGTGCACCTGGCAAAAGCGCAATATACACCTCCACCAATCCCGGCTCTAAGGGACAAACTGGGGACTCTCCACACAGAGCCAGATGCAGTCAAAAATATACTGGTAGCTTTTTATACAGATCTGTATGCCAGTAAACTACCTAGTACGCCACATGAAAGCAATGCATTTTAACAGTCAGTGAATCTACCTGTACTTAGTCAAGAATACAGGGAGTATCTTGAATCTGAAATGACTGAATTTGAGGTAAAGGAAGCCATAGATTCCTTTTCCTTGGGAAAGGCGGCAAGCTCAGACGGTTTTCCTATAGAATTTTATGAGACATATGAAGACTATGGTACCAAAGCTTTTAAAAATGTATAACGAAGCCATTCAAACTGGGCACTTGCCGCAGTCCCTATATGATGCTGCGATAGTACTATTGCCTAAGCCAGGAAAAGATCTGCATTACTGTGAGTCTTTTTGCCCCATATCACTTCTCATGGCGGATGTAAAGATCTATGCTAAGGTACTGGCAAAGAGGCTGAATAAAGTCATTACTCAGGTGGTTGGCCCGGATCAAGTGGGGTTTATTCCAACGAAGACCACTAGCCTAAATACTAGAAGGTTATACCTTAACTTAACTATGGGAGGTGGTGGTGCCGGGGTTGGGGCTGTTGCAGCACTGGACATCGCCAAGGCGTTTGACACTGTGGAATGGCCCTACCTCTGGCGGGTGATGGCCACAATGGGGTTTGGTCCTAGTTACCGGATCTATACATGCACTACATAGCTGCACAACTTATGCACATTTTACCTATGGTACATCCAGAGTATTCTTCCCTACTGAATCTGCTTTGGATGGAGGCTGCCGATAACCCAGACACAATATGGGCAGCTCTGCAGGCTAAGAGGCCCGAGACCCCCCTGATAAGCCTGCAAAGGGATATCCTACATATTGCACATAAAATAGTGGGATACAACAAGCTGCCCCCTCAGACCCCAATCTGGAGTAACTCTAAAATACCGGAGCTGGCACACCAGACCCCCCCCCCCCGAGTTTGGAGAGAACTAAAATTAATGTCTATAGCAGATGTGTGGTTGACGGACAAGGTTGTTCCACTGCAACAATTGCACACCGCCAGAGAACTCCCACTCACACAATGGTTTACATACCATAGACTCTCAGTATCCCTAACACAGTACTTCCGGCATTCTCAGCAAATGGTGTCCAGCTCCATAATCACTGACACCCTGCTGGAAAGTAACTTTAAAAAGAAACAATCGGTCCTGTATAAAATTTTATGCAAGCCAGTATATGTCGACAGCGAAATACGGGCCAGGGGAGCCTGGGAAAATGATGCAGGAATGATATCAGATGAACAATGGAAATGGGTCCTTAGCACTCCCAAGATAGTGACACATTCATACAGACATAGTCTCCTCCAACTCTATCTGGTGCATAGAGCCTACTACACAATCCAAAAATTGCATGCCATGAAGATGTTGCCCTCCCCCATATGCCCAAGATGTAAGACAGAAACAGCTACCCTGGTTCACACAATCTGGGGGTGTTGGGAGGTGGTGCCATACTGGCTGGGCATCATCGCATACCTGACCAAAATAGTACCAGGATGGGGTGCAGGAGATGTAAGAAATTGCTTGCTAACAATTAATCTGAACAATACTCTGGATGTACATACAAGATTTTTCCTAGCTAAAGCACTATTTCAAGCAAGGAGATTATTAACTCTGCACTGGAAAGACCCCAATCCACCTTCAGTGCAAAAATGTCAAAAAGCAATGGCAGATTTGGCATCATTTGAGAGGGTGATTCTAGATAGAAAGGGCAAATGCTCAAGTACATCGAAATCTGAAGACACTGGAATAGCTAAATGGAGTCAGCCGACAGAGACATTGACTCTATCCCATGATAGGGGGTAGCAGGGGAGCATATCGAGGAGAGATCCGCTCATATGGAGATATTGCCAAACGAGTGGTTCTCCCTGTGTGTGGCCACCTTTAAGAAATAGTTCCAAATCCTATTTTATCATGTTAGTCAAGTAAAATATACTTTACTTATATTATATTAAATATTGAAATCGTGTTTCCTTCAGCCTGGTTATTCGTAATTATAGTAAGCAGGCAGCTGCCATTTTGTGGACACTTATTAATGCAAGCCTTGCATTATCTCAAAATGTTATTTCTGTGCCAGAATGTTGGACCTGTTGGCAATCCCCATGCACAGGCTACATAATCAAATGGTAAGGAGGGAGCGGAACTGTAGGGAGTACAGCAAGATCTAAGAAGTGCTGAATATAAACTGAAAGTAATTGCCTGCCCTGCCTATATGCCTAAGGCATAAAGGAGGAGCAGGCAATTTATGATTGACAGCTGAGATTTTTTAAATTAATTTACAACAGGTATGGATGCTTAATAAAAATAAAGAATTTGTATTTCATGTTTGATTTGAAAATTACTTTAATTATACAGCTTTTTATGTCTGGGTGACAGTTTCAATTTAAGGGGCAATTTCACTAAAGTGCAAAGCGTCTAACGCTAGCACTTATTCACCAGCGTGAGGTCATTTTGCAACTTCGCCAATTCACTAACAGTGTCCCTGGCAACAATTCGCTAGCGAAGTAGATAGACTAGCAAAACTTCGCACCCTTATGCCAGGCAAAGTTGCACACTGATGAAGGGACGTAACTACGCTAATTCACTAAGATGACCATTTTACTGAACGTTACCTCTTGCGCTAGATTTTACTTCGCCAGGTCAGACCTGGTGAAGTTCAATACAATAGATAGAAGTCCCAAAAAAACGCTGGCCTCTTTTACTTTTATTAGGGTGATAGTCTGAAAAATAGCATAATTTTTTTGGGGGGTTACCCTCCACACCCCCTACATTTC
>CM044432.1:89162324-89173523 GCA_024363595.1 Xenopus borealis | reverse complement strand
TCCTATCTATTGTATTGAACTTCGCCTGGTCTGACCAGGCGAAGTAACGTCTAACGTAAGAGGTAACGTTCAGGAAAATGTTCATCTTAGTGAATTTACGATCCTTCGTCATTGCGCAACTTCGCCTGGCGTAAGGGTGCGAAGTTGCGCAAGTCTATCTACTTCGCTAGCGTAAATTCGCTAGAGCCGGTGTTAGTGAATTTCCGAAGTTACAAATTGACGTGACGCTGGCGAATTAGCGCTAGTGTTAGCCGCTTTGCGCAATAATGAATTTGCCCCATATACTTCTATTATACATTTAACTTTGCGCCGTATGCAAATTAGGCATTGCTAGCGTAAATGTGCTTTGCCTGGCGAAGTAACAGTAGCACGACTTCATTACCGTTTGCCTCCCTGAGCACAGCTTCGCATTTTAGTGAATTATCGGCGGGCTGCCGAAAATTCGCCTGGTGAAGTGTGGCGAATTGTGGCAAAGCCATCGCTAGCACATTTTTGCCGCTTAGTGAATTTGCCACTAAGAGTGGTGCGGGAGAGGGTGGCGGCATTGCAGCAGCCACCTCAGGGCAGCTTAGGGGCCAGAAAATTGCAAGCAGTTTACAGCCTATAAGGAGAACAGGTGGTAGTTAGAGAAACATAAGAGGTCCAGTGTAGCCTTTTGTGAATGGGCCTGAGGCAGAAGAAGGCATCAGGCAGAGCAGATTGTAATTAGGCTATAGATCAGGGAAGGCAGCAGGCAATAACAAGTCTACGAGAAAGCGTATTGGTCAGAGCAGGCGGCATGCAACACAAGTCACTAACCAGGAGATTACGAAATGAGGCTATACCACAGAAAAATTATTCAATAAACCGACAAGGAGCAGGAGGAGAAAGCTAACTTAAATGGGGCCTTGAAAAAGGGATTGCTGACAGCTGGCCTTAATTAGGTAGGAGGAAGCAATAGTAGAGAAAAGAAAATTTAATAGATGACTGTTATATTAGTGAAACTGGATACCCAAAACCTCCAGTGGGACATCATCGAAAAGCAGCAACAGTTTTACATACATGTAATGTAAGACTGTCTACAGTTAATGCTTTAAGGAGAAAGAAATGCTTTATTTTAGTTCAGTTCTGTGTTCTGCAGCACTTCTGACTGAGGAGTGGAGGGAAACCTTTTAAAGAACTAAAGCCTAAAAATGAATAAGGCTAAAAATGCCATATTTTATATAATAAACATATTGCACCATCTTTTGGCTTTAAATAGCAGCAATGAGCCCCCAAGCTTATCACAGGGGGGGTCACGATCTTGGAAAGTGTCTGCGACACACACATGCTCAATGGACTGTGAGCAGATGTTGAGAAGCTAAACTAAAGGTCCCCATACATACAGACCATGTCTGCAGCTTATTGGCCCATGTGTGGCCCTCCAACAGGCTTCCTCGATTGATTTCAGGCTGATATCAGATGTCAGTCGGGCAGGTTATGGTGTACTGTATATTTTGAGACTGGAGTAATGGGAGCCCACCAGGACTGCCACATTAAGGACCCTCCAGGCAGTCACCAGGGGGCTCCCTCCCGGCTTCCCTCTGTGCGCTGCAGCATGGGCCTAAATGAACACCGGTGTAGGGCGTGCCTGCCAGTTTGGTGTGTGCCTTCGAGAATGCCAACGCAACATGAGCCAGGGCGGAGGCGTAGCAGAGAAAGTGTCTTTTTAAGGGGGCACCCGATCAGGGGAGCATGGCCGGGCCGGTATGGCCCAGTATGACACTGTTTTGAGCCCACAGCATGTGCAGTGAATCAGCAGAAAAGATGGGGAGCTACTGGGGCATCTTTGGAAACACAGATATTCATTGCTGAAGGGCTGTGGCTGCCTTGGTTTGGTACAGAAGAGCAAAACATAATTTTCAACATCTAGTCTTTTAATTTTTTTTTCTCCTTTAAAGCCGCTCCTTTGTTTTTTGCCTGAGGATTGCCTCAGCAGCAGCAGGCATGTGCAAGCAATGTGTCTGCTGCCTGTACTTCCTGTGCCCTCCTGAGTTGCTCCCCTCAATGATTCACATGGCAGCCCTTTGCACTTTTTTTAATGCATTTATTAGCTATTTTCAATTTTGCATAGCTTCAGCTTGTTTGTGTCACTTAACTTAATTAAAACAGCAAAACTTTTGAAAATGTTATTTTGACCTCCAATCTCACTAAATGAAAAAGATGTATTGATTTATTTTGAATGATTTTATTGTAAACTGCCTTGTTCTTAATTTGTGTGCTACAGGTATATTATAATTTTATGCACTGTATGTATTCATTTGGTTGCTACACACTACATAGTTTGGTAAATCTATGCATATTGAGCATAACATTGCTCAGAGAACCCCTGGCATTCATATTTAGGATTTCTTATGTTGGTCTGTTAGGTTTGGAGTAGCTTTGTTGTTTGCAGTAGAAAGACATATTTACAAATTTTTTATTCCGCAGAATATGCACTTTTGCAAAAATGTATGCTTTTCTGAGGTCCACATACCGACGTGCAAATTTTACTACACCAGGCAGTATGTTTTTGTAGTAGTAGAAATGTATGCCATGAAATATGTATGCACAACAGTGGTGTAACTACAGAGGAAGCAGACCCCATGGCCCGAGCCCCCCTGTTCCCATGGAAGGGTGAGGAGTCTGGTTTCTCTATAGCATTCAAAAAATCTTCTCTCCAGGGCCAATTCTATGCCTCCGGAAGCGGCTGCTGTGATGCCGCCCTTCCCCTTGCTCCTCAGCACTTGCCTTTTTGCCGACCCTGGTAACTTGGGAGCTGCTACATGAGGCAGATTTAACAAATTCACCTTCATGGTAGCAAAGCCCCCCTGCTTCTCTCCCTGGCCACACTGCAAAGCAGCAGAGAGCATCAGGGAGGTAGAGTGACAGGGAGGGTAAAAGAGAGAAAGAGGCCAAGAACGCAGGCTGCCAGGAGAAGAGGCAGGTGACATTGTAAGTGAAGCTGTGCCCCTGTGAACATTTTTTCACGGGCGGCAGCACAGTCTAGGTACCCCACTAGGGTTGCCACCTTTTCCTGAAAAAAATACCGACCTTCCTATATATTTATCTTTTTTTCCTATTAATAACATTAGGATCAACCATCAAAAATCCCGGCCAGGCCGGTAAAATACCGGTCAGGTGGCAACCCTATACCCCACTGATGCACAAGGTGTATTTTCAGGTCTCATGCCACATAGTTGTGTAATCTTTGCATTCAGGGCATCAAACTGTTCTTTGGATCCTTGGCATCATATTTAGAATATTTTATCTTGGTGCTTGATAGGTGGATGCAGTAAAATAGAAACTTTGAGATGATTTTCAGATTCATTTAAAAAAAATTATTTTAGGAAAGCTTTGCAGTGTGGTATAAAAAGACATGGTTACCCATTTTTGTGCTTTTCAAAAATAAATGGTTTTGTAGGGCAAACCTATATTTTATGACTATAAAATGCAGCAAATTTGTTGATATTACAGTAGCTGACGAGATTGCCTTGACAATTGCTATGCACTATTGTGATTTTTGGGTCTGTATGTTTGGTATTCCTATGCATACTAGGTATCAATCTGTTTGGTGGACCTAGCATTTTGGTAGTATGGAGTAGAAAGACATATTTAACCATTTTGGATGTCAGAATTTGTACTTCCTGGGGTGAACCTACAGTACATAAAACTAAATATATCTAATATAAAGACATATTTAACCATTTTGGATGTCAGAATTTGTACTTCCTGGGGTGAACCTACAGTACATAAAACTAAATATATCTTCAGGAGAAAATGGGCTTTCCAAAACTGTTGGATTCTGTTCATAAATTATCCCTGCATTATATATAAAAAAACACATTAAAAAACATGTTTTACATGTTACAGAAGTGGAAAGTTCATGTTGTCCTGAAAAACAAATTTGTAGTTTTCCTTAGTAAACTAAAAGTACCTCCTCTCTAAAGTGAGAGAGCACAAAATGTTCAAAAATCCTCTAGAATGAAATGTGAAATTATGCTGCAACAGAGTTAACAGGTTTAGCTTCACACATGCACACACAACTGAACTCATTTAATTAAGCCTACAAACATTAATGTGAAGAGCTTGCTGAGATACGAATACTTATGTAAATATGAATGTGTATAACAGCACAATCACTTTAATCACAAGATTTTCACTCTGAAAAAATGGCCCTATACGAAGCATTATTACTTATTACTTTTTTTCTATGTTATTTCTCGCAAACAGAACATGGCTTGCTTTTTGATGACAATAATTCTATGCATACATAGATTAAATGAAAGGATCAATTACCCTTTATTTCAGTACTGTGTAACTTTTTACATGTAGCATCCAATTATTTGTCATGCCACATGTTTCAGAAATGGATTGTAATATGATGTCAGTCAAAGGCTATGCAGGCCATTGAGCTGACCAGGGGTCATTAAAAACCATAGAGGACCACATCTGGTCCAATGGGCTCCAGTTGGACAGCTCTGCTTAATGCAATGTGTAGAAATTGACAGCACTATATGATGAAGAATTTTTCTTAAAAAGCCTTTATAGGCAAAAGGGCTTTCAGACAGGAATACAGCAACGTTTCAGGCCGACAATCAGCCTTTCCTCAAGCTTGAGGTCGGCCTTAAACGTTGCTGTATTTCTGCCCTTTTGCCAATAAAGGCTTTTTAAGAAAAAATCTTCAACACATTGGATCTGCAATTCAGGTGGAGGTGGCTACCTAGGACGTGCACCTAGCAATGCTATAATCCATGAGTGAGTGCGGACTCCTACTTTTCTTGTGTAGCTCTGCTTTATCTGAAAGGCTCTTTGTACTAAACCGCTGTTTGTAAATGCCTGTGGCTGAAAAAAGCAAATGAAAAAAAAATAAATAAAAAAGATACACTAAAATTTTGAATATTTAATCTATTTAAAAAGTCTATCATAATAAAGGGGTATTTACAGATGCAGTCACTTGGATTTGTAAGTTAAATGCGTCGTGACTCAGGGCTAATTGAAGAAACTGTGTTATCTAAAGTTATCTTAACTCATTTAATGCATTTAACCTTTTCATTAGCATACCAAAACAATGGGGAACTCTTTAATTGGATGGGATGCTGTGACACAATATTCTGTGATAAGCGGGATAAATGGGATAGATGAGTTAAGTCACGACGCATTTAACACACAATCCAAAGTGACTGCATCTGTAAATAACAACAGTATACATTTAGATATATAAAGGCGGCAGAAACTAAAATAGGATTAGAGATGATTTACTTGTTAAAAAGGCACCTAAGAGATTACATAATTAACATTTTCAAATAGTTACAAAACCAATAGAAAAAAAGAATTGTCAAATGAACTTTATTGCCATAAGATGGTAACTGTGACAAAAAAAAAAAACTCCCTGATACAGGTGGCTCACAGTCACTTAGTCCTAAGCAAAACAAATAATTATTGGTAGCTGTTAACATCCAGAGAGGATAATAACTACGCAATTCTCTCTGTTATTTACCAGCGAAAGATACACTGAAAGCAGCATTCCCAAAATTACACTCATTTATCTCTGGGGAATGTAAAAATTCAGTTGTCTATTTTTGGAACAGGGCTAGTAGCTGATTATAAGGGTAATAGGCTCCAACACTAAGGGGCAGATTTACCAAATTCACATGAATGATTCGAAATTCTATTGAAATTTACTTTGACCATCGAATTTTAAAAAAATTGATTGATTCGAATAAAAATCTATTTGATCATTCAATGGTCGAAGTACTTGTCCTTTAAAAAAATATTTGATTGCCTAGTTCGCCAGGTTAAACACCTACCGAATTGCTGTTAAACCCTATGAGAAGCTCCCATAGGGTTTTTCCAGCATTTTTAGATCGAATAAAAAAAAATTCGATCGAATGGTTTAAATCGTTCGATACCAACGATTTAATCTAATTTTTCTTCGTTCATTCGATTATTCGAATTGCAGTAAAATTCTTCAAATTCGATATTCGAAGGATTTCAGTTCAACCAAAATTCCATGGTCAAATATCAAGGTTATGTCTACCCCTGTGAGCCTTCCTAGAACTTCAAAAAAAAGCATTATGGGGCTTTTTTTGGCAAAAAGAAGTGGAACTGCATGCATAAAATGTTGAACGTCTGAGCAGTGAGTATTAAGAAAGGATAAGTAACCTACTTATAATTATCATTTTTCCCATATTCACATACTTAGTAATTTGGTATTTCAGCAAATATTTATCACAAGGAGTGTATATTCAGTGTCAGAGGTGGGCCTTGACAGGGGGGGCGCCCTAGGCAACCCAGCCAGCCAGTTCGCCCCCCACCCCCTCCTCAGCGACGCTCAGGTGCGATATGCTCATGCACGGAATGTGGAATCAGCACCCAGGTGCGCATGCGCAGCATCGGCGCATGCGTGCGTGTGCAGGGCATCGGCGTGCGCATACACGCCAGCAGTGCTCAGGTTCACATAAGCACTGACGGCATTCAAGGGAGCGCAACTATAGTGCCAGGTCCATACTAAGGGTAGGCAGAAGAGATAGCTGCATAGCGCCCCCCAATCGTTGTGCCCTAGGCAGCTGCCTCTTCTGTCTACCCTAGTTCCGGCCCTGTTTAGTGTATATTTAGTAGTGGTATTTCAGAAAAAATATTGTATATGCAGTATTCCACATAAGGCTGCGGTAACATGAAAATGATTGTTAGTCATGACATTTGCAGCTATACAAGCCAGCATTAACTGAGACACTTGCCTATGAAAGTATTTCCATAGAAACTCTTTTGTTACTTGAAGGGGGGATCACAAAGGTGCAGATTTTAAAATCTGGCCACTGGGAACAAATCAATAGAGGATACTGGACAGCCTGTCTCATTCAGTCTAGATAGGACTTAAACAGTGGCATCCCTTTAACTGACTTTTATTGCATAAAGTAACAACAATGGCAGATTTTTTTATGCTTTCTGGATAAAAGGTTTCCTGATAAGGGATCCCATGACTGTATAATTTATTTGTGGAGGCTGAGGGGTTTTAGTGGATCGGGGTAGTGATGACTAAGAATGTTTATACCACTGGTATAATGAGTATATTTTGATTAAACAAAAAAACTATAAATAGAATAGGGCTTAAAGAATAACTCAATGTAGGGTTTCAATGTGTTCCACACCAAAGTGTATTAAATCGCAATCTCTTCCCCTGGAACAGCATTTGTATTCAGGGGAAAAAAATACACCTGGTCTGGTGGTCTTTCTAACTAAGCACCATGCTGCAATCTTAGGTATTTTTCACAGGTCAGCTCAGTATTTGGAAGGTCTGTCTGGGTGAAACCTTCCTGTCTGGATTTTCTAAATTAGGAAATCCTAATAAAACATTGAAAATAATGACACAGCAGTCAGCCAATTGCTGTTTGCCACATCTTCAGTCGTGGCCCACCAGTCCACTAACCTCTTTATAAACCAACATCTCTCTTTTCCACCATCTTCAGTCTATTTAGGCTTTTAAAACATAGCTCATTATGCAGAGGGCCTATCAGTGAAATGGTTATTTGTTTAAACCAATCTGTGCACCTGGTTAAAGATTTAAGAGACTGATCTCAACAACCTATATCTTGGGTGGGAACAATCAATGTAATTAAAATTTATGTTATGCCAAGATTGCTATACTTATTTCAATGTATCCTGCTATCATATCCAGTTAAATGGTTAAGGAATTTCCAATCAGCATTCATAAAATTTGTATGGAAAAACAGACTGCCGAGGATTAAAACAACCATAGTGTTTAAAAAGAAGGCCGAAGGTGGCTAAGCCCTACCAGATTGCGCACGATACTTGAAGGCAGTTATGCTCAACAGGGTACTTGACCTATCATTTAGATAACAAAGACTGGGTAGAGATCGAACAACAGTCCACGGGTACACATTTAATACATTTACCATGGATCGATAGAATCTATCAGAGAATACTACACAACTTGCCAGTGTCTTACTGTTTTGGGAGGTAGGAAACGTTGAGGGAGTGCCTGACTCTATTCTGGAGCGGCATCTCCTTAATGCCGCTAAAATACTTATTCCTAAACTATGGAAATCTACCGACCCTCCATCAGTTAAGGACTGGGCTGAAAAGGTAAACGAATTGGCCAAATTTGAGGAATTTTCCACCCACTCCAATAAACAATATTCCAACTTCAGGGATATATGGCTGAGATGGCTTTTGTTTAGAGATACGGATGAATACAAAGAATTAATGGGTCCCTGAGTAGGCAGTAATGGAATTTCTAGGGCAATATCACACACTGATGAATCAAAGTAGTTGGACAACAGAGGATAGAAGCAAGCTAACTGCATCTGGGAATTCTCTTACAGTGCGCAAATGCTATTGTAATACTTATATGTATAAGAAACTATTTGGATTGGCATTATATGTACTATGGCTTTCCACTCTCTACCCCACTCCCTCCCCTTTTTCTTTTCTGTATCCCCACCCCAAACGTTATTTACTATTTCAGAAATCAATAAAAACTATATTGCAGGAAGAAATCTTACTTTTAATTTCAGTCCTTAACCCTGTTTAGTGCAAGAAATAACACAAACAATAGATATTTCTTAATTAAAACAATAGACAAAAAAGTAGAAGCTCTATACAACCAGCTAATGTTAAAAATTGTGGCATAACACACTCTATAGTGTTCCTTTAGTTATATCATTGATTCTCAAGTAGAACTGCCCTGTGGCTTTCAATATGGCCACAGTCAAATACTGGAGATGCATCCAATGAGATATGATATAGGTATAAAGAAATTATCGACAGTTTTTTAATCTCAGAAAATCAAGGTATAAGGAAGAACTCATATTCTAAGCTGCCTTATGCCCCACAACGTTTAATACAGCAGAATATAGCATATTTGTTTTTGCCCAAATATAACAAAACAGATGGGCCTGTTTCTGTTCACCTCCTCCCCCTTTTCTCTGCCTCTCTATAGACCTTACAGCAGAATGCCCATACATTTTAAAGCAGCAGTAAGGAACCATCATCCTATGCCACCATTGGTCACTATTGTTCTTATTTTGTCATTTAACAACATAATTGTCAACAATGAGGAATTAGATTTTATTTCAGCTCAATGAACCAAAATTTCCTTACAAGTTCTGAAAATAATCTGTACAAGTATGGTCAACTTCTCCCCTTTTATGTCCTATTTTCTCCTCGCCCTCTCTCCAGAATGTACATTTCCCTCTTTAATACCCTTAATCTGTGTGCCATTATCTGTCTTTTTACCTTCTTTTTCATAACATAATTTCCTGGTAATTTTATTTTTTATTTATTTTATTATTTGTAATAAATGCATTCAAACTCTCTGGTGCCTGTAATTGACAATACCCGAAGTATACAATTTCCCATTCAATAGAAATAATGCTTTGGCCCCCATGTTTTTTCAGGATGAGATAAAAGCTGGGAGCCATTACCAATATATAATTTTAGCAGCAACAGTCTTCATGCCATATGGCATTTGAATCAAGTTAATTATTATAATCACGGTATTCCAAAAAGCCTTTTAACAACTATGCAAACTGGTGCAACAAACTGAAGCCTGCAAGGCTGCCTTCACTGCTGCAATGGAGCTTTTTTCAAGCCCCTACAGGAGCAACTGTTGGTGTTCAGATGTGCTGGTGTATTCTGTATTAACTGTTGCTAAAACCTGATAAGAACTATCTAACCTGTCTCCCATAGTACAGCTGCTGTGACTCCACCTCTGATTGCGTCACTAGCGGGGCATTATTTGCAATATATAAGTTGCTAAGAACAGGTACACACTGACATACATTTCATCATAACCTTAGAAAACTGAAAAAATCTGTAAAAATCATGCAATTATGTCAATATATTCATGTTGCTCATGTTTTAAAGCATCCCATAAAACTAGTAATTAAGAGTAGCAGTGTAATTTGCCCGCTTATCTGCCCATGTGTAATGAGCTGTATAGAAAAGTGGTGAGGTAACAATATAAACAATGAGAATCTATGTTACATGCTGCAATAGAAGGGATACAATATACAATGCAGCAGAAGGAGAAATTCTTTTTTATCTTTGCATTCACACAAGTTAATGTGAGTACACATGGCTTTGTGGAGCCTATCCTGCAAAAAGTTAAAAGGCTTTAATACATATAACTGGAAATAAAAAACAAAGGAACCCCATTCAATTAAAAGTAAGTAAAGTAGAAAGGAACTACATATCTAAACACCATGAAGAGCAGGAAGTAACTAGCGGTAAAATGGTTAAACGGCTAGATTCCTTTAAGCTTCGAGCACATGTTCACTGTTGGTGGAGAAAAAGAAAATATGATTGATACCAATGAATACACAATAATGATTAGCTTGCCAATATATTGAAAAATATAAGTTACAGACATACATAAAACCCTTACATTCCCACAGAAGCATACTTACAGGGCACATGAAGCTGGGACCATATGGACATACAGAAAGGCAGTGCTGTGTGGATTGAAGTGTGCAAGAAGGGGAGTGACTCTGGGTGTGTGGTAGCTGGTTAACCCTTTTAACAACAAATTTTACATATTGCATATTGCAGTTCTAAGGAGAGCAGAGCATAGATGAAAAAGAAAGCCTTTCCCATGAAGTTCAAAAGGACCCCAACACAAAAACAAAAGAGCAATTTACTTACTCATTTACTGGATGTTTCTGCAATAGTGATTCCATTCAAAAAACATCTCAGACCTGCAGCTTATTAAAAATGACATTTGATTCCTTGCTTATAATGTTAATGATCAACAAAAAATGCCAAAATGTGCTTCTTTGTGTTAAACATATTATTATGAGTTAACTGCATAACCTGCTATTTTTGTGCCTCTGCTAATGGTTACACTAATGAATAGTTCAATAAATTGCTAATAAATACTATTTGATATGATGCATTATATAATTATTTCCATTGAAGTATTAACAGCAAGCAATTATTTAAACAGTATATTCATTTCTGTAAATTAATTCACTAACAATACATTTATCATTCTTCCAAATGCACTCACTAATATTCACTGCTCATGTTCTATATCGAGATTGCTCCAATCATCCAAGTTCTGGTGTTTTTTCACAGCACTCTCTGGGTGGTGATAGAAATTGGCAACAGATCTGGTGGTACTCACACGAACGCATGTAGGAGCCAAACACAGGAAAAATGTAGCATATTGCGTCTGAACCT
>CM044432.1:89133120-89160239 GCA_024363595.1 Xenopus borealis | reverse complement strand
CATATGAGTTATACTGTGCATATACTTTACCTCCTATGCTGTTTAAAAGCAATAGAGTTCAAGTTACCGCTGTTGTGTAATGGCTGCATGAACCTGCTAATAAAGCACTTGTTATACTCTGCTCATCCTCGGCTATCAAAACACATTTCTCTGCATCTTTACACTCAATTGTCATGGTGATAATATTGCACATGTATTATCATAGCTTTCAGCTTTAAAGAAGAAGCATCTGGGAGATCAGTGAAAATTTCCATTGATGTCCCACACTTGCACCCAATTCCAAAAGTGACTTTGAAAACATGCACATTTGCTCTCCTGCAGCAACTGCATGCTACCCACGCGTGTGCATGTCCTCCACATGATGTCACTGATTGCTTATTGCACAAGCGACTAGCATAAGGAAACCTTTTAAAAAAAATAGGGAGAAATCCTAAAAATCAGTAGCTCTGTATTATACCAGCTCTGTATTATAAGAAGCTTTTTCCAGTACAGACATGTTACAGTACAATAACTATGGATGCATTGAATACATAATTTAGGTATTTGTCTAGACACAGAATCCTAAATAAAATAGTCTACTTTTGTTCAGAGTGCAGGCATTCCACCTGCCTTAGTTGCTTGTATGTGTCTGTATGAGTATGGTGCAATCAGTAAGGGGCAGATTTACTAAGGGTCGAATTTCGAATGAAAAAAAAAAAAATTCTAAATTTTTATTGAACAATTTTCCAAAAAAAATGTGTTTTTCCATGAAAGCTTCCAAGAGGTTTCCCATAGGCTACAATGGCAATTCAGCAGGATTTTAAAGAGACAGTACTTCTATTCAAATTTTCACTTCAACCCGTAGTAAATCTGCGCCTAAGAGTGAGGTGGAATGCAGTAGGGGTAAATTGCAGGGGAACAAAGGGCAAAACCCCTGTGTGTAAGAGCCCCAAGGAAGACAAATCTTGTAAAATGTGCATTGCTGAAGCCTTATTTATGACAGTAGTGCAATGTTCAAAGTGCAATTTTTGGGTGCAAGTTGCCATGTTTTTTCTTGCATTAAGCTGTAACCAGCAAATGGAAATTGTGCACACTTGTACACAATGTAGCAGAACAGGCAGGACAAATGCATATGTACTCGGTGCAACTATGTAGAACTGCAAAGAATGTGTTTGGACTACAGTTAATACACACAAATGTTTGTCCATTTAACCATGTCTGCATACATGGTTAAATACCCTGCAAGTCTGCCTTCACTGCTGCAGTGAAGCTAACATTTTTTTAGGAAACACACCATGAATACAAGGGCAACGTAAAGACACTGGAAACTCATTTATGCAGTTTTGAAATTTGTCTGTGCAGTTAGCTAAGGGCAGAGTCAACACAAACAATTAAGGGACAGTTACCAGCTGCTGTAGTAATAATTTAATCAAGACTACAATTAATACAAATATTAGCAAATATTAGACAAGATATAGCAATGATTACTGTATTAGCTATTATTCTTTATGTATGTGGTAGATTTTTGTTTTGGATAAATGGCATAAAATATTCTTACTGCCACTGTTCTAAATGGTAAATTCTTACTCTGATCTCTGACAAGAAGGAAATGAACCAGTTAATTGTTGTGACTGTTCAAGCTGAAGTACATACTATGCAGTCTGTTTGTTTAAACATTCTGAAAACAAGTCGACAGGGCTGCCATTGTCCAATCACACTCTTGCAAACAGAAACCCACCCACTGTATGACATTTTTTTCTTATCAAATTAAGAGAATGCATTTCACATGTATACTTCAAAGTGTTTCATTTTTACCAATCAAAGTATATCCTGTGACTAAACACTGGCATGTAATCAAATTTATGTTAAAAAAAAAACAAAAAACCTTAAGGAAAATAATATTGTAGGACGTGGAAGGATGGTTTTTGAATGATTTAGCAAAAATACTCATAAGCACAATGTAACAAAAAAATTACTAAAAGTGATACTTTCATTGCAAGCTTTTAGAACCAATATTATGGCATTAAAGAGTGACTGAAGAGACATTGAAAACACTGTTCTTAAAAAGCTACTTACTTGTTCTTAGCTACTCAATGTAGAGTATGGGTATGGGATGTATGATCCAGAATACGTGGGACTGGGGGTTTTCCAGATAAGGGATTTATCCATAATTTAGTTTAAAATCATATAAACAAGAACCCCAGCAGGATTTTGTTTCACACCAATATGGATTCTCGCAGATTAATTGCCATCAAGTACAAGATACTGTTTTATTATTGAAAATAAAAAGGAAATCATTATTAAAAATTTTAATTATTTGCTTAAAATGGACTCTGAAGGAGATGGCCTTCCCATAATTAGCAACGTATTAATAAGTGGTCTCTACAGCCTATCCTACACCTGTATCACTTTATCTTAACTTTTTGCTGCTTCGGTCGCCTGCTTTTTTCAACAATTTCTGCCTGGCAGAAATGAAAAGGACACACCTAGCTACTGTTATTACAAACCAATTAGAATTATACTCCATATCCATTTTTTTTTAAATGGTTTGTTCTCGAGACATTGTGTAGGAGGCAATAATGGATGTAAACTGAAATTAGTACAAGGTTAGGGTGCCCTGCAAATTTAATAACCCCAGGCATGCAGATATTATATTATTTCACTAAAGCTAGTTCCATAATGTAAATAAAATACTAATAAATATATTGTCACATGCTGTGATTCAAGTTTGGTGACACAAACATGGTCACAAGTCTTGGTCTGTGAGAAATATTATTGGCCAAGTAATTAATTATAATGTAACTTCAGTTTGGAAACAGCAAATTATTCCTAGTCCCGACACCAGGTTGCAGGGTAACCAGAAGACATAGGGGGCCGCATAAGACCCTAATTAATGAACAATTCAATATATATTGGTAAAACAGGACAACCTCTTTATATTTTGGGGGCCATAAAATGAATTTGCTGTGGGGTCCAGTAACATCTAGTTAAGCCACTGCCAGACACAGTATTAGATATTTAACTATTTGATGTTTGGGGCGTCAACATAATGGCAAAATGACATATATAGTATTTTCAAAGGGAGACTAGGTTCTACATTTAAGAACACTTTCAAGATATTTTTCAGCAAGCTGGGATTTGCCTTTCATATTGAAACATCAATTTTTTTCAAGCTATTACAAGAAGTTTCAGAGATGTTTTTTACTTTGAAGTCAATCAGCATTTCCAGCAGGTGAGTGAAGACTTTGCTAGTCATCTCATCATTTGAAGTCTTGGGACCCTGTACTAGTTATTTGTCTGGATATGTCACATATAGTAGCCAAACCCCCTGTGAGCGACCACCAAGGGGCCACAGCAAAGTCTCAGGGGCCATTGGTCTAGTGTTTGTAGTAGGGACAAACGAACAGACTGGGAAAGAGGCACAACAGATGCTTGGCATACAATAAATAATAGCTTTTAAGGGACTCCCATGCACTGCCCAAAAGATCAACAAATATTTAGGTAGGTTTTGCCAAGATAAAAGGTTGACCTTGATGGATGTGTGTTTTTTTCCTACCTCAACCGTCGCAGAAGTGCAATTCTGTGATAATTCAAGATTAACCAGCACTAGCTAAATGTTATTATCTGTTTCTGGAGATGAAAAGAAAAGTAATGTATTCAAGACTTTATAGAGGACCTGTCACCCAGACTAATTTCATAGTCCATCATTTATCGCCTGCCCCTCCTCTATGCCTTGTGCATAGAGGTGGGGCAGGCAATTACTTCACTTTCCATTCTGCCCTTCCTAGATGTAACTGCACACCCAACAATCCCACTCCCTCCTCACCATATAATTGTGCAGCCAGTACATGGGCATTGGATATTGGGTGCCGCATTCTGGCACCTAATTAAGATTGTGGCATGATGAAAAGCTTGTCTAACACTCTAACAGTGTTTAGAAAATGGCAGCTGCATGCTTGATGTAATTATAAATTCCAAGAGTGAAGGAAATAAGAATTTACATAGTTTATATAGTGTAAGTTAAGTTTACTTTGCTTTGACTAACATCATAAAATAGAATCTTGATTTTTTTCATAGGGTGACAGGTCTCCTACTTTCTTGTCTTCTGTGTTTGCCTAAAAAATGCTTTGCTAAATGAAATTACAAAGCCTCGGACGAAGTCCAGAAGCGACGAAACGCGTAAGGCAAACATCAGTGACGTCATCTCCAGGCGCCAAGGTAAATTGCGGCAGCTAGAGGCAACGCGGGTCGGAGCCAAAGCTAAAGAACAACACGCTGAATATGCCCTTTGGGAGATTGATGTGCTCTGTATTTACTCGTAAAATGTGAGTGGAAATTTTTTTTTTAAGTATAAGTAATAAAAAGTTTTGCACTATTTTTGCGCTTTATATCTTCCGAACAGTCCGGATTGCACTGAAAGCTCTAAGAATTGATCTACATGCCAGGATGAATATCACACCTGATTTACATGTGAACAATTTAAAGTTTAAACGTTTGTAAGTACCCACCTTTACTAAAGACACGTGGTGGTTCTAAGAAATAATTGGACACCTATAGTGGAAACTAGGGAGAGTGTGGAACTACAACTACCACTAACCCACTACACTTAGATCCCTGTTTTGGTGCATTTTTCTCTTTCCTAGCTTTTAGTGCTGACCCGAGGGGAAACGGGAAACCAGAGTCGGATCCAAAGGAAACATACCCAGAACTGTAGACATTATATATATATATATATATCCTCAATAAACACTCCGCACTCCAAGGTCTCGTGTAAAAAGCAACAAAGCTTGTGTTTATTCCCTCAATGTTTCGGTCTCCCTATTGAGAAATTTAAGACCATATGTTGTATTATTATTATGCAGATTGGCTTTTCAGATAATAGACTGTAAAATATGGTATTTTTAAGCCACATTCATTGTTAGGGTTTAGTTCTCCTTTAAATATTGTGTTTAATTTTAATCTGCTATATAGAACCTTCACAGTCTATTAACTAGGGATGCACTGAAACCACTATTTTGGGAATCCTAAATGGTTTGCGAAAGATTTGGCCAAATACTAAACTGAATGTGAACCCTATTTTGCATATAGGGCCAGGAAGGGCTAGAGAGAATCACAGATGCAGCACATGGTTAAAAAATGTTTTACTTCTTTGTTTGTGTGACTAAAAGTCACATGATTTTAAGGATTGGGATTCGACCAGGCACTTGGAAACTTCTAAATCTGAATCCTGCAGAATTCTTAAGTCTATACTAGATTCTGTGCATCCCTAATATTAACTTTGTTGTTAACTGGGATGTATTTTTGGTATAAAATGTATTATGCATTTGGTAAGAAATTTATTTTTGGCATGAAATGGGATGTATTTTTGGTATAAAACGGGATGTATTTTTGGTATAAAATGGGATGTATTTGGTAAACGTATATTTTTTAGATTTGGAAAACAGTCCACAAGATGGCAGTAATGCACTCTCACGCTTCATTTCTTGTATTTTATAGCTCTTTGGAGATATTTTTAATCATGATATATAATACATAAAGTACTATTTATTTATTCTTCAATTTTATTTGCTACTACTTTGCTGATTGTATTCAGCGTTTATTTATACAGCACTGATATGCTAATTTTTTTTTTTACATCATTCATTTCATTCCCTGCTCTGCTGGAACTTACAATCTTTTTAACCTGCCTGTATTTTTTTGTGGAAAGAAGACCATGCAGACTCTAAGACTAAAAAATATAACTCAAGATTCCATTAAGGCAGCAACATTAAGCAGAGAGCTATTTTGCCTATCCAATTCTATTCTTCATTTGGTGAACCTGAAACAAACTTTATAGGACTGCTGGCCACAGATAGTGTCACATCAGCCCAATGCCTTAAAGGGTATGTATAGGCAAAAAAATAAAATCCCATTTATTACTTGCTTTACTGAAAAAGAAATCTATCTCCAATATACTTTTAATGTGCCTATTTATAAGAAACCTGACTGTATGCAGTGGAATTCCCACTTCATTTTACTTGCTCTGACAGCTGCAGATAGGTAATTTAGCTTGTTTCCCTGTAGAGCAGATGGCGATCGTGTAGAAATTTGTATCCATAGACCCAGTGCAGTCTGTATATTCTGATTATTAATCAGTCTGTATCTGCTTCTATGGCAGATATTATTTGACTTTTGTTGTTTTGATAATTTATGACAATCCCTAAGCTAGAGTCCTGCAGCGGGTCGGGTACCCGCAAATTCCTGCGGGTTGCATGTAGAATTTCTGGGTGTGGGTATAGAAGCCGGTTGGTGATTCTGCAGCTGCAGGTTGAGAGTTGGGCAGCGGATCTTCTCCATAGCTATTTTTACTCCTTTTTTCTGAGCATGTCTACTTCCGATAATGTCACTTCTGGTTTACAATGACAGCACTTCCTGTTTTACTCCTTTTTTTCTTATCATGGCTACTTCCGATGATGTTACTTCCGGTTTACAATGACAGCACTTCCTGATTCTTGATGATCAGCAGTCCAAGCTGGTAAGAATGTGGGATGCAGGGCCTGGGTTGCGGATAGGGTTGTCACCTTTTCTTGAAAAAATACTGGCCTTCATATTGCGGATTGCAGGTTGTGGGTACGGGTCCCAAAAAATGGACCCCCGCAGGACTCTACCCTAAGCAACCCAGACCACACTGAGCATGTGCACATTCTTGGCAGGCCCAGATTGGTGGCAAGGCAGCATAGGCCCGGGCCTACGGCGGCATCAATTAAGGGGCAGCATGCCGCCCAGCCGCACAAGTAATTTTCTTCCCAGAGCACTAGCGCCAAACTGCTAGTGCCCTGGAATCAAGCTAAGAGGCTGCGCATGCGCATTATCTTTGGGAGGGAGAGGGGCGACGGTGGACGCCGGCTTCCGGGCACCCTCAGGGAAAATCCGGCCAGGAGTCTTGGTCTTGCAAAGATGTATAACAAAGATACAAGATAGTGACCCCCTGCGGCCAACTTTGAAAGCATAAATAATTTGTTCAATTAGGCTTGTGCTGCAGTAAGATTATATTTAGTATACAAAATGCAGCATTTCTAGCATTATTCTATTTTAGACTTCAGTTACCCTTTACAATGCAAGTGTTTGAAATGAGTTAAATGAATAAGCTTTTGCACAGCATACTTTTTGCCAAGAGTTTTGAAAGATCTGATATTTTAAAAATAAATTTTTTTTAAAAAAGCAATGGTGGAAATTAAAAATAGGCTATATGGTGCAGGTTAAATAGTTATTTTCTAGAGCGCTTATATGCTATCTTCTGTGTAACCTGAGCCTTTTCTCCTTTGAATGGCTGCCCCCATTGTTACACAGTAGCTTATTTATGTGAAGCAAACACAACAGTTTTACTAGTGCAGGGCAACACTGCTTTATATTTTTATGAATTTATAACTTTAATTCTTTTGATGTTAGTGTTCCTTTAACATCAATAAAAGAAAAACATTTTGACGTTGATCAAAAGCCCTTAGCAGCCCAACTTAAATCCACATTCTGCATGGATTTGCAAATAATTAATATACAATACATGCATAAGGCTGCACTGGTATGAAAATAATCTAATTAGCTTCATCTCATAGAAATTAGAAACAGATTAAACATAATGAATTCCAAAATTCTGTACAGTTTATTGAATAAACTGACTGCAATGAAAATACCTTTGGTGCGGGGATGCCCGCCGCACCACTCCTCCACGCCGGCATCTTTTAGTGCATGCGCGGTGCGCACTTCCTGTATTTAAAGGCGGTCGGCACCCTAAACTAGAACAGATGCCAAGCTCCTTGGCCTCGGCTCGGCTTCACCAGTAGTGTGACCACCTTTGGCTTTGGGAGGAGCCCTCAGCTACTCAGATGCCACCTGGACTTATCGAGAGGAGCCAGGCGAGGAGTTCTGGCAAGCAAAGGGGCACAACAGTTATTAAAGTCAGATAGGCCGAAGGTCACAGTACAATAGGAGTTGGCAAATTCGTAGTCAGACAGGCTGGGTCGAGGCCGGCAGATAGCTAGGATCATTAGGCAAGCAAGGGTCAAACCAGGTAGTCAATCGAAGGGTTAAGCAGAATCAAAGTCGGTTTCAGGCAAGGGTCAGGTTCCAGAGATCAGAGTAGTCAAAACAGCCAGGCAGGTCGCCTGGCGACTGATCTCCCCGAATAGCTTGGTAGCAGTGCGCACCCGCTACACGTAAAGTCGCCTGTGCTTATTCACACGCGGCAACGTTTAAAATTGCGTCGCCGTGTGTGAATAAGCGCAGGCGACTTTACGTGTAGCGGGTGCGCACAGCTACGAAGCTATTCGGAGAGATTAGTCGCCAGATCTCCCCGAAATCTCCACGTGTGGCCCTACCCTAAGGGTTGGGGTAGACGGTGCAATTTGTGCGCACCGCTACCAAGCTATTTCGGGAGATTTGTTGCGGCGATTAGTCGCCATGTGACAAATCTCCCCTTAATCTCCACTTGTAGCTTTACCCTTAAAGCTATCTTAAAGGAGAAACACCCCTTTAAGACACCTTGTTGCAGCAGCAACAGAGATTAACTTCTAAGGACCAGGGTCATATTTGTGGGCTTACTTTTAGATAATTATTCTTACCTCCAAACAAGGCGGTAACCATTTGTTAATGAAAATATAAAGGATACTAATAGTGCACACGCTACTCATCTCAAACTCTTTCGACTAACTCGAAATAGAAGGAAAGAGATCATGCCGTATACGGCCTATTCTGTTTTGTTTGTAAACAACGCGAAGCGCATACGTTGCAGAACACTACACATGCGTACTCATATTTTTTCAAACACGCCTACTACACCCAATCACAGACGCAGGCGCACACCCTAAACCCTGTATTGTCAAGGCCCACGTAACGTAGCATTCATGCTCCCCAGCTGGGACCAGAGCATGTAGTTGGACTTCGAAAGTCAAGCTTGTAGTTCCCGCCCAGAAGACCCCGCCCCTTAGCTGTGAAAGCGTCCGCGAAGCATTGTGGGAGCGGCTGAGGCGGTAAAATGGCGGATCTGGCAAATGAAGGTAAGTGGCGGAGTTAGGAGTGATTGGGATGACTCAGACCAATAGATATTTCGTGTATAATTGGGGCATAACAAGTTGAAGCAAAGGAAATTATAGCAGTTTTGCAGGGTCGTATTTGTCTCTTCTTATTCACTGCAGCAGGTGGGGGCACGGCTCAGCAGAGTCCCAGGTTTCATAGCGGCCTGCTGCCTTTCATTCCTACCACGCCGGTACAAGAACTGAGCCCCCCACTGTCAAGTTTTACATAGACTCGTCACAAAGCTGTTCTTTCACTTTCAGTACTTTTCAGCCAGACATAGAGTGGAGACCATTGTGTTATACTTCATTTAATGTGTCTATTCTGCATCGCTGCGGGAAAACATTTGATTATTGGCTGTAACTATGTTCCTATACAGAGACCATCTGCTTCCTTATTACAAAACCTTACATTATGGTCTAAACTGTCTGGTGCAAGCGCCAAGCTCAGGCCTGGACATAGGCGACTTCTGTATATTGAATTTTAGTGCTTTTTTAAGTCACGCAGGTTCGATAATTTAATTGAGGTATCATTATGTGATTTATGATAGGTAACCAGGCCATACATAACCTCATTTCTAAATCCATAGTTGACCTCTATTTCTATACTATTGTGATCAAGTTAAAGTATTTTCTGTATTGTAGTATT
Source organism: Xenopus borealis (assembly GCA_024363595.1). NCBI lineage: Eukaryota > Metazoa > Chordata > Amphibia > Anura > Pipidae > Xenopus > Xenopus borealis. The sequence continues at coordinate 89,150,564 of CM044432.1, read as the reverse complement.
TTTAGAAAACCCTGTTGGTGCATAAAGGGCAGTCAATAATTTGTGACTTCTTGTAGCATTCCGTTTTGTTTCCAATCATCTATTTGCCATTTGTAAAGTTAGTATGCGCTTTCAACATTTACCAGGGCAAAGCTGTTCCAAATATTAAATACAAGTACATAGGGACACAGGTCTCAGTTCAGAGTATTCTTCCCCTGAGTAGTCTTAATTTAAAAAGTGGAAACAAGTATGTATTCCCTTTTAATAAAGATTGTACATCTTGATGTTTGTGTCTCATTTAGAAAGTTGTATTCTGTATAGAGAATTTACTGTGTGTGTGAAATCTGTCATTTCATCTGTGAATGTTATCAGATTTTGCTTCTCTTAGCATTAAAATACGTTGACAGGTAATTGACAGCTACTATTTTATAGGATAGGTTAATTTTGTTTGTATGAAACCAGTTTGGCAGAAGAACTTTGAGGACATCACTGCTGACGTTCTACTCAACTGCATTTGTACTACTAGCTAAATTGCTTGGTCCTGAGATTTAAAGGAGACCCGTTGTGTAAAAAAATAACGTACCAGTGCATTATGCTCATTTGGCTATAGAAGAATTGTGCTTAATTTAGTTTCAGGCTGATTTATTGAATATTTCTGCATAACCCCTAATAATCCTTCTCTTCCATTTCCTGCTCCCTCAATTACCAGGCTGCGCAGGGGAGCCGGTGGCTCTCAGCTCACTGCACTGTAGGACAGGAACCAATCAGCAGTTAGCAGGACCTGATAGGGAACTGAAGCCTGTCTTTGCATGTGTGACTGCAGGGCTGTGATTGGCTGTCCTCCCTCCTACTGTGCTTATGGCAGGGACTGTTCTGACACACCCACCTCTCATTTGAAACACAGATTGGGACCAGAGAACATCTATAGGGAGCTCCAATAAATAGGCTATTTTTAAAGATACGATTAATTTGTAGTACCATGTTATGATTTATGCTTTCAAAGTTGGGCACAGGGGGGCTGTTATCTTGTAATTTTTTTAAACATCTTTGCCTGACCCTGCACATGCTCAGTGTGGTTTGGGATGCTTAGGGATAGTCCTAAATGATCAAAACGGCACAAGTCAAATAATATCTGATAGAAGTCGATACAGCAAGACTGATTAATAATCAGAATATACAGACAGCACTGGGTCCTGTGTTTGTCATGTAATCTAATGTGGTTTTTATAGTTTTTGTATTGTTTAATACAAAATTTCTCCAATTCTGTAGAACCAGTAGCTGCAGCAAAATATCCTTCAAATAGAATCACAGTTTATCTGTTTAAATCTGGCTCCATGATCTTTGTCCCTGCATCTGGAGTTGGAAACGGTTAAGGGGATGTAAAGGCAAAAAATAAAATCCAGAACAAATCTCTACACAGTCTGTGACTGCTCTACAGGGAAACAAAGCTGCTTGAGTTCTGCATGGGTGGGAAGTAAGGGGGAGGTGTTCCCCCTGCTGTTCATAAGTATGATTGTTTCTCTGCAGAGCGTTTAGGGACCGTCTGACAATTCTTATCCACAGTAAATGAAGGGGGAATTTCACTGCATATATTCAGATAGACTTTTATTAATTTAGATATATTGGAGATAGGTTTCTTTTTCATAAAAAAAAAAAAGTGAAAATGCGATTCTATTTTTTTGACTTTCCTTGTCCTTTAATGTGATATTTGGTAACTGTATGGAAGGAAGCGAGGCTACCCTTATCAGCATAAGACTTGGATATCCATTGTCTTATCAATCGTCCAAGATGGAAAATTTTGATCAAGTACCTTAAAAATGAGCAGTAAAGGCTGTTTACTTGGGGGTGCCAAAAGTTAGGCACCCCCAAGTGATTGTGTATATACTTAACTGAAATCTCAGGCCGCGGCTCGTCTGCTGCAAAACTAAACTGGTCTGGGGGTTCTTTCATCGAGCACCACAAAGTATTTGGCTTCTTCTTTCTTTAAATTTCCCTGGGCTGATGCATGTGCAGTAGAACGAAATAGCCAACGTCTTCATTAAAGTTTCACTGTACTACATATGCGCACCCGCACAAAGAAAGAAGTAGAAGGAAGCGTTTGCTCCGTGGTGCTATCTGGAAGAACCCCTGGGCCGGTGCAGTTTTCTGCTAAGAGCACCAGCCTGGGGTTTTAGGTAATTGTGTACAAAAGTAAACTCGGCCTTTCCCTCTCCTTTAAAGGACCAGTAACACTATGTTAAGTAAAAGGTTCATTATATCCCCCGCAGTAACATCTCCATAAAACACAATTATAACTATTTTAATGCTTTTTAAAAAAAATACCATAATATTTGCTTCCAATTGTGGCAATATGGCTACATGCCCTCTGCTACATCCAACATGCACGCTCCACACCTACTAGTCCAACATCTTCAAAAACTGGAAGTCAGTTACTGCGGTGCTAGAGGATTTTTCCAGCATGTCTGTATTATCCATTAGTCTGATTTGTGCTATGAGCAGTGAAGGCAACACCAGGGCAGCTATAGATCTTCTAAGACAGTGATTTTCAACCTTGTGCCTCCAGCTGTTAAGGAACTACAAGTCCCACAATGCAATGAAGGAGTCTGACAGCCACAGTCAGGCAAATGCATTGTGGGACTTGTAGTTTCTTAACAGCTGGAGGCACAAGGTTGAAAATCACTGTTCTAAGAGTCACAGAGGTGGAGCCCCATTATCGCTATCATGCCTTCACTACTTGCAGCTCTAACCAAAATAAATCAGTATAGAAAGGAAAGATTGTCTATAAATCTAATCTCCATGGAACGATAAACAAAGCAGGTTTAAGACTTTTTTTAGCGCTGCAGCAGCAGCTGACTTCCGGTTTTAGGAGATATGTGGCTAAAGCTGGCCATAGACGTAACAATTACGATCTTTCTCGGAAAAGATCTTTCCAAGAAAGATCGTTAGTTTCAACACACACGTGTGTAGAGCTGAATCGTCAAAAATAGAGGTGGAAACAATAGAATTCTACTTGTATCTGACGATTCAGCACTAACAATGGCCGATGTTCAGGGAGCTTTCAAAGGCATCCAATCAAAATTTTCAGTCCAGCCCGATCAACCAGCCGACCGATATCTTAATCTTCTGACGATATCGGTCGGCTCATTTCCCACCATACACGCACCGAATATCGTACGAAAATTCGTTTCGTACGATATTATCTGTGCGTCTATGGCCACCTTTAGAGATGTGGACACGTATGTAATCTGCAGCTGTCCTATCACCTTATTCCAGAAGACACTGAACAACCGGAAGTATACTTTTTATTATGGATTTTGTGAATAAACCATTGCAAATAGCTTTGTGCATGATAGACATATTATTGGAGGGGGCTACAAAAGATATTTTTAATATTAAAAAAAAAAAAAAAACTATTTACTCTTCCTTTAAAGGCACCCGAACACCAGCCAGGGGTTACTGCTGAATTGTCAGTTAGAGGTATAATTCTATTGTTTCTACCTGTATTTCTGACAATTCAGCTCTTAACGTTTCTAATGAAAACAAAGATCTTTCCAGTGATCAATGGTTGCAGGAAAGATCTCAATTGTTGCGTGTATGGCCACCTCATTTTAGCTGCTGACATGGCCCATCTAGCCTGAGTAGATAGCTTACTGGATAGCTAAATGGCGTTTGTATGTCTCGGATAAAGCTGTAGAAACAAAATACTTTTTCATTTCTAACCTTACCACTGCTAGTTTTTTGGGGTTTAACAAGGGCCCCAACGGATGTTAATATAACCCCTATAAATTCACATGGACACCCCTAGTGTTTCTAATAACTCCTGACCCACCCTGCCATATATCGTTGAATTTTTCAATATCTCCTGGTTGCCCTCGGCTAGCATATATACGTAGTTGAAAATTTTCTCTGATTTTTGGCGCTGCGTATTGGTAGAAAAATGTACAGCCTTGGTTGATTGGGGGAGGCACTGTTCCATACTGCTGTCTTGGAACATTAACATCAACACACCAGTTCTGCCAGTGCAGGGCACCAGTACTTCGTTTAATTTTAACGCTTCTTTTGGTGTTACTGTTCCTTTAACCATTCCCAGTCGTCCATCCTCGTTCTTTTTGGATTTTTCTCTGCTACATAAGTCTGTGCTGGGGGTTGTCTTGGAATGGTAAGTATAGTGGTGCTACTACGTTTTCTATAAGTATAGTTTATCACTACCTCTTCCCACAAAATGGTGCATTTTCTTCCTGAAGGGGGAGCTAGTGAGGCACAAAATCTTAGTGATTTTATTCCAGAAATAGGCATGGGATCCATTATCAGGATGCCTAGTGCCTTTTTCATAGTGTTCTATTTAAAAAAAGCAGTTGTTCATTTTTTTTTTTTTGTATCTGTAATAAGACAATTTGTAGTTGAGAGGAACAACACTAGCATACTCATTTTGATAGTGTAACAATCCTGTTTTATTTTAATATTTAGCAGCATTAATATTCAGTGCTACACGAATAAAGTAAGCCCTGGATCCTAAGAACTGTTTATATTGGATCCAAGACCAAAAGTAGATTTTTATCCAGCTTCAAGTTGTGATGGCTAAATTTTACACCAATCTAATATAACGTTTTATTCTAAGTATTCCAGATAAGGTATTTTATACATGTCCACCCCAACACCCCTTTGCGTGTTCCCATCTCCATTGCAGAATTTAAAACTAATATTCAACTTGTATCTGTTATACTTTTCTGTATTGATACCATGTTTTAATTGCTTTACATGTACATGAAACACATTCCATGGTGGTTTTGTTAAAGCATTTTTTCTTCTTTCAGAAAAGCCTGCTATAGCACCTCCTGTCTTTGTATTTCAGAAGGAAAAGGGACAGAAGGTAAGATTGAGTAACTCTGCTCTGAGACTGTGAATAGTGTATCCATACCTAAATGAGAAGGCATTTAGAGACTACATATTTAATTGGCTTGACCCAGCCAGGACTATTTTAAGTTAAGCTTCTAAAGCTGTTATAGGAATGTCACATTAACTGACTCTTCAGTAAAACTTCTCTGTATCTCTAGATCTTTAGATACTGTATTAACAGTTTCACATTTTTTATCTTTGCTTTGGGATCAGGAAGAATGGTTTTTGCATGGCTGAACTTGATGACCAGTGTTTTTTGTTTTTACATTGAATTACTGTTACCTGTGCATGTACAAATACTTAAACATTTTGTAAATCACTGTCTTCAGTGCTTACTAACTTTTGGACAAATTAAAAAACTGAAAATAAAATATTAATTTCTAATATTTTGGAAACCCTTTGCAAAACAACCTAAAGTCTTAAACAGCAACTGAAAGCCACTGCAGTAAAAGGCCTGGTGATGTTGTCTGTGGGCCTTTCTGTCCAAAGTTTAGTCTTTAACAAGTGAAATGAATGCTCAATTGGGTTCAGATCAGGTGTCTGACTTGGCCATTCAAGAATATTTAATTTCTTTGCTTTTAGAAACTCCTGGGTTGCTTTGGGTCATTGTTCATCTGTATTATGAAACACCTCCCAATCTGACTGCATTTAGCTGGATTTGAGCAGACTGTTTCTCTGAACACCTCAGATCTCATTTGGCTGCTACTGTTCTATGTCACATCAAGGATAAACACTAGTGTAGAGGCCTGCGCGGGTCCATTTTTCGGAACCCAGACTGGCAACCCACATTCTTACCCGATTGGACCCATTTCTCGACCCGCAAGTACCTTATCTGCAACCCAACCGGCTACCCGCAAACCATGAAGAATCGGGAAGTGCTTTCACTGTAAATCGGAAGTGACCATCAGAAGTAGGCTGATCAGAAAAAAAGAGGAAGTGCAGCCATAAACCTGGAAGTGACCTCATCGGAAGTCGAGGGAAGTAGGCGTGAAAAGAAAAAAAAATTTGCTATTGAGAAGACATGCGACTCAATCCACCGCAAAACTGGAGATCCGCTGACCTGCATCTATGCCTGCTCCCGAAACTTCTACCTGTCACCTGCAGGGTACCTCAACTTTTTGTGGTTAACCCACTGGTACCCGACCTGCTGCAGGACTCTACACTAGTGTCCCAGTGAAACACCCAAGCCATCACACTGCATCCCAAATGTTTTACACATGATGTGGTATGCTTTGGATCATGAGCTGTTCCACAACTTTGCCATACTTTTTTTCTTGCCATCATTCTGGTAGAGGTTGATCTTGGTTTCATCTGTCCAAAGAATGTTTTTTCAGAACTGTGCTGGCTTTTTAGATGTTGTGTGTGTTTTGTTTTTTTTTTTTTTTAACCAAAGTCCAATCTAGCCTTTCTATTCTTGAGGCTTATGAGTTGCTTGAACCTTGCAGTGCATCCTCTGTATTTACTTTCATGCAGTCTTCTCTTTATGGTAGACTTGGATATCAATATGCCAACCTCCTGGAGAGTCCTGTTCACATGGAAATTATTCTGTGATCATCCACCAACGTTGTCTTCTGTATATATGTGTGTATGTTTCACCCAGAGTATTTGCAGTTCTCTGGCCTATTTGGAAAGCTTCTGCATTGTTGAAATAACATTTTAAAATTCTTGTGTGTAACCTCCATTAGTGAAACTTGTTGCTTTTTGAATTTTTGGCAAACTCTTACATAAACTGCTCTGAAAGTGTGTGGCTTCTGTTTGCTCTGATCTAAGAATTGTGGAAGCAGTGGCCAGGGCTGAGAATGGGTATGTGTCAGAGTTCTGCAATGGATTATTTGCTATCATACAGGGTTACAGTAATCCTTTTGCACTTGTTGTAATGTGATTTTATGAGTAGGCCAGAGAGTCAATGTAATGGTGGAATTAAAAAAGAAAAAAAAATATTATTTTAGTATTTCTGTGTCCAGAGACCTGTTTACCCCAGCATATTATTTCAGTATAATAGGATAACCTAGTGTGGCCACTTTATTAGATTAATCCCCCCTGCATACTGTACACTAGAATTGTGTCCCTTAGAAATTCTGACCCGCACAATGCAGAACAGCACAGCGGAGCACAGGGGCGCCATTAGGTCAGCTTCTTCCTTGGACTGTGGAGGATTTACTTCACCCTTAAACAGATTTTTGCTAAAGGTGTATTTGTATAGTCATGTATAACTTTCTTTTTGGTTGATTTACTAGATTGCTGTATGACTTGCACACCTATCCAAGGTCATAGCAAAAATTTAAGTCTCATAAACCAGGTCCTACGGACCCCCTATTGCCATAAAACCATTCGCCATAGCAATAAACCTTCAGTACTTGTAATACAGGCATGGGGCCTGCTATCCAGAATGCTTGGTACCTGGGATTTTGCAGATAAGGGATCCTTCTGTAATTTGGTTCTCAAACCTTGTCTGATAAAAATCATGTAAACATAAAATTGGATTGTTTTGCCTCCAATAAGAATTATTTAGAACTTGGAATAAGTATGTGACACTGTGCTATTGATAGAGAGAAAAAAGAATTCCTTTTTTAAAATTAGAATTTTGATTAAAATGTCTGTGAGTGATGGCCTTCCTTCCTGTTCTTTTGAGCTTGTATAATGGGCTTCTGTATAATGACTATCATACCTGTACACCCAACAATGATCATTTGGGGCTTAGTTAGTGCGTTTAGGAGGTATTTGGGTGCAGAGGAACTCTTGTATTTGTCTATATGTATTTTGTGGTCACCCCCCCGTCGAATGGTTTTAAAAATTAGTGGTGAGCACAACTTTCCCTTGTTTGACTGCTATAATAATGTGCAGTAGTTTGCAGTTCTCACCTCAGTAAATAGAAACAATTAATGATGAAGTGTTGCTCATTGCAGGGATCACCTGTAAGGTCAACAAATGAGTAAAGAAGAGCTGGGCCCCTTAAATAGGATTTAAATGTGAATATTTTATTTCTATAATATTATGCAAATATTTTGATTCATATTTTAAGTGCCCCGTTGACTGCTATGATAATGTAATGGGTAGTGATGTGTGGGAAATCCTGTTAATCTCTGGTTTACCACCTTTACGATCTTGTGACATCACTGAAAGCACTGGGGTGTCTTGATGAAAAATAGCAAATAATTCATTATTTTATAGTTCTGACAGCCGCACATTTGTAAAAGTCAAATGTCCCTTTTACTTTAATGTAAAATGTTCATTGCTGAGTTGGAAATTTCTGCAAAAAGAAAACCTAAAACATACAGCATTTATTCTGGAAAAGGTGTTTATAGTGCTCATGTTTAATTTTCTATTTCAGAGAGCAGCTGATGGTTCCAGTCCTGAACAAGATGGTAAAACTTTCAAAAATTACACCATTATAGAATTAACATATTGCACTTATGGCATACTGAAGTCACCTAAAGGTATTCTTTTTTGAAGCAATCTTGGTGAAAATAGTTAAAATGGAGAGGGGTGATGTAAGGTACATTAACATCCTGGAATTACTTCTTATCGCAGACAAGGATTATTGATGTTGGGCACAGAGATTTTAAGGATCAGCCCTGGCTAATAGTCGTCATTTCAATTCATCGCACAGGTGTTTAGTTAGGTTGAGGTCAGGGCACGGTTTAGGCCATCCATCTCTACAAACCTACATTCTGTACAAAACTGTGCATAGGGGCAGTATTGTACTAAAGTCATTGTTCGCTGTAGCTTAAGCCAGTTTATTATGTTATTCATATAGTATCAATGCTTTTATGCAGTGCTTTTGTACACGTCAGTCGCTGCCCCAGTGGACTTTACATTCTATGGTCTCTCCCATTCAAATGTACTATGGACAATTTTATCTGGAGCCAGTTAACTTGTCTATGTTTTACAAGTGTGGGAGAAAAGCATAGTACCTGGAGGAAAGCTGTGTGACACTGGGATAATATATAAACACCTTACAGACAGTGCCTGAACTGGAATCAAACTCTCTGTACTAGTTATTCAAGGCATCAGTGATGTCCACTGAGCTACAGTGCTGTACCCCCCATTTGGCTAAAAATGTGCCATGCTAATATCACTGGTTTAAACTGGACCTGTTGGGCGTGGATGCATGTAAAATGAATCCATTGTTCATTTTGCAGAAGATTTTTCTTTTTCAATTGTCTGCTCCAGATTCTGACAGAGAAGATAGTAGTTATTGCCCACCGGTTAAGCGAGAGCGGACCTCGTCCTTTTCACAGTTTCCTCCTTCACAATCAGGTAAGTGATTTTACCAAGCTGACCAATAGAATTCTGAAAGCTGGTCAAAATTTTTAACTTCTTTATGTTTTTGTTTAGCATTTAATACTTTAATAAGTAACACTTTAAGTTTATTCATAGCCAATACAGAGAGCAGCTTCTTTGTTATGGGGATATTTAGCTCATGTGCCACGATATTTAGGGAGAATGCCTTTTGCTGCATACCCCTAAAAGCCTACCTTTCAGGTTTCATAGGATGAGATGTGGATTACATATTTGATATCTAAATATTCTTCAAGCTCCTGGTGAATCGTTATTTCAGCTACAGGTCTGGGATATATTATCCATAATACTTGGGAGTATAATTTGGATCACCATAAAGCTTATGGGATTTGGGAACCCATACCACTGAGCACTCTTATCTTAAAGGGATCCTGTCAAGGGAACTTGTTCAGTGTGTTTGCAGTAAGCCATACCTCTCTCTTTATGCAGTGACAAAGAACAATGTCTTCATGCCATCTAGCTTCTGTCAACCTTCAACTGGTAATTCAGACTCCGAGCCAGGTGAGTAACTACTATAAGTTCAGTAGTTTCATAGGGTTTTTTTTCTTGTACTTTCCAAGATGATGCCCCCTTGTTCCAAGTTAGAAGTCCAGTGGGCAGCTAACCATGATGCCTCTGAAGGATACATTTGCATTGTGTTTCCCCTTCACATTGTATACAACCATGACCCAAAGCTAGTAGTAGATATGAGACTAACACCCAAGCAGCAAAGAAAACAAAAAAAAAAACCCTTGGCTTGTTTAGTAGAGTTTCTGAACCAAACACATCAGTTTTACCATGAAACAGAAAAAAAATCACCAGCTCTCTGTCTAACCCACACTATGGTGTTGACTAGCTGGTAGAAAAACCTTTGTGCCAGCACTTGGTCTAGCTCACAATCTGGAGTTGACCGGCTTCTTTAAATGATGATAAAAAGCTAATATTTTTACACAAAAAGAAGATTGCCTGTAGTGAGAAAGCAGGGAACTATTAACAGTACAGCACAACTTTGTCATTCCTCTTAAACACTTTCATATTTTGGTGTTACTGTTCCTTTAATACAAGGAGAGGCCGTGAAGCAATAGCGGTCTCAAAGCAGTTCTAGCTTGAAGTGCTGGTTCATTCTCAAAGCTCAGAACCCATCACAATGCACTAAGATGGCTGCCTCCACACACAAAGAAGGCATTCATTCTCCCTCCACAAATGTTCTGCAGATGCACACCTTTAGCATGACTTGAAAACTTGCTCACAGTGATGAAATATTTAGCTGCTTCACAAAAGCATTTTGTGGAGTTTTCAATACATACGTTTTTAATATTTTGTCTCCCTTGTCTGACCAAACAATCATATTTGTCTTTATGTCGAGTTTTGTATTATTCCTTGAACACAGCCACTGAATCCTGGCATACAAGACAAACGGTCCATAACATTGACATCTTGAAGTGCTGGCTCATTCTCAGCACCAAGATGATTGGGTACAATGCACCAAGATGACTGCCTCCATACCAATATAACAGCTAAAAAAATAAATTTGTACAAGATACAAGATACAAGATCTCTTTATTGCCATTTGTACCAGGAGTACATAGGAATTCTTTTTGCAGCATAATGCAAGACACATGTTCAGTTTACAGTATAGGTTGACATTTACATATTGATCATAATTAAGTTGTTACAATTTAGACCGTTTGAGTTCGTTTAGACTGCATGATTTGCTGGATGGATGTTTGTCTACTTATCGGTGACATTCATTTGCAATTAGCCTAACAGCCCTTGGGAAAAAGCTATTAGATAGTCTTTTGCTTCTGGCTTTTATGCTTTCAGGCCTTCTATTTCTCAGTGAGTAGTTGGATTTATGCCAGATGAATATTTCGTGACCCGGGTGGCTCTGGTCAGAGGTGATGGCTTTCATCACCTTCTTCTTTCAAGAAAAAGATTTCCAATGGTAGTGAATTATTTGCAATGTAAACAGTGTCCTTTAGAAATTCTTTAGATTTAAAAGCAAAAGTACACCATGACAGAATCCCTTAATTCTAAAGTTGAAAGTTTTGTTGTTTAGGTATGTCTATTCTAATTAGCAAGGCTAGTCATCTGCGTTGTTATATGAAGAACAGATAGCGTTAATATAGCATAGAAACTGGACAGGGGTTGCAGTAAATGTGTTTTACGGTCTTGGAATTGCACAATCACAGCAAGCAGGTAGGAGTCATTTTGTGGACAAAGCAAGTTGTGTATTAAACCAAAATCTTGTGTATGCACCAGAATGGGCGACCTAATGTCCATGAACAGTGCCCTATACTATTATAGAATGTGAGGAGGGAAGGGATGTGATAAGTGCAGTGACGTGTAGGAATTGCTGAATGGAAAGTGAAAGTAATTGATTGACCCATGCATAGAGGCGTTGCAAGTAATATTTGATTGATGGCTATTTAAACACCTTTTATAACTGGTATGGTTTAATTAAAAAAAAAAAGAATTTGGGTTCCATGTTTAATTTGCACAGGACTTTCATTCTACAGCTTTTTATGTGTAGGCTACAGGTCCACTTTAAATGAGAAGGATCTAGGGGTTTTTGTAGATAACAAGTTATCTAATTCTGGGCAGTGTCAATCTGTGGCTACTAAAGCAAATAAAGTTCTATCTTGCATAAAAAAGGGCATTAACTCTTAAGGATGACAACATAATTATGCCCCTTTATAGGTCCCACCGGGAGTATGAGGTACAGGTTTGGACTCCAGTCCTTAAGAGGAATATAAATGAGCTGGAGAGAGTGCAGAGATGTGCAACTAAACTATTTAGAGGGAGGGAAGACTTCAATTATGTGGGTAGACTGTGATGGTTGGGGTTGTTTTCTCTGGGGAAAAAAGGCACTTGTGAGGGGGACATGATTACTCTTACATTAAGTACATTAGAGAACATTATAGACAAATAGCAGGGGACCTTTTTACCCATAAAGAGGATCACTGCACCAGAGGCCACCCCTCCAGACTAGAAGAAAAGCAACGTAGGTGGTTCTTCACAGTGAGGTTGTGGAATGCGCTGCCGGTGATGATGTGATTCTGTTAATGCTTTTAAGAGGGGCTTGGATGATTTCTTGGACAGACATAATATCAAATGCTGTTGTGATACTAAACTCTTTGGTTAGTATAGATATGGGTATATATAATTTGTAAAATATGGAGGGGTGTGTGTGTGTATGCTGGGTTTTCATTTGGAGGGATTGAACTTGATGGACTTTGTTTTTTTCTACTTTGTTTAACTATGTAACAAAGTACATGTTGACGTTCTATTAGATGAGAGGATGGTCCATAAGCTTTTTTGTTGCATTTGATGCACTGTTGTCGAGCTCTGGTACACCAGCCCCGTTATGCCCATTTACAACTATTTTTACACCACAACAGGGAAATCTCATAAAACAGTGCCTCCCAGGTCACCCCCTGAACTTTTTTGTTGTTAAATGGATTAAAGACATTGATAAATTCTTTGGAAAGCCTCCTGATGACACAGAGGAACCACAGTCAGCCATGGGAGTTGACGAGGCTTGAACAAGCTTCTTTACAATCCCTGCTTGCTGATCTGGTTTAGTAGCGAAAAATAAGTCGAAGACACAATGGAAATTGTAGACTGTTTGTACCTCCAAACTTTTTATTGTGCAGAATACAGCCAAACGTTTCAGGAGCCTTACGCTCCTTTCCTCCGTGGATAAGTGGTAAGGCAAACAAATGACTTACAAATAGTCGTACAAAGCCTCCACCACCAACAACACAAACGCATAATGTCCAATCAGCGTATAGAGAAATGATGCGTCATTTTAGTCAGCAAGAACTAGTGTACGATCGGCTCTCATTTCCCAGAAGTGATGTAATACCAACCGCAGATTTATTAGAAGACACCATCTTGCCAACCAATACACGGTCGCTGCACTATTAACCGGATATTATGTAATGCCAAACGCATGCTTTTTAGAAGACGCCATCTTGCCAACCAGTCAATATCCAGCTGATATAACTTTGTGTTACTCTTCAATAAACCAAACAGGTGATGCTTATTGTGACAACTGTGGATCATCAAATAAAAATGATTTAATAATCTAAACATTATCTAAAAATATATATTTTTTAAAACGGTGAAATAGTTTGTCAACTCAATTCGAGACAGTCTATTGGAGATACACCTGTGCATAGTAAACAAGACCATAACCAATACTAACAAAATACCTGTAACCAATGTGGGAACTGTACTCACAGGTGCCTACCCACCTCATAATACCTCATGATCTATTCACATCTATATTATGAAATAAATACCATCCTGGGGAGCCCCTTCACGTGTTGAAATAGAACATTTAGCTTAGGTCTAGAAGTATTTAGTACAAATGATTAGACTGAAAGAAATTGAATATCATTGGTTTTTATAAACCAGTCTTTTAATTTGTTCATTTAAACCATGTGGTGTAACGGTTTTCAGTCTATATGTCCATCTCGCTTTGTGTTGTAGGAGCAATTTGTCCCTATTGCCACCTCTTTGTGGCCTAGACACTTTTCCTACTATCTGAAATCTCAGGTGAGAGGAATTATGTCCTTTCTCTTTAGTGTCTTGTGATTGGGGTATTTTTATCTGTGGCATTTTTATCTGTGGCAATATCAGTTTTGTGCTTCGATATCCTATCTCCAGCACATTGGATGATCTTGCCCACATACCCCAATCTGCAGGGACACTTTAAATAATAGACCACATATGTACTAAAACACATGTTAAAGTTTTTTTCCAAGTCAAATCCAAATGTGCACATATTGGCTTTGTTTCTACTTAATATATTGATAGTCTTTATACTGTTGGTCATATGATTTCACTATTTTACCAGAGTTTGTTTTATGGCAGGTTATCTTGTTACTCTGTATATTGCTATTTTGGTATGTGTGTTTGCCAGGGTAGGTACCTTTTTATTTTTGGCAATCCAGAGCCACCTTGTCTTGACCGACTCAAGAGGTAGACTGAATGGTCTAATAAATACTATCTGGAGATTTTCTGCAGTCAGCCTCAACCAAACAAAACTAAAAGTGTCGCCATCGCATTTGCTGAAAATCCTAACTTCAAGATAAGATCTACTAAATCCGATTCAGTTGGTAGATTTGTATTTGTTAAGCCTTGCATCATCTCCGAGTCTTGTTTGTGCACCAGAATGGGAGACCCAATGTCTATACCCATGTCCTGGCTACACAATTAAATGATTAAGAGAACTGGGGGAATGTGGGGAGAGCTGCGGCATCTAGGAAGTGCTGAATGGAAAGTGAAAGTAATTATCTGCCCCGCCTCTATGCCTAAGGCATAGAGGAGTTGCAGACCATATTTGATTGACAGCTGAGATTTTTAAATGAGCTTAAAACAGCTATGAATGGTTTAATAAAAATTTGAAATTGGATTTCATTATACAGATTTTTGTGTCTGGGTGACGGGTCCACTTTAAAGGTAAACTACATACCCAATGAGAACCAAGACCTAGAATTTACCTGCATTTCAGACATTTTAGTGGAATTTTCAGAGTGTTTGCTGCTATTAGAAGTGGTTTTAATGTTCCCCTAGCATTCAATCTAGACTGCTCCACTGGTAGCTCCAGTACCCCAGCAAGGGTGATCTGTAAAATAACATGTATACTAAACCAGCTGCAGCTGGTAGACGCCTGGCTGCTTTTAAAACCCCAGGAGCATGACTACTTTCTACTCTGCATGTCATATTCTATATATCTGAATCTATTATCTATGTATGTCACAGCGCTGTGTGGGAGACATTGGCAATTAATAACTTTTGCAAGACATAGATTCCTTAAAAGAGTTTACACTTGCACCTACTATTTTATAGAGATTATTGCAGAAGACTAGAGTCCTATCACAGTATGGAAGACATACAAATGTTCTAAACGCAAGATTCGGATCAGACTGGGATCATAGAAGAAAAGGACAAGTCAAACACAACTTGATAAGCTACTAGATATAGCAGCGCTGTCCAACTTCTATGGTTCCGCGGGCTGGAATATCTCTGGCCTATGGGGTGGAGGGCCTATTATGGAAGCTAGTGTTGACCACTCCCTGTTTTTAAACCACATCCACTTTTGAATCACACCCATGTTACCACAAGACCATGTCCACATTATATGTGGTAGCACACCAAAAAACAAGATGGTTGGTGTTCATTGCAGGGATATCCCTTATCACTTATATGTGAAAAAGTTGGTATATTAAGACATACCCTTAAATCCAAATGCCTCATCCTCCCCTGTTGATAACACAGCACTCCCCAGCACATGATTACACACCTTAAGGTGCCCTAAAAATAAATTTCAAATGCTAACAAATCCCAAAAACAAACCCTTTCTAGACTTATGTTCCACAGGCAGAGTATGGTACACCCAATAAGCATAGGGAAGGCAGAGTAAGGCACACCCAATGAGAATCGGGAAGGTATAGCATAGTATGACACACTGGTAGCATAGGATGGGCAGAGTGCAGCACACACGAAACATGGGGCAGGCAAAGTATGGAACACACAGGTAACATGGGGCAGATTGAGTATGGCACACAGGCAGAGTAGGAAAGGCAAAATATGGCGCACACAGGGAGCATAGGGCATACAGAGTATGGCAGACAGGGAGCATAGGGAAGGGAGAACAGAGTAGGGTGACAGGGAAAATTATCAGGACCAATCTAAGGTGTACTATAAATAGTGACTGTGCTGGTGCCCCTTCAGCAGTTTGTATGTGGACAGTTTCAATTTAGGTCTTGGGTGTGAACAGTACAGAGCTTTAGGGGTGTGAACAATAGATGTCACAGTTGTGAACAATGCAAGGGAATTGGCCTGAACTTGATGTTTAAATCATACAGGGACCAGTCAATCTCTGTAGTGATATGTTTTAAGCTTACACAAGGTAAGCAGACACAGCAGCCACATGAGGGGGGAGGGCAGCAGGCCTTCAGTTGGACAGCCCTGAGAGAGTAAGGCAAATAGAAACTTACAACCCAACTCGCTACACTCAGTAAAGCGTTAACTGACCTGCAAGACCTGTATGTAGAAAAGGATGAGACGCCACTTCTATGAACTTGGGGACAAGCATGGCAAATTATTGTCCTGTCTCCGGAGAGCCCAATTTACCGAAGGAAAGGGGGGGCGGGGGAATTTGGTCAAAATAATCATAGCAGCGGAACTTCCTAAATACTATTCAGATTTATAACTGCTAAAATTAACGTTGTCTACCGAGACATCCACTAGCAAGAGGGCCATTCAGTTTTTATTGAAAATCCCACTGTTCTTTAATATTCTCCATTATGCAAAAATCAAATCAACACACTTCCCTTATGTTGCTTATGATGCCAAAAAAGGCTTTTTGTAGAAATGTAAAAATGAGAAAAATATGAAGCATCAAGAAGGAATAAATCGATAAAATTTCACCTTTAATAGTCCATAGTAAGACACAGCACAGCGCAACCGGATTTTAGATGTTGCTTTGTTTTGTGGTGTCTCGCCGCTTCCTCAAAAGCAATCAAATGAGGAATGTTTGATGCCTTTGCAGATGACTTAATTTTTTTTTTCAATAACGAATACAGCAATCACTACCCCAAACGTGAATAAGCTTTTTGACTCATTCAATAGGATAAGCAAGTTCAAAATAAAATGCTGTCTGTGGAGCTAAATTGTATCCTTATCGAATTTTACCATACAGGGGATTTCCCAAAACCTTCCATATAGCTGGTCCTAGAAGGACTTTATCTACCTGGGGATTCTGTGTACTAAGATTGCAAAGACTTGGTTTAAACAACTCCGAAACGCTCATGTCTTAAGACTCACAGAAGTGGACTAAGCAAACCGTATTGTGTTTAGGCAAAGTCGTGGTGAAGATAAATGTGATTCCTCAATTATTGTATTTATTACCCTTCTCGACATCCCCCCCCCGCTGTCCTCCTTCCAAGTTGCCGACACTAGAGGTATATGGAATGATCGCCCCACTAGAATAAGAGCGACTACATTGTGACTGGGTAAATTGGAAAGTGGGTTAGCTCTCTCAGACTTGAATTGAACAGAATCCTTGGCTGGTCATATTACCTAGGTCAGGGCTGTCCAACTGTGTGTGCCCCCTGCTCTGCCTGTGGAACATAAGCCTGGTATTTGTTCTGGGGATTTGTTTGCATTTGAAAATAAATGATTGTTAAGGGCCCCTTAGGTGTTTATTCATGTGCTGGGGGTGCTGTGTTATCCACAGGGGAAGAGGATGCATATGGCTTTAAGGGTATGTCTTA
>CM044432.1:89120276-89130901 GCA_024363595.1 Xenopus borealis | reverse complement strand
AGGCTGCTCAACTGCTCATGCACCAATACAGTGCTCGCTTACAGAAGAGATCTGGAAGGTGGCGCCCATAAGCTTCACTGCACTTACTCTGCACCGATAAGTGAGAAAACTCTTAGGGGATATTTAAGGGGTAGCTAACTATGCAGGGCTGAAGGAGAAAGGGGCTTTTCTTATTGGGGGGGGGGTTAATTCTCAGACTGGCTGGTACAGGGCCACTTACAATTGTCCCCTTATGACCTCTGGTTAAACTGTAGATGCTACAGTCAGCCATAGCAAATGATTTACTCTGAGTTACATTACTCACTGGTCACGCACTAGTACCTACATTCAGGGAGAGATGATCAGCTCCACAGGAACCTTTCACCCTTTGAGGTCCTCTTTTCAATTAGTTTGCCCCCAAAACACTTTCTTCTTTGTATAAGCTTTTGGTCCCTCCAGATGAAAGAGCTCTTGGGCTTGAAATTTCAAGAGCTCCTGGGGCACAGGATGTGTAATCTGTTAGCTCACCCTTCTGTTGAATTCAAGAACTAGATTACAATATTCTCACCAGTTTATACTATATGCATCATAAGTTGAGCAAATTTTCCCAAAAGCGAGTAATATTTGTTGGGAGGTGTCAATCGGCCAAAGGCACCCTACTTTTTGGACTGCAGTCCGATTCAGCCTCTTTGGGCTAAGGTCCTACAAATATGCAAACAGATCGTGGGGTGCAAGATACCAGATTCTCCAGTTCGGATCCCTTTTTTGGAAAGCGTGTGACTTGGAAGGTATTCCTGACTTGACCTAGAGAGACCTCTGCTCAATGTGGACAGATTTCCTATCCCACTTAAATGGAAATCAATTGCTCCTTCCCTTCCCATGAAATGGTTATCTAAAGCTGGCCATTTTTCATACCATGGTAATTGGTAGTTTAGTCGATCAGACAGACTTCTGTCGGCTAACAAGAATATGTTCACAAGTATTGCCTTTCTGACAATATATCAATGGGTGACTGTCAATACTATTTGACAGACATAACTTTCATATTGCTGTCATGGCTAGAACTAAGTTTGATTTGTTCTTTTACTATTTTATTTAATCTGAATAGTTAGTTTCAGGTTGGAACAATTGCGACGTTCGATCGTTTGTCTGATACAAGTCTAAAATCTGAACGTCTGTGGCCGGCTTAAGATGATGACTTTAGGGCTACATGGCTCAGATGGTTCCTATTTAAGGCATCCAATGAAAACAAAACTAAAGTTGGCCATAGATTTGCAGATATACCTGTGATATCAGACGAATGATTGGATGTCCCAATCTCCTGGCTTGCCACTAACCTTTCAGACTAAATAAAGTAGTGAAAGAACAGATGAGACGATGTTCTGCCTAACGGCAATCATGCAAAAGTTATGTCCAACAAAAGATGCGGATAGTCTCCCACTGATATTGGCAATGCGTGCCGAGATCTCATCGGCAGCCGAAAAAAAAATTCTACAGGTGCATTTATTATCTGAAAATGAGGGCTTTAGAAAGGATGCACTTCTTTCAGGCTGGTCTGTTCACTATGACATGGCCTCACTTTGACATGGCAATATTGTTGAACTTTTATGTACTGTATTATGTGGTAAAATTGCAAAGTTTGGCACTGCATTTATGGTTAGTTGCTGCGTGTACTTAACCCCTCTCTCCTCACCTCCCTTCTTTTTCTGTACCTCTCCTCAAACACATTTACTTTTAATAAAAATTGATACAGAAAAAGAACCAGAATAGAGATCTTGTCCATGTCGAAAGAATATGGAGATTGTGCACAAAAAGTTGTGACAACAATAATTCGGTGCTACAATGAGTTGAAAAGGGTTTTACTGTGAAGCTTGTCCCAGAAGTTTTTATACCTGTATAGGGATAATGAATGCATAAAAATACAGTTTGAATTTTCAAAATCTGTGTTAAATAGTATTATTTTCTTACTAAGCCAAGTTGGCAGCCTGTTGGCCTGTGTTCTGTGAATCCAAAACTGTAAGCTATCTGACCATTCCTTTTAGATATCTGTTCTTTGGGTGAAGTTTGCAGTCAGTCCTAGACTGACCAGTGGGCATGTGAAACAATATGTATCCCTGCAACAGAATGACTGTATCAGCCAGGATAAGCCCTTGGCCAAAACCTGAGTTACAGGTCGAAAAACACGGTTAAAAATACTTTATTTAAAAAATCTTTTAAAGTCTATTCAAACGGATTTCAGCCAGGTGGTCCCTTTTAAATTTCCTTCACTCCAATTCGATTAACAGTAATAGCTCATTCCCCCGTGATTCGTTGCAACATTTCATTGTTGTAATTACACAAACATTGTGACGTAGGGCACCACTAATAACGAGGTACACTAGTACCATGCCCTACTTAAGGAACATTTGCACATTGAATATAAATTGAAAAATGTATATCTCAACCATGGGTAGTTGTTACCAAGTCATTTGCATTGCAATCGATACTCCTGAGAAGTTTTCATAATTTCAAGTTATTTTTTTTTTTTTTAGCTAACCGCTAAAAAATGCTTGGTCATGTGTTTTATGTCCATTGGAAATGCATGTTTGCTATTTGACTGATTCAGTGAATTACCATAACTGGGCAACTGATGATGAATGGTGATTTTAAAATTCTGTCTTAAATAGAAGTTTTACCTAGTGTACTGCTAGCAGAATCATCTTCTCTCTTCTCGTTCAGAAGCCTCATGTTGGCTCTGGGACGAGTCAACATAGGGCTTTCAGATGCAAACAGAGCAGGGGACTCTGCCAGCAGTCAGGGCCTGAAATCAACCTGTGGATTTCAGAAAGCTGATTTTGGCCCCATCTAGCCCTAGCCTGAAAGGGTTGTTTCAAGCATGGTGATTATAAGCACAAAGTAGCAGCAATATAAACTTTCGTATATACTTTACAAGAAAGTTATGATTTACAAGGCAACTGCAGGAAACCCAAAGGTACAGTGTTAAAATGTTAAGATAAAGATTTACATTAAATTGTTTGTTTTTCCTTGTTCTTCACTTGCATGTTTTTGGTAAAATCTTTATAATGTGTTTTTTTTTTTCTTTGCCTTTCAGAGGAAAAATGCAGTGGTTTCAGGTTGAAACCCCCCACTCTTATTCACGGACAAGCACCTAGCGCAGGTATGGCTGACTTTTCTTCTGGGTCAGTGACTTAATGTATCTAATTTTTAATTCCAGTCAGATTATTAAAAACCTTACTAATGTAAAGCCACTCATGTTTCTAAATCACCGGGTGAAAGATTTCAATCCGAAAACATAGGCATTTTGTATATTTTACTTCTGGCAATTCCAGCAGGGCCCAATGACAAGGTTTTTTTCCCGTGATTTGCGTCTTTGGAAGAGACTTTCCCACATGCAACAGAGCACCCTTTGTGCCATTACCCTTATGAGAATACATCCATTTAAAACTCCCTGCATTATCAGCCAGATAGATCATTGGTAGATAATGTTATCTTCTAAATAAAACAATAGTGTATATGTGTGGTTTTTGCTTATGTATAATGAATAATATATATATATATATGCACACACATTATTTTTGGATTAGAACATTCTGCTGCATCATTTTGCATTTAAATGAGAGAAACCCACAGTAACTGACTGCATTTTGGTGCTTTTTCACTAGTTGAGCTTGTGCACATTGACACTGATGCAATTGTTTATTTCTCCATCTATCTGTAACTTATTTATTGCCCGAGAATACCTTTCAATTATCTGATATATGATGTGTCTTTCCAGCTTTCATTTGTATTTTTCTTGATGAAGGGGCCTTGGTGCTGTGAAAGCTTGCAATGTATATATAATTCTAAAATCCTTTTTGTATTTCTTTTATATGTGTATATTGATAAATACTGAATGGGTGCAATGTGTGCTGTGAGCTGATGGGAGCCTTAGGATAAGTTTGAAAATGTAAAAGGAACTGCTGCAAAGATCATTTTTAAAAACTATTTTCTGTTTAGAACACTGAAAAAGCAATAAAAGTTTATAATAAGTTTTGTTAGACTGATTAATTTGCATGTAAGGTCAAAAGAGACTTTGTAAAAGGTTTACAGGTAATACATGTATGTGGGAGCCATTACCTGGGAACACTGTATTCAAAGATTTTTTTAAATTATAAAATTTTTCATCTGACAGTACCTTTTACTTTAACACAGCTAAGCTATAATTAATAACTAATTGTTGGGAAAACCATACTATATATTTTTAGAAGACTTGTGGTATGGCAATCCAAATTACGGAAAGACTGTTATCTAGAAAACCCCAGGTCCCAAGCATTCTGCATAATATTTACCATACCTGTAATTAAATTATCGAATGTTGGTCTTTGTGACTGTATATAATGTAATCTTCCAGCGAGTCCTTTATCCAAGTTACCTGTCTTTTAAAAAAAAAAAAAGTTATAAATTAAAGGAGTGATATTCTGAGACAATTTGCAACTTTTCATTTATTATTCAAGGTTTTTGAGTTATTTAGCTTTTTATTCAGCAACTCTTCAACTTGCATCTTAAGCAATCTGGTAACTATGGTCCAAATTACCATAGCAACAATGCATTGTTTTGAATAAGAGACTGGAATATGAATAGGAGATGGCCTGAATAGAAGGATCAGTAATCAAAATAACTACATTTGTAGACTTACAGAGCATTTTTTTTAGAAGGGAGTCAGCGACACCCGTTTGAATACCACAAAGTGTCTGAAAAAAGAGTCTAACTATAAAACTCTTTAAAAAAAAAAAGAAAAATTGAAAAGTTGCTTAGAATTGGCCGTTCAACAACTTAATAAACGTTACCTTAAAGGTGAACCACTCCTTTAAGTACAGTCTGTTGCTGATGACAAAACACTAAAGGGCAAATTTACTAAAATTCACCCAAAAATCCCTCGAATCTCTTCGAAATTCGATAAGCATTCAATAATCTTTTTCCTCGATATTCGATTTCTCGATGAAATCGTACGATCGAATACCGATCGTTCGATTTTCACAACAAAATAGTACTTTTTCCTTCTAGCCTCGAGCAGGTGTTTGTAAAGGAAGCCTATGGGGGATTCCCATAGGCTTCTATTGGTATTTGGTAGGTTCAATCTGGCAAAGTAGGCATTCGAATAAATTTAAAATTTAAAATCCTTCGCTCATCGAATATTCGATCATTCGAATTTTCAGTATTCAATTGAAGTGGCCAAATTTGCATATTCGATCCTCTGAAAAAATCGTACGATCAGTATTCGATCGAACTTCAATCTCTTCACGTGAATTTTGTAAATCTGCCCCTAAGTTTTGTCATCGGAGGTAAACTGATATAACGGGACTGGTAAATGGATATAAATAATGGCTCAAATTTCATGAGATTAATACTTCTTTAAAAAGGGTCTTTATTAGCATATAGCAATGACGCCAAGAGAAACCCACTGTAGAATATTTAAAATAGGTAAAATCTACTGGATATACATATGTAGTACATTATGTTTATACCTTTGGAGCTACATTCAGTGGAGAATTTTTTTGTCCTCTTTTTAAGGTCTTCCAAGCCAGAAGCCTAAGGAGCAGCAGCGCAGTGTTCTGCGTCCAGCAGTATTACAAGCTCCACAACAGAAAACTTTCTCAACACCTGGTAACCATCTATTCATAACTATTTTATTTCCTGATACTTGTATAATCTGTGTAAAGCACTGTGGAAATGTCAGCCCTGTGGGGTTTTACTGTCTAAGGTCACTTTTACACACAGTAGGGCTAACTAAAAATATTAAACACCAATTTTTGGTAATAAATTTACATTAGTGGGAAATATATGTTGATTGATTTACTAACCTAGGTGTAATTTCACACAGATGCAGTTAACCACAATCGCTAATGTGCTCTTACTGTTAAATGTTTTTAAAGGACACCTATTGTAAAAAATGATGGCTATATGTACATATACAGCCTAAGTCACCTTAAGTTGCCTCTTCGGGTCTTGGGGAAAATATATGCATCTCTTTGCTTTTCCAATCAGTGATTTAGATTATTGCTGATGGGAACGCATTTGCAGGAAGGATTATTCATCTTTGGTAGAGGTGATTTGCTGCAAGCGTTTAATTTCATTGTGTGTCGATCACTTGCTATAGGTAACCGAATTGGGGAATTTTTGCTTTTCTTATTAATTGAGTACTGGTCAGGAAGGGCACAGCAAGGCAGAAGCTGAAATTAAATCACTTTTTGGTTTGTTTGTCTAATGGAAATGCGTACATTAGCTTGCCTTTTGTAAACACAGGAAAGTTGTATGAAAAGAGTTTATATTATATATATGCTACTGTCTGAAAAACAAATGGAATTCAAACTGGGCATTTATAGGACGTGTCCCTTTTAGCTCTTTTAATGGAGGCAGAAATTCACTTTTCTGTGCTCTCTAAATTTAGGGGTATTTGTTGGCTGGCCGGTGGTTAGTTTATCTAGTAAAACTATACATTTCTTTTTTTCAGGAGAACCAGAGCTTTTAATTCACACTAAATGTTTGTAAATTTCCACATCTGAACAAGATTTATTCAGAGCACTCCCTCAAGGTAGAGCCCTGGCTGTCTCTGAGGTGTTATCCTACCAAGCCGACGGCAACGGTTTGTTAGCCATCTTGGTTAACCCAAACCAATTCATGCAGCAGCCATCTTGGTACTCTCGAAGTACCTCAGGATCGGCAGACGAGACTTCCGCTCTATAGATAATGCGGCTCTGACGTCACTCGCGAGAGTTCATTCGCGCCACTCACTAGAAGGCATTGCCATTTTGCTTGGTTCTACAGCGCACCTTTCCGTAACAGCACAACTTCAGCAAACTGCATCATGGCTTCGGCAGATGAACTCCTGTCCCTTATTGAGGATATAGACTATAAACTTAAGACTAAGGTAACCCAATAAACCTGTTACTAAGCGCAAGGACCATTCTAGGTCCCCCTCTCCGCAGTTACCAGCTGCCAACATAGATGTTCCAATGCATAAGGTCATTACCAAGGCACAGGTCCACGATTCACAGGACACATATAATTATCTTAAATATTGAGGACAACCTGTCAGTCACTAATAATTCAGTAGACCAGCACACTACAACAGGCATGTTATTGCCACAGACTGGGCCACTTTTTCCTATAGCTCAAGTACCAAGCTTAACAGCACAAGATTTTACTCACTTTATGTCGTGGTTTCAGTCCACTATCCAACAATCTGTGGACCAAGCCATAACGGTCAGTACACCTCAAACCTCCACCAAGTTAACCTTAAAGCGTTCCAGGCCCAGATCACCTTCCCCTGTGGGGTCACAGTCAGAGGATCACTCTTCACTACAAGATGATAGTGAAACATGTACATCAAATAATGAGGAGTCGGCATCAGATTCAGACTCAGAATCCGATGAAGACCAACCCAAAGAGGTCAAGGGTCTTCTTCGCTCCATATTTTCCATTTTGGAGATTAAAGAGGAACAGGTAGCACGTTCTAAAGCTGATTGTGTTGGGTAATGCTGTTAAAAGACCCAGGGCCTTTCCAGTCTCCTAGTCAGTAATCAAAGCGGTAGATACAGAATGGTCTCACCCAGACAGAAAAACTCACATTCCTCCAAAATTCTATAATACTAATACTAATAATACAGACGATCTAATGCAAAAATGGGATAAAGTCCCTAAAGTGGATCCTCCCATTGTCAGAATTTCAAAAAATACTACTTTACCAGCAGAAGATGCAGGATCTCTGAAGGATCCTATGGAACAAAAAATCGACGCCGCCTTGAAAAAAAGACTTCCAGTGTTCAGCTGCAGTTCTAAGGCCTGCGGCAGCCACAGTAGCTAGAACAGCAGAATATTGGTGACAAGAACTAGCTAGTTCACCACCATCCTCAGCAGAACATCTTCATGAGGAAACTGGCAAAATTAAATCCGCCTTGTCCTTCTTAGGAGAAGCAGCTCTAGATATAGCTAAGCTGTCAGCCAGAGCTTCAGAGGTTTGTGTTACAGCTCGTAGAGCATTATGGCTCCGTAATTGGTCCAGAGATACAGCTTCAAAAAACAAGCTTGCATCATTACAATTTTCCGGTTCTCAACTGTTTGGCTCAGAGCTTAAACAGATTATAGCAGATGTCACAGGTGGCAAATGAGCCTTCCTTTCACAGGGCAGAAAACCGAGATGTGATTTTCATAAATGCAATTATCACCATAAATCTGGTTCATTTAGTTGTTGGTCTACTCGACATTCCAGCAACCGCAAGACCAACCCACCAGGCGCTTCAAACCAGTCTGGCAGTCGTCACAGCGCTCCACAAGGAAGCCCATCCCAACAAAAAGGCAGGATTCCTGATACACTCTCGTGGGTAAATCCCTGAAGCAAAGGAGGCCGATTAACAGACTTTTTGCCAGCCTGGCAAGCCTCCATCTATGACCCATAAATATTGGATATCCTGACCCACGGGTACAAGATTTGTTTTCGCAAAAGGCCACAAAAGACCCAATTTGTCTTATCTCCAATACCTCAACTTCCTCACAAACAGCAAGCACTGTGGTCTGCTAGAAACCAGAGTTCCCACAAGACACGGGTTCAAATGCTATTACTCCAACCTGTTTTTAGTTCCAAAAAAAGACAGGCTATTGACCAGTTCTCAATCTCCACCCACTCAACAAGTTAATCTGGTACGAGTGCTTCAAAATGGACTCACTGCCCACAATCTTAAAGTACCTTCAACCACAAGTATTCATGTCAAAGGTGGACATTAAAGATGCATATTTGCATGTACCCATTCACCCAGAACATCAACGGTTCCTAAGATTCGCAGTAGGCAAACAACACTTTCAATTTCGGGCTCTCCCATTCGGCCTCACGTCCGCACCTCGGATATTCTCCAAGGTGCTCAATACTCTGTTGGCCACATTGAGAACTCAAGGTATAGCAGTGACAGCGTACCTCAACAATATTATAATCACAGGACAGTCAAAGGCAGTAACTCAACAGCAGGTAAATACCTGCATCCAAACTCTAACTCCGCACGGTTGGCTCATCAACCACAAAAAAGAGCGTCCTCATACCTTCTCAGAGGTTAGAATTCCTAGACATGATCATAGATTAGGCATAGGAAATGTGTATCTGCCACTACCCAAAGCACTGGCACTTCAAAAGTATGGCCATTGTTTTCATAGATCATCCTCAACAGTCAGCACACAGCATTCTCAAACTTTTCAGTCTCATGGCCTCCAGTATAGAGGCAGTTCCCTATGCCAAAAAGGCACCTCAGACCCTTACAGTGGGACTTCCTCCACCAATGGAACAGAAATCATCAGAATCTCACATGGCTAAAACAATCATCCATTACCAATCTGTGGTGGTGGTCACATCTTCCACACCTTCAACAGGGAAGGAGGTGGGCCTGGCCAGTTCAAGAGGTAATCGCCACCGATGCAAGCCTCAAAGGTTGGGGAGCCGTCTGGCCACCAAGAACGTGCCAGGGGAAATGGTCTCCAAGGGAATCCAGGCTACACATCAACACGTTGGAACTCAGAGCAGTCTTCAATGCACTGACTCAATGGCAAGACTTTCTTCTACACAAGCACATTCGAATACAATCCGACAACGGAACAACCGTAGAGTATCTGAACAGACAAAGGGGCACAAGAAGTGCAGCTGCCCTCAAGGAAGTGTCCAAAATCATGGATTGGGCGGAAAACTGTCCGCTAAATATAGCGGCAATATATATTCTGGGAATACAAAATTGGCAAGACGACTTTTTGAGCTGTCACACGATAGATCCTGGGGAATGGCAGCTCAATCCTGCCATATTTCAGAAGATAACGGAAAGGTGGGGAACACCAGCCATGGACGTGATGGCCACTCGTTTCAACACCCAGTTGCTGTACTTCATGTCAAGAATTCACGACCCGAAAGGGGGCACAAGAAGTGCAGCTGCCCTCAAGGAAGTGTCCAAAATCATGGATTGGGCGGAAAACTGTCCGCTAAATATAGCGGCAATATATATTCTGGGAATACAAAATTGGCAAGCCGACTATTTGAGCTGTCACACGATAGATCCCGGGGAATGGCAGCTCAATCCTGCCATATTTCAGAAGATAATGGAAAGGTGGGGAACACCAGCCATGGACGTGATGGCCACTCGTTTCAACACCCAGTTGCTGTACTTCATGTCAAGAATTCACGACCCGAAAGCCATAGGAGTGGATGCAATAGTCAGCCCCTGGTTCGGCAGCCTAATCTATGCCTTTCCTCCAATTCCTCTAATTCCCAGACTTCTAAAAAAGATACAGTCAGAAGGAATTCAAACAATCAGACACGCTTTTTGTTTAACATGCAGGTGCCATGAAGGGTTTACCTGCTTCAAAAGCCACCTTAGTCGGGTGGATTATTCAGGATTTTTTCAATTAAAGGCACATTCCACTCTGAAAATTAGTGCTTCCTGAGCATTCCACAACCAAGCATCCATGGATATGATTTTCAAGGCAGCAACATGGAGAAGCTCTTTACATAATTTTTCAAAGCTTTACAAATTGGATGTCCTAGCTTCGGCTGAAGTGGCCTTTGGCAGAGAGGTACTGCAAGCAGCAGTGGCGCCTAAATAATCCAATTTATAAAGTCTGTAGTTGGTTCCCCCCCC
>CM044432.1:89091426-89103646 GCA_024363595.1 Xenopus borealis | reverse complement strand
GAATAACATATTGTGTTAAGGGTTGACATGTCCTTTAAGGTACTCCTATTTTTTTTTTTTGGCACTATGATCATTTATTTATTTATTTATTATGCCTATTTATGTAAAGCACACACGCCAATTCTGCCAAATGTATGAAAATGAGCCTGACTGAAGAAGACCATGTATATTTCTTAATAATTAATCTGCCAGAAAAATTACAACTATTTTCCCTTTGTTCCAACAGGCAAGCTCTAAAGATACTGGGCAGCTTTTCGCTGCATTACATCACCGCATCCTTGCTTTGAGGAGTCATGTAGAGCAGGAGGCTGAAATAAAGTGTCCTGAACCAGTGAGGGAAGTGGCGCAGTCCAATGAAGAGGACAGTGATGATGATGTACTCACGCCCTCAGGGGCAAATGTTGGAGGTAATGTTTTATGTTGTTGGTATTTTGTGTGATTCAAAAAAATCAGCTATGCAAATTTCATTTTATTAGACTCAAATGTAATATTAAGGGCTTTCACTAATATACTTGTTATGCTCTTGTTTCAGCACCTGGTGATGAGGGAGACAAGCTACCAGCATCAAGTACATAGCACCCACCTCTTGAAAACAGCTCCCCATTAACCTCATTGGGTGATAGTCCATTGCTCCCATCGAACCTTATGGAGTATTGAAAACCAGCTTCTAAAAGCAAGGCAGAGCTTAAGGACACAGACTTCTCACCCACCCCTGGAACTTTTGTTTGTTTTTTCATGCTAATACAGAAAAAATATACTTTGGTTACCATCAAGGTATTTTTATTTTTCATCCCCCTGAAGATGTTACACATGGAATCCATCCAATCTTACACAAAGAGCTCTTGCCAGGATGTCTGAAAATATAGCAGCTCATCATATTGATGAGCCAAAGAACGTTTTCACCTGCCCTGCCCACCCCCTTGTAACTGTTGACAGCAAAGACAATACCACCATCTGAAAAATGTAATTTTCTTTTTATATAAGAAATGTTGCCTCAGTCCTTCCTCTTGCCCTTCCATGGATAAAAAATAAAAAAAATCAGTGTGTAAATATATGTATAAATTTTTTTTCATGCCCTTCATTGCTTTTATTTTTGGATTCTTGACCAGGACCTACCCATTTTCTGAGAGATGTATAGGACTATCCTACCAAACTCGAGTCCCTCCACTTATAAAATGACTGCCCTCTGTGGCTTATCAAATTGGAATAGTCTTTGGAGCTACACACCGTTTTGGAACACTCTTCTACAGATTGCATTCTCCTTTAAGACTTAAAAACCTGTTGGTTATAAATGGAATATTCTGGTTTTTCTCCTATCCTTTTTCTGGGTAATTTTCTGTTGTGTTTCAAAATATTTTTTAGTTTGATATATATGCTTTTTTTGTGTGCTAAAAAAAAGTGAAATGTTCTTTTTTGTATCCTTATTTAAGGGAAAGAGTTAAGGAATTCTGTATTTCTCATCATGGTTTTCCTTTTAGATCGTTTCCTCTCCTTTTGTTTTTTCTTATTTCCTGTGTCTTACACTTCCATGGCAGGTTAGGGAACCACTGTGGTTTACACTGACACATGGTATTAAAAACCTTTGTAGGGCTTTTTAGATGACTTTTGAGGACACCAGTATTTTTTGTTTTGTACCCCCTTGTCCTTCAGGGGTAACAAAAAGTACAACCTTGTTAGCCCATTTAAAGGGGTGGTTCACCTTTACATTAACTTTTAGTATATTCTAGGATAGTGAATTCTACGCAACTTTTCACTTGGCCTTCATTTTTCATTTTGTATAGTTTTTTTTTTTAATTATTTGCCTTCTTCTGACTCTTTCCAGCTTTCTAAATTGGGGAAATGACCCATCTAAAAACAAATGCTCTGTAAGGATACAACTATTGTTTTTGCTCAATTTTATTACCCGTCTTTCTATTCAGGCCTCCCCTGTTCATATTCCAGTCTCTCATTCAAATCGGTGCAACAGGATTGCTGAATTTACAAACCGGAGAGCTGCTGAATAAAAAGTTAAATAACTCAAAAACTACAAATAATAAAAAATGAAAAACAACTGCAAATTGTCTCAGAATATCATTCTCTACATCATGCTAAAAGTTCGTTTCAAGGTGAACAACCCCTTTAAGGTAAACTTGTTAGTTCAGCATATTTTGAGAGAGAAGATGAAGATGCCCCTTACTGTGTTGTGTAAGCAGTTTTTAGGATATCCTAATTAGGTGAGAAACTGAACGAACTGGGAGTTCTAATGCAGGACATTACACAAAATAGTATGTGTTTTTAATTTAAAATAATTTTAATATACAATTTACCAACAAATTTTAGTTAATTTGGGTGAAGAAGGAATTTGCTGTAGAATGATTGAAAATGTACCCTGTAAAGATCAAAAAGGTCCTTCTATTTTTGAGAAATATATTGCTTTCCAGTGCTCTGTTAAAGACCCAGTTTTCTGTGGAAGAGCTGTCGCTAGAGTTCTAGGTATTCTCATTCAACTAGCATAACCAACAACTTTCTAGAAAGCCATGCTCTCTGAATTGTGCGCTCCTTTCTCCACTTAGACCTCAGGGATGACCAATGTCTATTGAACATGGCACGGGGTTAAAATAGCCCTTATTTGTGCCTTTGTCTCGTTTGATTTTGGGATGTGATTGAATTGTCGTATTAAAGAAAAAAACACATGTGGGACCTGTACCTGTTATCCAGAATGCTTGGGACATTCCATATAACGGATCTTTTTGTAATTTGATCTTCATACCATAGTCTAAAAAAATTGTGTAGACATTACATAAATCTAATAGGCTGGTTTTGCTTCCAATACAGATTAGTTATATCTTCGTTTGGGTGAAGTACAAGGTACTGTTTTATTATTACAGATAAAAGGCAAATCAATTTTAAAAACTTGGGTTATTTGGATAAAATGGAGTCTATGGGAGATGGCCTTTCTGCAATTCTGTGCTTTCTGGATACTGGGTTTCTACATAACAGATCCTATACCCATACTTTGCAATTTGAAATTTATTAGCGAAAATTCGTTCCTTATTAGGGTATCCCTTAAAGTAATGGACACAAATATCCGGTCCCTTAACTTAGCCTGCTGCAGTAAGGACAGATGCAGTGAGATGATCAGATATCCCTAAAAACTATCTTCTTCATTGTATGGGCTCTTGCACATGGGTATTTTTTATAATGTGTTTATATGCGGTTTAAACTCTTGATAAGTGTGTTTTTTGTCAATTCCAAACAACCATTTATTTTGTTGTTTGTAGAGCATGTGTCAAGCACAAGAACATGCACTATACTGCAGCTAAAAAAACTATTTTAAACGCAAAAGGAGTAAAACAGGATTCTGAACGTTCGAGTGCAAGCGGGCAGAATATAATGGAACCTGTTCAATAATGTGTTTAGGTGTATAAATATTTAAAGGGAATGTAAACACAGAAAATATTAGTGTTTTGCCTAATAAAAGAAAGCACAATTCTAAGCAAACTTGCAATACACATTCATTACAAATTTTCTTTGGGTTTTTAAAGGGCAAGGAAAGGCAAAGAAGTAAAATCCAATTTTTACTGACTAGAACATAATGGGTAGGAATGCAAATGTTTAATATGCAAGTGAATATTTTTATACAGTCAGATAAAATAACATACATTGTGCTGAGATCCCAAGCATATCTGGTATCTGAGGTATTTTAATTACCTCAGGGATGTCGCCAGTGTGCACCCCTGCTTTGGGCAGCTTTGACTAATGGACTATTTTCCTTGTCCAGCAGCCTATGATAGGTAATTTCTCTGATAGATCACATACTGCAATTTATAATATACTGTTCTTAAACCAATTAAGTAATTTATGTTAAAGAGGGGGTCACCTTTGAGTTAACTTTTAGTACAATGTACAGCGCAATATACTGAGACTATTTGCAATTGGTTTTCGTTTCTTATTTGTGGTTTTTGAGTGACTTACAATTTTATTCAGCAGCTCTCCAATTTGTAATTTCAGCAATCTGGTTGCTAGGGTGCAAATTAGCCTTACAGAGCATTTGTTTTTAGATGGGGTAAGTGACCCTCCATTTGAAAGCAGGAAAGATTTCAAAGAAGACCGCTAATAATTTAAAGATTGTCCCAGCCCATGTCATAAAAAATGTTTTTGTAATTTATTTTTATTACTTAAAATGTTTGCTTTTAGAGATATATACCATAGAAGTGATTGTCTCGGCAAAAACTCTGTACTCTCCCCTGTGATCTGAGATTGTGGGACAGACTCTGTGTAAAGGATACAGGTTGCCATATAAGGATGACTATTGAGTCTGCACAGAGCATGCTCTCTCTCTCTCCTGCTTCATTTGCATATCTTTAATCCGATTGGCAGAATTTTACCAGCCAATGGAATTGAAAATATGCAAATGAAGCAGGAGAGAGAGAGCATGCTCCGTGCAGATTCAATTGTCCACTTCCTTATATGGCAAACTGTCTTTTACACAGAGTGTTGGCAAACCCAAAACAGAGAAGAGAACAGAGAGCTTTTGCAGAGATGATGCATAGCTTCTGTGGTATGTATCTCTGAAAGCAAACATTTTATATAATAATGATACATTTCAAAAGTGTTTTTTATGATGTGCTGTTAAATTCGCATAATTGTCCCAAAGGTGAACAAACCCTTTAAAAAAACTATTAAAATAAATAAATAATGAAGACCAGTTGAAAAGTTACTTAGAAATGGCCATTCTATAATATATTAAAAGTTAAGTTCAAGGTGAACATCCCCTTTAATAAATATTAGTGTGGACTTTACAAAATATCTTTTTGTACAGGTACAGTATTAGAACCTTCAGTTGACAGAATGATTTCAGTGCCTTTTCCCTAACTTAAATTAGTGGGAGCAATTAGCTATATACATTTTTTCCCTAGTGTTTCAATTCTGCCATTTTTTATGTTCCCAGACTTTCCCAGCAGTTACAGGACAAAGGTGCTATTTTAACCTTACATAAGGCATACATTGTGACAGTATAAAGTTTCACATGGCAAAGAAACAAGGTTGTGTGGTAGATGCAATGAAAGTATAAGCCAAAGAAGACTGGTATTCTACTTCTGATTCGTCTACATTTAAGAGCAGGCTTCCCTTCCTAAAGTGAAACGGTTAAATTAACATTTCATATGTTGTAGGGAATGTTAAACCTATTTCAATTTTACTTTGATTAAAAATTCTAAACCTATCCGTGTTTGGCTCACTGCCACGTGTCTTCTCAGCAGCTGGAATCATTGGATTGTTTTACAGCAAGTAGTTTTTGTTCAGCCTTTGAGAAGTGCCGGCCAATTTTTCCGTTATGAGGGCCTATTGAGATCATGTACAGACTTGTTATCCAGAATGCTTGGTCCTTCTGGATAAGGGATCTTTCCATAACTTATCCTGGCAGAATTTATGATTTCTTAACCATTTTTCAGAGAATATGAATAACACAAAAACTTTTCTTTCACTCATGGTTAGTGGTTGGCTGAGGCCATTTATTGTCAAACAACTTATTAAATCATAATCACTACACAAACTACCCAAATGACCCTGATCAAAAGGTTACATACCCTGGTGATTTGGCCTGATAACATGCACACAACTTGACACAAAAGGGTTACTTTTTTATAACTTATATTTTATTAGCAGGTGAAGATAGAAAATCATACATTTTCAAGAACCATACATAGTTTTACAGTTCGACAGTATTGGACCTAGATAGGGTCCTTGAGGTTCCAGTTATTTTGCAAGTTAAGTACATAGGAGGAATGGTGGGGCAAGAAGAGGGGTGGGGGGGGAAGAACAGGGCAAGGGGGGTAGGAGTGGGAGAGAAGGGAAAAGAAAGTAAAGAGCGAAAGGATAGGTAACAGTAACATTTAGCCTTGGATTGGTTACTTGGCTTAAACTATAATCAACGGAATAGGTAAAAGGGTTTTCATTTTGGCAGTTTTTGAGTTGACCCAATAAAACTTATGTATCCAAACAGACAGGTCTGTAGGTTTTTTTTTTGTAAATAGGCTATTCTTTCCTCAAAGATTCAGTTGCTATTTACCCTAGTTATAATTTCAAATAAGGTAGGGGAATCCATGGATTTCCACTTAGCTGCAATAGCTAATTTGGTAGCCGTTAGAATTTGGTTTGTCAAAGTCTGGGACTGTTTAGAAAGCTGAGGGAATGGCTTTCCTAGTAGATAAGTTAAAGGATCTCTGGGCAGATTGTGCTTAGTTATTTTAGTTAGTAAGTCCGCTACTTTGTCCCATAATGTTTGCAATTTGGGGCAGGACCA
This sequence comes from Xenopus borealis, assembly GCA_024363595.1. Lineage (NCBI taxonomy): Eukaryota > Metazoa > Chordata > Amphibia > Anura > Pipidae > Xenopus > Xenopus borealis. The sequence continues at coordinate 89,097,363 of CM044432.1, read as the reverse complement.
GAAAGTATTTAGTAATGTGCCAACTTCTCCACATTGTCGATAGCAGTCATTTGGGTGGTCTGGGAACAGAGTGTGTAGTTTTTCTGGGGTATGGTATCATCTCATAAGCACTTTGTACGCATTCTCTCTTTGGTACAGGTGACCATTTTCTGAGCATTAGACCATATTGTCCATTCTTCCACGCTTATTTGTTGTGCTAGGTCCCTTTCCCATTTGGTCATGTGTTTCGGAGGGTTGTCTGTTGGTGGATCCATCAAGAGCTTGTAAATCCTGGAAATTAGACTTTTTTGTGGTAGGCCTGGCCGGGCTAAAAGTTCAAATGGTAAGGGTGTTGTAGATTTTGCTTGTTGCAAGTATGGTTGTAGAAAATACTCAAATTGATAAAGTTGGGCCATTTGGGGCTTTCTGGCACTGTTCTCTATATGTCATGAGTATTTTGTTGGGGGTCAATAAGTAAATTGTGTTTAAAGGGTAAGCCGATTTTAAGTTGAATTTTGCTTTAAAGTTGTTCCAGATTCCGAGGATGTGTTGCGTGGATCTCAAAAGATCAGATGTGGGGAGTCTATGTTTGCCTGAGGACCATATTAGGTAATTGAGATGTTTCCCTGGGGACTGTTCATTTTCTAAATAGCCCCATATATTGCTAGGTTCCCACTGAGTTGTGAAGCCTTTTTATTTGGCGGTCAATGTCATTTTAGATATTCTATGGCTTTTGTTTCCGCCAAATGAACTTGTACAGCGTGGTCTGGATGTCCTGAAGGACTTTGCGGGGGAACGTAATGGGTAACGTCTCAAATAAGTACAATAATTTGGGAAGAACGTTAATTTTCAAGGCAGCAATCCGTCCAAACCAGGAAGGAGAGTAAGCGCTCCATTTCTGCAAGATGGTCTTGCTGTGGTTGATAAGTGGTGTGAAATTATAGCAAAACAACTTAGTGAGTGATTTTTGTACCCAGATAGGAGATACAGTTTGATTTCCAGTTATATTTGAACTTGGATTGTAGAGTTTCTAGATTGTGAGCGATCCATGTTTTGTGAGTAGGTCATATTAAAGGACAAGGAGAGTCTAAAATACAATAAGGCTTGAAATGCTGTATTTTGTATACTAAAAATAAACATGAACTTATTGTACCACAAGCCTAATCAAAGAAATTATTTATGCTTTCAAAGTTGGCCACAGTTGGCTGTCATCTTGTAATTTTGTTAAACATCTTTGCAAGACATTCTCAATGTGGTTTGGACTGCTTATGGATAGTCATAAATTATCAAAACAGGGAAACAAACAAAGCTGCTTGAGTTCTGCATGGCTGGGAAGTAAGGCATGGGCTCCCCCTGCTGTTTATAAGTATGGTGGTTTCCTTGAGGGACCGTCTGACAATTCCTATCCACAGAAGTAAATGAAGGGAGAATTTCACTGCATACAGTCAGGTTTCTTAAAAACGTTAGATATTTTTTAGTTAAAGTATATTGGAGAAAGTTTTCATTAAAGAAAGTAAAAATGGGATTTTATTTTTTTTTGCCTTTCCTAGTCCTTTAAAGTCACTCCCAATTATTAGGTAAGGATGAAAAAATTCTAAGTGCTTTCGTAAAATCCTATGTAGGAAGACATGTTGTCTTTTATTGGGGGAGTATATATATTAAGCAAACTCACTGGTATGCCAGTATAGGTCGGGGTCACTAATAACCTGATTCACATTAAGGGGGAAATGTTTATGAATTAGTATGGCTACTCCTGCCTTTTTCTGTTTGCTAGAGGCGTAGTAGCCATTGGGATATTATTTGGAGCTCAGTTTATAATTTTTGGTTGCGTCAAAATGAGTTTCCTGTATGAATGCTATATCTGCCCTCGAGAGTCTTAGTTCCTTAAGTCAGATATCTTTTATATGGTGTTTAAGCCTTTTACATTCAACGATATCAGTTTAATAATTTTTTATTTTAAGAAAGTATGCTAGTGAACTAATGCTGGAAGAAGACTCTCGTAGGACAGATCCACCACTGCTTAAAGGACGTCAACCCCAAAAATAATTTTTGCGTAATAAAAGAAAACATGATTCTCAGCAATTTTGCAATATACATTCATTACACATTACACTATGGTTTTTAAGTTATTTGTACATTTATTGCTATTGAAAGCAGTGTTTGTCCCTTTCTATTCTCTGTACTAGTGGCTCTGGCTTTTGAAACAATGTAACATAAACCAACTGATTAACAGACCTGTCTTGCTGGAGGAGACTGGCTTTTGCAACATTGTTTAAAATGTAACAACCAGGAATTATTCAAATGCTGCTTTCAATAGCAAATACATTTAGAAATAACTTTTAAAGCACCAACAATTTTTAATACATTAATTTTGGAAAGTTGCTTATAATCGTGTTTTCTTTTATTAGGCAAATGACGCCTATTGTTTAACAGCACAGTATCTTCGCTCAAATACAGTAGAAGTAGTTTCTACACAGTACCTTTCACGTGCATTTGCATAGAAAAAGGAAAAAGGTTTCAAGGCTGAAAGTAATATAAACAAAAATATAATTAACTGTTTATAACATCCAGTAGAAAAATAAACATATGGGGGTTAAATTTATCAGAGAGTGAAGTTCCGCCACTAGGGTGAAATTCCGCCACTCTCCATTGATTTCTATGGGATTTTGAAAGGCGTATTCATTAATGGGTGAAAGTGAAATTTCACCCTTTGATAAATAGTACTTTAAAAAGCCCATAGAAATGAATGGAGAGTGGCAGAACTTTACCCTAGTGGCGGAACGTCACTCTTTGATAAATTTACCCCCCATATGTTTATTTTTCTACTGGATGTGCCTAATAAAATTACATTTCCCCCAGTTCACATTATCTATGATCTTCCCTGCTTAAAGGGCAACTGAAGTCTAAAATAGAATAATGTTAGAAATGCTGTATTTTGTATACTAAACATAAAAATGAACTTACTGCACCAGAAGCCTAATAAGACAAATGATTTATACTTTCAAAGTTGTCACAGGGGGCTGTCATCTTGTAACTTTGTTATGCATCCCTGCAATATCAATTCTCAGTGTGGTCTGGGCTTCAGTTGGGAGGGTTAAGCTTAGGGATCGTTATAAATGATCAAAAGAGCACAAGTCAAATAATATCTGCCATAGAAGCCAATACAGCAAGACTGATTGATAATCAGAATATACAGACTGCTCTGGGTCAGTGGATACAAATCTCTACATGGTGACTGGCTGTTTTACAGGAAAAACCAAAGCTGCTGGAGTTCTGGGAAGTAAGGTGGGGGGGGGCTCCCCCTGCTGTTTGAAACTATGACTGTTTCCCTGCAGAAGCAGTTGGTGACCGTCGGACAATTTCTATCCCCAGCAGTAAATGAAGGGAGAATTTCACTGCATACAGTCAGGTTTCTTATAAAAATGGTAGAAATTTTTTAATTGAAGTATATTGGAGATAGATTTCTTTTTCATTAAAGAAAGTAAAAATGTGATTAAATTTTTTGCCTTTACATTCTCTTTAAAGGAGAATTAAACCATAAATTTAAAAAAACCCTACCCCTCCACCCTGCATAGATCCCCTCCCTCCTCCCCCCCAGCCTAGCTGCTACCCCAGGCAAATGCCCCTAAGTCTTACCCCTCAGTGCAGATTCTGTCCAGTGGAGTTCACGGCAGCTATCTTTTGGAACTTCGGAATGAGAGCAGCGTATCTGCAATTTCTGGGATGTTCGGCGCATACGCAGTTGTCGTAAAGCGGAAGATTGCTCCAGGTGCACAGGTGCTGATACACTGCTTTCATTTCGAAGATTACCGAAGAGAAGAAGATGGCTGCCTTGCATTGGCCATGCCCTGAATCTGCACTGAGGAGTAAGTAAAGACTTAGGGGCATTTGCCTGGGGTAGCTACTAGGCTTGGGGGTGGAGGGTAGGGTTTTTTTACTTTAGGTTTGAATTCTCATTTAAGGAAGGCTATTACATAGTTAAAAAAAATAATCCAAGCCCCTCTTAAAAGCATCAACAGAATCAGCCATCACAACATCACTGTCCTCACTGTGAAGAACCACCTACGCTGCTTCAAATTGTTGCCTTTAGCTGGTACAGAAGCCCAAAACATGTACAACCTTTCCAGCCTAGTTCTTTAGTTAAGCTTTAGAAATGATGGCCAGCTTTCTTATACCCACGTGTCTTATACTTTCATACACCCAAGTGTGTCACACCTGGCACATTTTATCTAGTTGGCTTCTCCACAGGCACATGATTGCTTTGTATAGCACTCACCTCAGAACTAGGGATACCTGCACATCACTAGCACGAACCTAGGGTGCAATAGTGTGGGGGCGCTGGGCACGTATCTCTTTAGCCTGCGCTACCCTAGTTCAGGCTCGCAAATGCTGGCAGTTTTAATAGTTTCCTAGGAATGTTGAGTCTTCCAAGTGGTGCTTGTCGGAGCGCAAATGAATGCACACAGTCACATCAGAGGTTGTGAAGGCGCACTGAGGTGCCAAGTCAACTTGGCCTGGCCCAAACTCACCTTATGGCAGTGGTTACCAAATTATTCTGCTAGATAATAGCAGAAAGCCCAGATTAAAGCTTCTTAGATCCTATATATTTTTAGAGGAATGGCTGAATGACTGATACAGATACATGTTCCTATATCTGTTACATTTTTATGAGCTAAGGGGTCCCTGAACCAAGCTTAGACTCTCAAGTCTGACATGCCTAAAGTACATTCTGTTGTAAGATTTCAAATGTACATGATTTTTGTGCTAGGTTACTAGAATGAAATGCCTATTACCTTTAAAGTAACTTTTAGTATGTTATAACTGGTTTTCATTATTTAATTTATATAAAGTAGTTTTATAATTATTTGTCTTTTTTCAGACTCTTTGCAGCTTTCAAATGGGTGTCACCGACCCCTTCTAAAAATCAAATGCTCTGTAAGGCTATAAATGTATCATTACTGCAACTTTTTACTGCACTCACAGGAAAGCAAAGGAACGGCATACTTTATTTATCTAGCTTATGAATAAGGGCCTGAGTGCATGAAACACATAAGGCTTTGTATCTGTTCACTTTCTGCCTGAATAAGCCTGTAGTTACTTTACTTTGACTGTCCATGGGATCTGTAAGTGCTTGCTGTTCTTTCCATGGTCAGGTTCCTTGACCTTAAGCTGTAGGTTTGTGTCATGCACCCCAGACCCCACCTCTGGTGAGATTTCCTACATACCTGGCCATGAAACAGAAATTTCTTTGTGATACTTACACCAGTGATCCATGAAAAGGATAAAGTGAGCCACAGACTGCACCTGTGGACCTCTGTGATTCTATAATACAGATTTACCATATCTGACAACTCCTGATCAATACGGATTTCAAAGGTAATTTTTCAATAAATATTTTATTTGCAGATAATGACAGACATAATCTACAAAAGTATATAAGGCATGTGGTGTTTTTGGCCTTTAATGACCTGAAGGCAAAGGTTATTTCATTATTTCATATATATATTTTCAAGCATTATAATATATACCAGTTTAGTGAAGATCAAGTATAACCCTTGGCACTGACAATGTACAATATTCACACCAGTGCCTACCCCTTATTAACTATTCTTTCTGTAATTATCCAAAGCACTCTGAGGGCTTTTTCTCTTTTTATTCTAATTCCTGCCCCCTTTCCAGGTATTGAGTCACTAGTGAAACAACATATGGTTGAGGTAGATGGCAAATTGTTTGGTAAGGAATGTGAATAGTCTTTAAAAAATAAATATGGATGTTGAGCGCAATGGTGTTTGGTATAAGTCAATGAAAATGTAAAGAGAAATTGCTTTGAAACACGTGGCATCATGACCCACTTTTGTTATGAAAAGTATTATGTTATTGTGAATTTATCTTCTTTCTCTAAATTGAAATTAGGTCATAAAAAATTTGCTTTTATATATATATATATATATATATATA
>CM044432.1:89072764-89090854 GCA_024363595.1 Xenopus borealis | reverse complement strand
TATGTTCACACACCTAAGAGGGAAACAGAGTTAGACATGTCCTATATCTTCCACTCGTTCTTCATCATAACCACAAAGTACACATCATTGTCTATAGAAGCGCTCACTCCGCTGTAGTAATTGAGGAATTCCTCTGCTGTCACCTGCCAGGGAACACAAAAGAAGCTCTTTTACAAAGCATATACTAGAACATTTAGGGGGTTATTTATTGAAACTCGATTTTATCTTTTCACAAAAAAACCCTCAAATTTATAGAGAAAAAAAACTCAAATTGTTTTGAGATTTATTATGCCCCAAAGCTGTTAAAAGTCTGAATCTGTTCTAAAACCTTTCAAATGTGAAAGTCAATGGTAGCTATCCTTGAGGTGTTTTAATTTGGTTTTCGCTCAAAAAAACTTGATAATTTCAACTTTTAAGAGTGGCAATTCAATAAGGTTGTATGATTCAAATTGAATGTTTTGTGTTTAAACTCGAAAAATGTGAGCTATTTTTGAATACGATTCTTTCAACCTGAAATATTAGTTAAGCCAAATTCATGGATGGGAGCTAGGTCGAGTTTATTTCTGGTAAAATATAAGAAAAAAAAATAGTTTTACTAAATAATCTAACAGCTGAAGTAGGGCTTCAGCATATTGTAAAGTTGCTTGTTTTTAGGGATTCTATCAGAATCCCTTAACTTTGTAGGGAAACTTAACATCCCCTTAAATCTATAAATGCTGCATCTCATTCTCCTGCCCTAGGATTAGGGCTTACACACAACCAGAAAGAGACTCTGGTGACCATGTTATGAGAGAACTTTCCTTCAATCTAATCTTAGAAAGGTTTCTTTAAATGGAAAGTGTATACAGTGCTCCCACTCTGCATCAAGCATAGCACAATGTTAGGTGCAGCTCCCACTCTGCTTTATGCATAGCTTGAGAGTTATACACACCTGTCCATCTTTGTTGTTGGGAGAATCAAAGTTGTCCAAGAAATTCTGAAACACCTGCCTCTCGTTCCACTCTCCATTCTGGTATTTCTGGTGAAATTTGGGGTTGTAAATACCCTTGAGATCTTCAATTGTTATGATACCGTCCCCAGTCCGGTCCATTTTTTTAAAAGCATCCAGTATGACCTGTCTACGGGCATTGGACATTGGTGGCTGTAATTTATAAAACATATGTAAGAATTTTCCATGGAGTGGAAAGTGTTTTAAACATCATTTATGTCAAATCTGATTCATTTAAATTCAGAAATTATAAAGCTGAGTTTCTTACAGGTCAGAGGGTTATCAACCCTCTGTGAATAGTTAGACTATATATGCTGCAGATGTTCTCTGCACAGTTCTTCACATGAACACGCCAGCTTCTCTCACCCTGATTGAGTTCAGGAACTCATCAAAATTTATAGTGCCATTCCCATTTGTGTCAAACTGATGGAAAATGTCCAGAACTTCTGAAGGCTGCAGTGAGAGGCCAAAATTTTGAAGACCCTTGGAAAATTCTTCAAGATCTAATGTACTGCTCCTGTTATCATCCATGATTCGAAAAGCTCTGTTACAGAGAGTTAGAAAATGAGACATAGATATTCAAAAGGGAAACTTAAAAACTAAGGTTTTGTCATAAAACCTAAAATGAATGATACATATATTATATCTACAATTAAATAAAAGCATAGAATATGGAAAAGCATATGCAAGACATAGTTTTATGTATATCTATAATGGCTGCTGCTACATTTTCATGCCTCCACCCAGGCCTGGACTGCCAAATGCCAGAGGGGCTGATATAAGGTGCCACAGAAAGTCAGTGGGGCTCATTTATCAACACTGGGCAAATTTGCCCATGGGCAGTTACCTATAGCCAATCAGTGATTAGCTTTTTGAAGCCAGCTGCAAGTACAACATTGAATGCAGCAATCTGATTGGTAGCCATGGGTTACTGCCCATGGGCAAATTTGCCCAGTGTTGATAAATGACCCCTAGTATTTAGTGGGCTGGAGGGGTCTGTTTGGGCCTCTGTGTTGGCTGATTGGGTCTCTGTGTACTTGAAATGCTAGGGCCTATTTTGATTCTCAGTCCAGACCTGCCTCCACCTACCAGCGCACCCTAACTTGTGGGTATGAAAGATAATGGAGAGTTGGGAGGGGGATGCCTACATTTACATAGAGCAAAAAAATTAGCAGACCACATCAATTTCTTTCAATTTATACCCTGCCCTTCACTTAATAAAAGGACTCTAGCTTGATTGAAGCTGATAACAGCAGTGCAACAGTGTACCACATAATATTTCCAATAAACAATCTTATAAAATGTACCTGCCCAGGCCTTTTATCCCAGATGCCCCCCTTGCTAGACACTGCAGCCTCAGCTTCTCCACGGGATCCTGACATTGGGGATATTGCCGCTGAGCTTTAGCCATCATGTCTCTCTCAAGCTGGGATATCAAAGCCATTACCTATTAAAGGCAGAAGAGATGGAAGAACAAAAGATGAAAGGTGAGCCTTAAGTTACCTTTTATAGGGCTTGGCTAGAGGGCAATAAAAATGGAAGTTTGCTTTAAAATTAGTAAACTGGTTGGTAGTGACATTTCATTCAGTTGGGTATGCTCACCATCTGTGGATATATAACAACATTTGTGTACCAAAATACTAAGTAAGTATTAAAACCTTTCAAAGCTTTATAGAATTCTTAATTCTAAGTGCAAAAATAAAAGTCACTGAGGAGTTCCATGATGTGTCTACTAGCACTTTGCAAGTGACCTTGTGTTTTACATTGCCATGGAACTTCTCAGCGACTTATAATACACCTATTAAGGGATCATTATGCCCTATATATAATAGCAGGTGACATGTCAACCTCTACATTTCCAAAAAGTGTACACATACCCTAATATCAAAAGAGAGGCGAGAACTGGGTGAATTTGACTGTTTGGAAATAAAACTGTCATATTCCTGCCAGTTGTATTTCCATAGATTTAAGAGAACCTCTGACTGCCTAACCAAACTTTATTGCACTCTATGGGGCAAATTGCGAATTTGCGCTCAGGGCGGCAAACGTTAGCGAAGTATCGCCAGGCATAATTTGCATACGGCGCGAATTTCAAAGTATAATAGAAGTGTATGTTACAGCCACTACGTTGCACTACACAAGCCCAGGAAACCTTTAATAAAAAAAATAAAGTTGTCCTTTTGCCCTACATGTGCCCCCTATATAGTTGTGTTGCCATATGTTAGGAAATGTAGGGGAAAAAATCTATCTTCTCCAGACTATCACCCTACAATGGTACAACACGCCAGCGTTTTTTTGGGACTTAGAAAAGTTTTACCATTTTTTTTTCTAACTCCTATCTATTGACCAGGCAAAGTAAAGTCTAACGTAAGTGGTAACTTCAGTAAAATTTTGATCTTAGTGAATTTGCGTAATTATGATACTTCGCGCAACTTTGCCTGGCGTAAGGGTGTGAAGTTGCACAAGTCTATCTACATAGAGTCGGTGTTAGTGAATTTGCGAAGTTACGAATTTACGTCACGCTGGCGAATAAGCACTAGCGTTAGATGCTTCGCGCTTTAGTGAATTTGGGCCTATAGTCTAGACCAGTCATAGTGATATGGGCATGGACCCATTGAAGAACTTACTATATGGTTTGCCTAGTTTGTTTCACCATATTATAACATGTCAGTGCTTTCAATAAGCTGTCCTCCCTTGACATGCATACTGGTAACAGCAATCATTCTTATGATATCGTATTTAGCATTAATCCCTGCTTGCTGCCTTTCTGGATGTGTGGGAAAATCCTTCATAATGATGAGTCTGGTGCTCTGTACATAGGTGTAAAGGTACATAGGTACAAAGGTTTTTTTGTAAGTGATTTGTATACTCAATATATACAACCATTTATGGTATAGCACTGCAGAATTTGTTACATGTTACTTTTAATAGCAACGACTTCCAAAATCCTTCAGCCAACAATTAAGCCATGTAAACATTCTCTTTAATACCCTTTAATTTGGTATAGCTGCTTGTGTACAAAGCTTTCTTTGCATAAATGTACTTCTACCTTTCACTCCTTAGCAGATGAGCAGCAGAGTGTCAGTGAAAAACACCTGTAGTAAAAACATATATAAGACAGTTGCTATATTTGTCTCTTGAGAATATGCAGATTTCTTAAAATCTAAATAATCAATAAAACATATTTCACTCTTACATATATTGCTAATGTGCCTAGATCTGATACATGATACACAGGTCATACAAATAGCAGCTGCACAGTAGATGTGGTTTTACAGTTTAACTTCTGATCAAGTAGCTAGTTCACTGGGACAAAACTACAGTATACAAGATATTCTTTTTTGGTTCTGTAAAAGAGATTTTCAGACTGGGGGTAGCAAATGTATTTGTTAGAGGAGGCACTTGCTAAATAAGATGTAATAAGACGTAAAGATTTCTAAAAGATCCAATAGTTATCGTGAGACCACAAAACCTCAAAACGATCGTTTAAATGCCCGATGTGTCCAGCAACTAAAAAGACCATTTCAGGCGATATTGCCAGCAAAACTATAGGGTTGCTGCCTGCTTGGCCCTGCAAACATAGATAGATTGCATGGGGACAGATAAAGATTTTTTAAACTGGCTGATCAATTTTCAGACCAATGTTGGACGAAAAATCATAAAATGTATGATCGTTCCAATCCCACTAACCGCACGATAATTTGACAGATTGGTCGGACTTCGCTAAGATTGGTCGTTCATCAGAGAAAGATCTTTGCGTCTATGGGGACCTTAAATGAATCAAGACATGCAGAGATGCAGCTTCTAGAATGGCATCTGCTTTGTAGAATAGCACTTGCAACCGAATGAGCGTGTTTGTTGCTATTGACTATCTGTTATGAATTCTCTTTCGCACAGCAATTCCCTTGTCAGTTGCCGTGTGTTTTGTTGTTCATTGTATCCAGGAATGTATGGGTCGGCAGCTATAAACAGCTCATCATTAACAACTTCTGTACATTCAGGACCAATAATGTTTGCAATGCAAGCAAATGGCATATCTAGGCTTAGAAAACAAATTAATGCCATATTAAGTTTCTTAAATTAATATTGTACATAGTGCATGTGAATGGAAGACAAGCCAAGAGTATTTTTTGCCATGCTCTCTATGGTTGATGATAACTGCCTGTTCCTTCCTCCTATTGCATATTTTATATATATATATATACAGTATATATATATATATATATATATATATATATATATATAGGCGATCAAAGGACTCTCATTCCAAGGATCCTTGATAAAGGCCCTAATGTGGGCCGAAACACTGGAAAAATGCATCTAAGAATAGAATAACACATTTGTTCATGAGAAAGAATTGGAGTGCGAGTCCTTTGATCGTCTTATCTGAACAGCATTGACCCACGCACCCGAAATTGTTTAAAAATCTGGTAAGAGTGCATACACTGGATGGACTTTTATATATATATATATATATATATATATATATTTCTTTTTTTACGTAGGTTATTTTATTTATTTAAGTATTACTGTACATATGTAAATGTACATAGGCATATGTATTTATATTTCACTTTATATTTTACTTATGATCAATACTCAATGGATTAGGATGATCACAGTCGGATATTTAATATTAAACACTGATTGGTTGGTTTAAATATTTAAGTATACTGCTTGCTGTCACTATCCTGACAACGATCCCCAATGAATTAAAAGGTGTAGATGTGAGACCGGTGAAGGCCATGAGTGCTTTCATCTGTGCATTTATCTATGATTTGATTAGCACCCGACTAATGTTTGAGATTTGGTGAGTGCCAATATCTGGACTTGTACCTGTTGGGTGCAACCAACCATTTTGGAAATGGCACTGACTACTCCCATAGTTGCTAAATTTCAGCAGGACAATTTTCTTTAACAACTAAACATTGTAGTAACAGTAACCTGTAGTATACTGGTCAAAACAAATTCCTGATACTTGCTATTGGCAATTGCTCTGGAGCATTTTAGTACCTGTGTTAGTTAAAGGAAAACTATATTCCCTGGACAATGTAGGTCTCTATAAAAAGATATTGCATAAAACAACTCATATATAAATCCCTGCTTCGTGTAAATAAACCATTTTCATAATTATATAATTTTTAGTAGCATGTGCCATTGGGTAATCATAAATAGAAAATAGCCATTTTAAAAAATAAGGACAGCCTCCTGGGATCCTAGGATTAAACGGTGCACACAAACATACCAAACAAACTATAAAGTTACTGTAGGTCACATGAGCCAATTAACAGACAGAGTTTTGTCTTTTGCTTCCACACTTCTTCCTGTTACAGTTAGAGTTGAAATATTTCTGGTCAGGTGATCTCTGAGGCAGCACACAGACCATCACCCAATGGGGGTTCAAGGCAAGAGATGTAAAAGGGCAATATTTACTTAAATATATATACCAGTTTGGTATGATTATTCAATATGCCACTTGTGGAGAATGTAGGAATAACAGAGTGCCATTATGGTTAGCAAATCGCAAATGGGTATTTAGAAGCAACAATGAGGTGATCCGCCATGCCTAATTTTGTAACAGGGCTTATGTAGCTATCACTTTGCATTGTGCTTTACTGAGATAATCGATAAATTAAATCAGTTGAAGCATAGCTAGCTAAATGCAGGAAACACAGATGCAAATCATGGAGCCCTATCAGAGCAGTAAGAATGGGTAACTAAATCTTACCTCAGGTACTTTTTGCATATCAACTTTAGGCTGAATCACAGACTTAATTTAGCTCTACCTAGCGCAGTGTAATACATAGCGGATGTCTTCCCTCACATAATGAAAGAACCAATGTTTTTGGGCATTCCTCTTCCTTTCCTGTGCTAAACCAGTGTATCATACACCGTACTTCACATTGCTGCTGCTTCTCATTTTGTATTTTAACTATTGCCATCTAGATTCTAAACAGCTTTGATGTAACTTTCATCCCTTTATTATATAGTAATATATCTCTGAAAGGTTTTTTCTGAGGCACCAATCTTATTTCCAGCTCTGCCTTGACAGAACATTGTGCTATTTCAGCAGGAACAAGTTTGCTTATAACTATGTACTTCCAAGTTGTAATCTGTTTGTTGTGATGGGGAAGAAGATGTTTTAAGGAAAATTGATTTCTCTGCCTTCTGTTCTGAAGGTCTCTTTCATCTGCAGTATATTACTCTTTCTTCTTGGAACAGCACAGCCCTAATCCCACTTTCATTTCCTTTACTAATCACACACACACACATGTTCCAGTTCAGCCATCCTTCTTGCCCATGAAGTAAAGATGGATGGTGGACCACTAGTGGTACCCTTTAATGGTTGAGTCCACTAAATTGCTACAGGCAAAGGTGTTGCTATACTTCAGTACATATGGGCAAATAATTATCTGCGGCAAATAAAGATAAATAACAAATCACTTTTGCCTTCCATTTGCTGTAGAACTTGTGGTACAGAGAATACTCAGATTGTACAGTCAGAAATCTCTTACCTTTTTCTGTTAAGCTCTGACAGTTATGCAACTTCTGTTTACTTGTGAGCCCCTTGCTTCTGCAGCTGAGCTTGCCCTCTACCTGATCCTTACTGAGAGTCACAGCCTTGACTACCACTAAGAGACACCTCCTGTATCCGTAGTAACATCAGCATCTCAATGCGTCATGATGCACACTGCAGAACTCACAGCAGACACAACCTCACCCTTCACTGCTAATTATAAGAACCTGGCACAGAAAAACTATTTCTTTTTTTTAGAGGTTAGAAGGCACAAAAGTCTTTAGGGAGACCCTTTGTGTGGCCCCACGGAGCTAGATATTATACTCATATTTATCTGTTTTCTGGGAAAGTGTTTTCGGCTGTGGGCTAACATATACAGGAACCAGGAGATCCCTGGTGGTGGCTAATTTTATCAGTTAGCCATTTAGACAGATGTCCTATGGCCCACTAACAAATATCTTTTTTAGGGTCAGTTATCAGTAAAAAGTATTAATTAACAATGACTTGATCATGGCAGTTTCTCTTCTGCAGCATCCTATTTTCTGGTGCAAGGATTCTGCAGAAAACAAATCCTTCTGTTAAATTATAATTGGTTATGCAAAATTGTGTGCAGAAAGGGTTGATGTCCATGGTGCCAGAGTTTGTGGCACCAGGCACTTACCTCTTTTTTCTATCTAGCCTTTGTTTGGGCCCTTCTATAGCTCAGTAGTCGCAACTCCAGTGAACGGGTAGGGTGGGAGGCAGACGAGTACGGGAGCTTGCCTTGAGTGCCCTCTACTTAGCCCTGCACCAATCTACAGAAAATAAAACATATATGGAAATATTTTACATTATACAATCTCATAATTTATATAAACGTGTTTTTTTCAAAATGCATCAGTTAACAGTGCTGCTCCAGCAGACTTCTGCTCTGAAATTTTTAATTTTGAAATCTGACATGGGGTTAGACATATTTCCAGTTTCCCAGGTGCCCCGAGTCATGTGACTTGTGCGCTGATATTTTTTAACTTGTAAGAGGGGCCCTGGCACTAATGCTTTTACCATCAATATGTGTGAGGGGGGTTACATTTTTAGCGCTGATGTCTGTGTGGTCTTTTAAAGTGGACCCATCACCTCAAACAAATATTAAAAATACTATTTTATCACATTAGTCAAAATTAACGTTAATTACACTATATAAATTATTTTAATCTTGTTTTCTTCAGTCTGGGAATTCATAATTATAGCAAGCAGGCAGGAGCCATTTTGTGGACACTGTTATTAAAGGAAACCTGTCATGAGTTAACACTAGGAAGAAAATAAAACTTTTAAAACAAATCACATACCCCTATTTATTATGCTCAAATCTCACTAATTCTCAATTTATAACTACTTTCCAAAATGTCCATGAGACACTAACTGAAGCCCTGACTTTCCAGAAAGTCAGGAGAGCAAAGCATCATGGGTAGCATCAGTACTGCAGACTCCTCTCACGATATCACCAGTTTGTGCAGTTGTTAGTGGCTCGAGTAGCCCACACAATCTGAATAGAACAATAGAAGGTGTTTCAGATAATTCCCATAGAATATCAAGTCCTGGTGTGACATGAGTTATATAGAGCTTGTCTATCATAGAGTATACTCTGACTAAGCATGAATGAGATTTGGCAGTTTGGCACAGCCCACACACGGAAAACAAAGGGGTGTTTAAACATGGCAGCGCCTATGAAGCCCTTTTTACATGAAGGATATTTTCTAATCCGTTTCAGATATAGACAAAAACAGCTGACTAAAGGGTTTAACTAAGGATGGAAAATAAATATTTTACTCATGTCTCAAGGTGACAGGTCCTCTTTAAGGCAAGTCTTATATCATCTCAGAATCTTGTTTGTGCACCAGAATGGGGGACCCAATGTCTATCCCTATGTCCTGGCTACACAATTAAATGGTTAAGAGAACTGGGGGAATGTGTGGGGAGCAGTGGCATCTAGGAAGTGCTGAATTGAAAGTGAAAGTAATTATCTGCCCCGCCTCTATGCCTTAGGCATATTAGACAATATTTGATTGACAGCTGAGATTTTTAAATGAGCTTAAAACAGCTATGAATGCTTTAATAAAAATTTGAAATTGGATTTCATGTTTAATTTGAAAGGACTGGGTGACGGGTCTTAGGTGGGGCTTAGGTGTCAGGGAGGGCGGGGGCCCCAAAAATTTTGTTGTACGGGCTCTGTGATTTCTAATGGCGGCCCTGGCTATGTGTACTATATATTTTGAGTGGGTCCCTAAAGCTGGCCATACACGGGCAGATAAAGCTGCCGATATGACAGCTCATCTCCCCGTGGGGGCTTCCGACGGGTCTTCCCGACCGATATCTGGACACGATATTGATTGGGAAGGTCAGGTTTTCTTCTGACCGACCCGTCGGAAGTCCATTGCTCTCATCGTAATCCGATTGTTCGGCCATAGGGCCGAACGTTCGGATTACCCCGATATAGCCCTGCCAGTTAGTGGCATATCGGGAAAAGATCTGCTTGTTTGGTGGATCTTTGCATCTATGGCCAGCTTCAGTGCTGAATCGTCAGATACTGGTTAGTATGCTATTGTTTCTACTTGTATATCTGACAATTCAGCTGTACACGTGTGTGTTGAAATGAACGATCTTTCTTGGAAAGATCTTTTGCGAGGAGGATCGTAATTGTCACGTCTATGGCCAGCTTTAGACAGAAAATTGTGCCCTGACTATAAAATGCTAATCTCTATTAAAATACTAATTCTTCCCCAATGAGGCACCTACAAGAGGTATGAAAGGAAGATTGTCTCAGGTAAAACAGAGATTATTTTAGAATTGATCTGACATATGAGGAATAGTTATACTGAGCTTTACTCCATTTTTAAAATATCAGGAGAAAATGTTGTTTAAAATGTTGTTTTTTGCGCCATTTTTATGTCGTTTGAAAGACAAATTCATAAAAGTGTCTGTAAACTTTCTTTCCCTATAAAATTAGGTGTCGGTTGAGTCGGAAATTAGGTGGATTTCTGTTTGTGAATATGGAGAAAGTAATTTACACCAGTTTACCACCACTTTTACTCCAAAAATGGGCTATCTCCACTTTTGTGAATTCCCCCCAATGTCATTAAAACACATGCCCCATATGTAATAAAAAGGCACTAAGTTTGCATAGGAGCAGTAATCAATGAGATGTTTGCTTTTAAACATGTGACCAGGAAATTCTACCTGATTGGTTGCTATAGGTTACTGCCCCGGGCAGACTTAGTGCCTTTAATTACATAACCCCCATAGTTATTAAAACACATAAGGGCAATAGTGTGAACAGATCATCAATAGTATCACACTATTTGACTTTTTGTCTTTTCCCTTTTTTGTCTCTCTTATTTCCTTTTTCCTCCTTTCTTATACTCGTTATTTTTCCCCTTTTTCACTTTACCCTATGAAGAATGTAGAATAGGGCTCTCCATAATTATGCTACATAGATCTTTGCCACCTTTTCAAGGTGAAAGTTGCCAATTTTTGTACAATACCTTCCTTGAAAGACTGTTCAAAAAGTACAGTCTGTAAATGAGAAATTTAATTTTAGCATCTTTGTCAAGAATCTGATGGTCACTTGAGGCAAACACAAAATGAGGCAACCCTAACTGGAGGGCACAGGCTGCATTTGAATGCATGAAACATCAACCACAGGTCAATGCAGGATAAATGCCCATCAGAACATCTTAGATAGCTTGGGTTCAGGGTTGTCACAAACAAAAAAAAAAGTATACTTTTCCTAGGTAAACCAGTGGTCCGGCAGAGAAATGCACAAAAACATAGCTACCATGGCCCACCAAATATTTGTTTTTTTAACAAACAAAGTGGCACTGGCACTGAGTCAAAATGAAATGCTAAAATCTCCTGGGCCAGGGTTAACCATTACAAAAATAGTTGTTTATTCAGGATTTAAAAAAAAAATCAAACAAATAAAATCTGAGGAAAAACAACAAGAGATTATGAAATATGTCACTTCACTACAGGCCACTCGATGCCGGCGTTTGAGGCGTGTGACATTCGACAGCTGCGCTGCATAATAAATCCTCCTCTCACGTTCCTGCACGTACAAAGCGCAGTCCAACCGTAATAATCCTCTTAACGTAAAGTCACTGCATTCAGCACATTTAGAACGCCGCCCAGAACTACCCGCTCTACATATTAAAATTATCTATTTCCTATGAGCTCACATTGCCTCAACAGCCCTTCAGTTATAATAACTAACAATTATCCCCTTCTGACTACATTTAAAGAGCCGGATAATAAACAGTTAACCCCTTCCCCCGTTTGTCGCACGCCGCTCTGGCAAACCTTAACCAATCAGGGCCCACCGAATATAAGCGTCTCTGCCAATCAGAGCCTAGCTCTATGTTACTCTTCCCCACTTTCCTTCTCATATTTATCCAATCAGCTTCCGGTGTGTAGACGCTTCCTGCTGTTGGTAGCTACAGAAAGTGACATATTTACAGAAGTTTTCTTTTCACATATCTGGCTTAGTACTGGACCCTTAATGGTACAGACTGTGAGCATTATAGCAGACTTTATTTTTAACTGAGGCATCGTGTACAAGTATATCAGCCAGCTTTCTATGGGTTCTCCTGTACGAGACGTGAGTGTCTTCTTTCTACCTCAAAATCCCTTGACTTTTTTCCATCTTAAATATACGGTTTCACAGTTCCTTGTGTAAACTATATATATGTATACACACTATAATCATTAAGTGTAGCCTATATAATACTAGCACTGACAGAGCCTGAAGTGCTTCTGATTAAAAGCCTATAACTTTGTGTGGCCCTGGAATGACACAGAATAGCAGTATTTGCAAAACATTTTGCAGGTGCTAAATGTATTTACTATATTAGCAAATAGTGGTACCTACCAATGCTACAATGTCTATGTTGACACCAGTGCAGATTAAAGAGGCAAATGCCCACTTGGCTGCACTTCACCACAGAGTTTCAGAGCTGGAAAGTACAGTGAGGGAACAAGCAGAGAGTCTCATCCGCAAAGATGAACAGTACCGAGCAGCTGTCCAAGAAATCGCAGGAAGTAAAGACAGGTGAGTAGCGCTCCCAGCAGTGACTTGAAGAGTTGATATTGCCAATCCAATTTGTTGTCATGTTGTAGTAGATCAGTTCAGTATAAAAGATCAGTAAAAAGAAAAATCAGATGTTGGTTTTGATACTTTTATTGGGTGATAACAAAGTTCTCAACTGTTGATTATCCATCCTTGTACCTAACCAAGCCCACAAAAATACCTTACCAATTGTATCTCCATGTGTATCGTCACTGTGCACGCTTTGCACTCTCCTCCTCATCTGTAAGAATCCCTTAAGTGACCAGCGTTGATCCTTTTTCAGTGTCATCATATATCACTTGCTTTTCCCTTATGGGCTGATGTAAGGTTTTGTTTCAAGTAGTTTTTCATATATGGATCACTAGTGGCTAAATCTGTGTCCGTGTGAGGATTTTCCTTTTGAGGGCCCTGTGTGAAATAATTGTGATAGTAACACAAGTTGGATTAAAACTAATAATGGCCATTGGAATAAAAAGCACACAAAAGAAAACTCAAGTAATTATTTTTTTTGTGTAAAAGGTAACTATAGTTGTTCAAAGTCAAAAGATAGCAGCACCATCTTGTAAAGATAAAACCACCTTTATTATTTCATACGGCAACTCCAGCAACATTTCAGACAATACAAGTCCTTTCTCAAGATGACAAAGTTATCTATACTAGACTATAGAAGAACAGATCAGTGATTCCCAAGTTTCTTTCAAAGCTGGGAAAAAGTTTGTGATTTTATTTGCAATTTTATGGAAACAAATAGTAATGTCCTCACTCTTTCACAGGGAAATCTTTGAACTCCAAAAGAGATTGACACAATCTGAGGAAGCAGCACAAAGATTGATGGCCTCCATCAAGGAAAAAGACATTGAGCTTGATCGACTCAAACACCACAGCCATCTGCTGGCTCAGATATGTCGAAGTAGGCCAGTTTTAGATGCCCTGGTTTCTGTGATGGTGGAGGCTGAGGGAGTTACTGCTCTTCCTACATCTGAAGAATGTAATGGTCTGTCAAAATTCCCTGTCTATCCACAAAGTGACGATGATCTTGACTCAGAAATAGAAAAAACTCTATTTGGTACAACAGTTTGATGCATTCACACATCTTTATTATACTTGCAACATTTGGTGCTGGAATGGATAGTTTCTTCTTAATCACAAATTCTGTTTTGTAAATGGAAATTGAAATCTTTCGGTACATTCATAACAACAAAATAACCTATGTGCTATGATTTTGTTTTCATTTCTTAAATACTTAATATATTTAGAATGTGAGGTTGACGTTATATGTTTGTGTACTATATGCCTTTCTTTAATACTATCTTTTTGAGATTTACTTGTCTCCTCAGGGATTTAGCATATCAATGTCTCATTCAAATGCTTCATTAGTCACATCTTAAAAACTAATAACTTGTCTAGAGTTCCACTTCCAAAGCAAGGCTCCATCAACTAAAATAAAGGTAACATATATCAATAAAATATCTAGATGTTACTTGGCCCACCCACACAGCAAATTCATTAAAGGAAAACTAAGGCTTAACTAAAGAAGTAGGCTAGAAATGTTGTACATTATGTTTTGGGCTTCTGTACCAGCCCAAGGTAATCACAGCCCTTTAGCAGGGAAGAGCTGTGTCTCCAAAGATGCCTCAGTAGCTCCCCATCTTCTTTTCTGCTGATACACTGCATATGCTCTGTGCTGCTGTCACTTACTGAACTTAGGGACCGACACAATATTCAGTACACATAGAATAGAAATGTCACAATATAAGGCTGATTAGTAATTACTATGTGGCAGCACAGAAACCAGAGCAACTAGCATCAGAATTTAATAATCAGTCCTGTAGCATCAGTTTATATTACAGGCCAACCTCATTTTCTGTTTGATAATTTTCTACAAGCCCTAAGCTTAGCTTTTCATCAGCTGCTCAGTGCCCACTGAGCATACAAGACACTTTCCAAGATGGTGACCCCTGTGACAAATTTGAAGTCCTGAATCATTGCTGCTATTGACAAGCTGAAAGTTTAGACTGGTGCAATGAGTTCAGTAAATGAAACATGGCATTTTAACCATATTCATTTTTATGTCTTCATTCCATTTATTTCTTTTTCCCCTCATAATTGGCATAACTAGTAGTTAATGTGTTCTACAGAAAACCCAATTTTGTGAGGTTATTTAGAAACTAAGGAAATAATATGCAATATGATAAAGCTTTAACTGACAAAAACGTTTTGGCTGCTGTTTTATAACTCAGATAACCACAGTTTTACATAAATGTTTTGCCTTTTTAACCTCAACCAGTCTATTTTACCTGGTAGTGTCTGTCCAATGGTACCTGAACATCTATGCAGGACCTGGCATTGTTAAAAATATTAATGGAGTCATAAGTAACAGGGATAATAGATGTGACAATTTGGTCAAAAGATAGAGAAAATACATTACTGCACACTACATAATCACCTTTTTTCTATGTTTGGTTTTCAACCATAAGCAAGTTACAGTAGATTTAAAGAAGTAATGAAGAGAGTTTATTTGTTTGAACACTAGTTCGTTGGAACCTATCTTTAAAAATCCTCCCACATTCTAGTATGTATTGGTTCAAAGGGCACTCCCTCAACCAAATATTTTATCCTTCCATAAACAAGTCATGCAGTTGGGCATTCTGAAACCCATACAGCTGAAATCACACATGGGCTCTCATTTCAAGGTTTTAAATGGTCGGTATACCACATTCAGCATGTGTTCATTGAATAGGACTTGTGCTGGATATAGAATACACAATTTATGTTTTTTTTTCTTTGAGCGAAACAGGGAACTGTTTCGCCCATGTTTGGTCCTGGCAAGTTAGATAATGAGGTTACCAGAACATAGAAAACCCCCTTATAATGTACTTCTGTTTATCTGTGTATATATCTACCTTGCAAAGAACAAATGTGGAGTAGCTCCCTTTTTAGCTCAAGAATAACAAAAATAAATTAGATTTTGTGATTTAAACAATAGATAGAAAGTATGTTCAGCACAAGCAATATTCTTTGAAACATAGGAGGGCATTACTGCTTATTTAACTCTTGCTATTAATCTGGAACTTGCTAGGTTGTGGGGCATCATAATAAATAGATATTTGTTTAAAACTTGCAGACCCGAAAACATGATTGGTTTTCTTACTGTTACGAATAATGCAAATAAATCTTCTTATACCTGTTATAAATAATGCAAATAAATCTTCTAATTAATTATGTTAATGCTATTTACCTTATGCTTCTTTTATGCTGGGAGCATATTTTGGGATGAGTTGCACATATATGGTTACTTTTGAAATTTAGCATACACCATGCTCTTAATTTCACAGATGACTCAAAAGTTCGAGCTCATCACCAGTATTGTCTTGTTTCTTTCATATAGTTTCATAGTTAAATTGGGCTGATAATAGACAAAATCCATCAAGTTCAACCCCTCCAAATGAAAACCCAGAATCCATACACACACCCCACCATACTTTCCCATAAATTATATATGCCTGTATCTATACTAACTTTAGACTTTAGTATAACAGTAGCCTTTGATATTATGGCTGTCCAAGAAATCATCCAAGCTACTCTAAAAGGAAAACTATGCCCCCCGAACAATGTAGGTCTCTATAAAAAGATATTACATAAAACAACTCATGTGTAAAACCCTGCTTCATGTAAATAAACCATTTTCATAATAATATACTTTCGTAGTAGCATGTACCATTGGGTAATCATAAATAGAAAATTGCCATTTTAAAAATGAAGGACTGCCTCCTGGGATCCTAGGATTCAACGGTGCACACAAACATACCAAACAAACTATAAAGTTAAGTCACACGAGCCAATTAACAGACAGAGTTCTGTCTTTTGCTTCCACACTTCTTCCTGTTACAGTTAGAGTTGGTCAGGTGATCTCTGAGGCAGCACTGAGACCATCACGAAATGGTGGTTCAAGACAAGAGATGTAAAAGGGCAATATTTACTTAAATATATATTCCAGTTTAGTAAGATTCTTTAATTTGTCACTTCATTTGATATAAACTATCTGTTGCTCAAGTATTCATTTTGGGGGTATAGTTTTCCTTTAAAAGCATTAACAGAATCAGCCATCACATCCCCCAGCAGTGCATTCCACAACCTCACTGTCCTCACTGTGAAGAACCACCTACGTTGCTTAAAATGAAAGTCCTTCTAGTCTGAAGGGGTGGCCTCTGGTGCAGTGATGCTTTTTATGGGTAAAAAGGTCCCCTGATATTTGTCTATAATGTCCTCTAATGTGCTTGTAAAGTGTAATCATGTCCCCTCGCAAGCACCTTTTTTCCAGAAAAAACAACCCAAACCTGCATAGTCTACCCTCATAATTTAAGTCTTCCATCCCTCTAACCAGCTTAGTTGCACGTCTCTGTACTCTCTCCAGCTCATTTATATACTTCTTAAGGACTGGAGTCCAAAACTGATTATTCTGCTTGTTAAACTACATGTCAACCAGGACTCCCTTGCTCTCGAAAAATGCCTTACCTGATCCTGACGACACTTTCCAACTGTATCCTTGTTGCTTAATCAATCTACTGCTGTTTTGTAGCCTGCTAACCACTGACTTAAGTGAACCTTAACCTGCCCACAATTCAAAGTTCATTAGAATTAGTACGTTGGTATTGTGAATCATTATACATCCTCGAGGTGTGACACAAATAAGACTTTTGACCTATGAGTCTGCTAATGATTTTGCTCTCAAGAACTTAAATGGTAAGAAATAATAAAGAGTAGAGAGAATCTCCCCTTTGCAGTGGCATAACTACCAGGGGAGGGTGATCTCTATATCACCCTCTGGGATGTGTACTACCAGCACCATATGTGACTGTGCCTAGTCTGTGTCTACACATTGCACTGCCCCTGTGCTTGGCACATATTGAGGAGAGACTGTGGAACGATATGTGTTCTCTGTGGAACTATACTGTGCAGCCTGTACATGTGCTGGATTACAGGTCAGTGTGAACCTGTGGCTGCTGGTTGGAACTACACCTCATGTTCACCATTATCACCAGCTACACATAAATAAACACAAAGGGAGTCTTTTGCTGCATCACTGTGAGTGAATCCAATAGCTTCAACTCCCCAATAATCATCCAGAGAGACTCATGGGTGGATTGCAAATTGTTGTTGCCGCTATTTTGTCATATACATGTTGGGAGGAGTTGTTCATGCCACTGTTATTAAGTCACCAATAGTTGGATTCAGTTCACATATTTCTACTACTATTTTCAATAAAGCATTTTAGAGTCCAAAATTATACAAAATAATTTTTTAAATATATTAATAGTAAAAAATTGAAACAGGAAGGGGTAGGACCTTTATTATCAGAGGGGGATCAGCTGTTGATGAGAACAAGCAAAAACTTTTTGTCTGTCTACACAAATGAGGAACCAGCTAAATGAAGGTTTACTTATTAATAGTCCCAATTCTAATAATACATCTAATGATGCATGGTTC
>CM044432.1:89034936-89052635 GCA_024363595.1 Xenopus borealis | reverse complement strand
GAATGTTTTGCTTGCCTTTCCTTTTTTTAATTTCTTGCTCTTTGTCTCTCGCTATTCTTACACCTAAACACAGGTACTCCTCCTTAATTATAATCACTTACCTGATATTCAGGGCTCGTGCTCCTGTTATCAGAAAACTGCACAGGCCCAGGATGTTCTGTGCATGCACCATGGAGCAATTTTATTCTAAAGTATCAGTATCAGGAGACTATGCTAGAATGTTGACTGTGCACATGTACAGTTGTGTTCAGAATAAGCTGAACTGAAGAAGCCACTTGGATGAGTGCTGAACATTTTTACGGAAAACCTTTAAATGTCCAGTTGCCCTTGACTTGATTTTACTAGATAATGCTGTTAACCACTGTTTCTGAGAACTGCTGCACATTTGTGTTGCATGGAGTCGACCAACTTCTGGCAACCATTATATTCCACAATTCTGCATTTCCTGGTTTTGTTTCAGGAACAGCATTGTTGATGTGATAAACTGTCTGCAGCCCATAGACCAGAAAAGATCAATCTTGGATTCATCAGTCCAAAAAATATTGCACCATTTCTCTTTAGGCCAGTCAATGTGTTCTTTGTCAAATTGTAACCTCTTCAGCACATAATTTTTTCAACAATGGGAGAGCTTCTTCCTGATTGGCTTCACATAGGCATCTTCTAATTGTAACAGTAGTCACAGGTAACTTTAGACTTTCTTTGATCTACCTGGAGCTGAACATTGGCTTTCACATTTTGGCTATTCTATCTATTAGAATGGTTGTTTTTTCGTTCTTCCGCGTCTTTCGGGGTTGGGTTGCCATTTCTGCACTTCTTTTCCC
This sequence comes from Xenopus borealis, assembly GCA_024363595.1. Lineage (NCBI taxonomy): Eukaryota > Metazoa > Chordata > Amphibia > Anura > Pipidae > Xenopus > Xenopus borealis. The sequence goes on along the minus strand of CM044432.1, from coordinate 89,051,814 downwards.
CTCTCCAATCAACATTTTAATCAAAATACACTGTTCTTCTGAAAAATGTATGGAACGATCCATTTTACTCAGAGAAATGCACTATAACTATATGCACAACATTTGCTGCCTTCCTTCCTTAAATAAGTGCTGTAACTGACACCTGTCTATTCACAGAATGAATGACAATCCAATTTACTGTAGCACACTGAAATGCTTTTCAGCAAGTGATTTTTTATTAGCTCAACACATATGTGTACTGGAAAGCATTTCAGTGTGCTACAGTAAATTGGATTGTCTTAAAGTTTGCATGACCCGTGGCAGGTCTGACTTATTACTGCACAGCACCTGATCCGAAAAGGATTTACGCATGAGGTTTGGAGCACTCCATTTTTGTGTGGAATTATTCACAGAATGAATGACCTCACTAATTGAATTCCACACTGCTATTATTTGGAACAAGCTATTATTATTTTGAACAAGATTTAATTACACAGAATTATCAGCATGCATGTCATGACTGTTGGGTCTGTTGGTTTTCTATTACTCTGCTATACCTACTAGCAAATTATTTGACTTGTAGAAATATAATTTCTGCCAAAAACCGTGATTAATCAGGTTAGTGATATTTGACTGCTATTATTCTGAACACAACTGTAACTGTGCACAGGCACCTCACTCAACGCACAAGCAGATTGGTTTGCATATTTGTGCAAGAAGAAGGCAGCAGTGGTGCGTATCCTTACATCGGCTTTTCATACTATTGCACATGGTTACCTGCCAAGAAGAAGATGATGGTCTCTATGTGGTACATAAGTAGCTCTAGTCAGTGCAGTTTCAATAGTACTTGACTGGGGTACCCGCTAAGTGATTTTATTCAATGGGGACTGCCTAACCTTTGGCACAGCCCCAATAACCAATGTCTGAGACATCAGCTAATGGTCAAGCTGATTGAATATGGAACAGTTTAACCACGCATGGGTGAATATTTATCAAAAGCTTAAATAGAGCTTGCTGCAGTCCCCCTGAAATTGTGACACTTTCTAGTCACTATGCCAAATGCATTTGGAAATCACAGCATACAATCATTTTTGCTATTGTATGCAGAATTCCCAAGAAAACACAGAAGAGAGCAGCGTGTTATTACAGCAAGTGCTGAGAGAAAGGCACACTTAACCATATAGGGGCATATTCAGAGCTGGCACGTCAGTGAATACAGTGATCTTACAATTAGGGTTTATCAGCTGGATTTTACAAAGTGGAAGCCTTTTAGAATAACACAAAGAAGAATTACATTTATATGCGAGAATATATATTTGAAAATGAACATTGTAAGTGAAAATAAGTAAACTGCTGCAGGAATCAGTGTGTTAAAAAAAAACCAATATATTTGCAAATGTAAATTTATTAAACAAACTTTAGACATAGGAAGGAAGAAAATAGTCATTGGCATGTGCAAATGTATGGACACCCTTCTACTTGTAAAGTGAAAAACAGGTTTTCCGCATGGTCTCCTCTAGGCAGCTGAGTTTCAATCTGAAAATGGATTTAATTGATGCCTTCAAAGCAGAGGAATGTTATAAAATGATTGCAAAACACTTTCAGATTGCAATTTACACTTACAAGGAGAGGAAGCTCTATGTGCCTTCTAAATAAAGGTGAAATTGAAAGATGAGATGAGGTCATGAAAGGAGAGAAACCATAATAAAGCAGAAACAGTTATAGGCAGAGGCAGACCAGGCAAGCCGGGCACCCTAGGCAGCCCTGCCAGTTAGCTCACCTATCCCCGTCGGGTGCGCATGCGTGGTGACGTCGCTCACGTGCATGTACTGTGACGTCACTTACACACATGTGCCATAAAGCCAGGGAGCATAACGCTCAAGCTAACTTACAGGTGTGTCTGATCTAGGAGTATGCAGAAGAGGTAGCTACCTCGTGCCCCCCAATCGTTGCGCCCTAGGCAGCTGCCTCATCTGCCTACCCCTAGTTCCAGCCCTGATTATAGCAATTATTTGTAGGTATTTGGAGAGAATGGTCAACTGTATCAAATGCTGCAGAGAGATAAAGGAGTGTGAGTATGGAATAGTGTCCCTGCTCCTTACCAGTACCAGCATGGATATTGTTTATGACCTTCATTAGAATGACCTGTGCAGAAACGTAATTAAAAGGGGTCACGAAGATGGTTGTTATGCAGAAAGTTCAGCAAATGTTTGGAGACAATACATTCTAGTTGCTTATAGGGAAAGGATTGGAGTGAGATAAGCCTATAGTTATCAAGATAAGCTGAATCAGAGGTGTGACAATGGCATCCATGACAGTGGACCAGAATATAGCAGTTGAAAGGGATGAGCTGAATACTGTGTGTTTGTGCAGGAAAACAGGGCATGGAAAGTGTGATGGAATGGGACCAATAGATCATGTTGTGGCTAGGGAGGAGCAGAGCAGCTTTGGCACAATTTATCCTCAGTGACAGGGAGAAAAGAGTTCTAGGAAGCATCCTGTTGCAGAAAGGCATAAGAAGAGATAATGATGTTGCTTTGACTTACTAGGTCAACTTTGGATTTGAAGTGATTTGTGAAGTGTTGGGGTGAGAAGAGAGAGCAGGTACTGATTGTGCTACATCATGGGGTTATAGAAGTAAACTAAACTGAGAAGAATTGAGTTTTTGAGTTTTTTAATGGCAAGATCTGGAGTCATCATGAGAAAGTGAGAATGAGTGAGTGCCCCCCCTGAATCGTTGAGTTTGTGTGTTTCACAAGCAGATTAAATGGGCTAAGTCCCCAGCCAAAATTCTGTGTGTGGTCTCCATTCTCTACGTTCAGTAATAGCAAGCAGCAAGCAGGTGGAGAGCAGAAGAGAAAGAGATCATGGGCAGTGGTGATTTTAATTAGGTCAGCATCCCATAGTGCACAGGAGAATGGAGCAGGATAGATGACATTGGATGTGTACTGTGGATTCTTTGTGGGTTGATGTGCAGAGTGGGGTGCGAATTGGAGCAAATAGAGATAGAGTAAGGTGTGTAACTGGGTGACATTAATTCAATAATAGAGTAAGGTGTACACTGGGTGACAATAATTCAAGGTTTGAAAAAAGGGGTGGAGCCATCAACAACCAATCAGATTTATATCATTGAATTTAATGAGAAATGTTTCACATGTTTAATGTCAGGGTCCCCAAACTTTGCACAGTCAGTCACTACATTTCAAGTTTATAAAACTGCGCAGAGCCAATAACAGCCAATCAGATTTCACCTATAGACTTTTATTGGTTTACATTTAAACTGCTGCTATTCAGATTTTGCCTATTGACTTTAAATTGTGAAATTGAACCTCCTGCACAGAAGTAATGCCAGGGTCCCCAAACTTTTGACAGATGGTCATTAGGAGACTGCAGATTTAGTTTTGGGGAAGTGGGCGGAGCCACCAACAGCCACATTTAGTTTATCGAGTTTCATTGTACATTTAAAACTCTCCCATTCTCACACTATTTATTACAGGGTACCCAAAGTTTGCATAATCATGGTCAGAAAAAATGAGCAGAGCTGCCAACAGCCAATCACATTTCTTTCATTGATTACAGTGGGGGAATTGTAACTGCTGCCATTATCACAGTATTAATGCCAGTGTCCCCAAGCTCTTCAGTTGTGAACTGAAGTGGGCAGAGCCACCGACATTCAATCAGATTTCACCTATTGAATTTTATTGGTTTATTTTAAATTGCTTTCATTCTGACAATATTTAAACCAGGGTCCCCAAAATTTGTTTAGTGTTTTTTACTATATGACTGTGGTCCAAGGTTAGAAAAACAGGTTGAAGCCAACAGCCAATCAGATTTCATTTAGTGACTTTTTTTTTTTAAACCAACATGAAATGTGTTCTCAAATTTCCCCTGATTTTTCCATTTTCAAAATTGCTGCCCCTCTTACAGCTGTGGGTGGAGGCAACAACATACAGATTTCACCCATTAATATTCAATGGGGGAATTTAACCTACTGCCATTCTCACATTATTAATGCCAGGGTCCCCAAACTCTTCATTGTTAGTAACTGGTGGGCTGCAATTCATGGGTGCCACCAACAGCCAATCGCATTTCTTTCTTTGATTTCAGTGGGGAAATAGTAACTTCTTCCATCCTCGTTTTTCAAGTCACAGTCCCCAAACTTTGCACAGTTTATCACTAAGTGACTATGCTGAGTGGATGGAGCCAACAACAGCTAATCAGATTTCACCTTTCATTGGTTTACATTTAAACTGTTGCCACTCTTTAAATATTCTTTTAATATTAATGCCAGGGTCCCCAAACATTGCAGAGATAATCGCTGTGTAACTGCGGTTCAAGGTTAGTAAAAGTGGGTGGAGCCACCAACAGCCAATCACAAATCATTTATATTTAAATTACTGCCTTTCTCACAGCATTAATGGCATGGTCCCCACACTATGCAGAGTCACTGGTGGACTGCAGTTCAAGGTTTTTCAAAGTTGGCAGAGCCACCAACAGCCAATCAGATTTCACTAACTGAGTTTCATTGGTTTAACTGTAAGCTGCTTCCATTCTTTAAATATTTCTCAAAGGGTCCCCAAACTGAGTTAGTAACTGGAAAACTGTGGTTCAAAGTTACAAAAAGTGGCCAGAGCCACCAAAAGCCAGTCAGAGTGCCCCTATTGAATTTCATTGGTTTAAATTTAAAATGCCAAACATGTCACAGTTGGTCACTGAGGGACTGCATTTAAAAAATAGAAAAAGTGAGCCAAGCAACCAACAGGCAATCAAATATCACTGACTTTCAGTGGGGAAGTTTAAATTGCTGCCTTTCTGACAAAATTTGCAATGTGTTGGTTTTTTTTTACTCCTTCTGTCCGTTCCCAAGTATCAGACTGCCTTCCTGCTGTCTCCACCTGAAACTGAATCTTTCTAAAACAGAACTCATTATATTTCCTCCAAGATCCTCTCCTGTCCCTCAGATCTCACTGGCAGTTAACAATATCACCTTTCATTGAACCACACAGGCACTCTGCCTAGGAATTATCTATAGACTCTCATCTGTCTTTTTCACAGCACATCCATATACTTGCCAAATCTTATCATATTTAGCTGCACAACACTGCCCAAAAACAACTGTATCTCAGTTCAGATACAACCAAAACCAGTCCCTTATTATATCCCGTCTTGACTAGTGCAACCTACTCCTTGCAGTTATTCCAATAAGTCACCTTTCACATTCACAACTCCAGTCTGTTATAAATGCTGCTGCTAGACTCCCAATCTCCTCTAGAATCAAATTTAAACTACTCACATTCAAGGCCCTTAACAATGAAGCCCCTTCCTATATTTCATTTCTTAACTTAAAACTCTGTTGCTTAAGTATTAATATTGGGGGTATAGTTTCCCTTTAATCAGTCATAAATATGTTATGATTTACAAAATTGTTACTATCATCCTTATGTCTCAATTGTTCCCTAACCCTTTAGTTTGTAAACTCTTATGATTAATTCTATCATACGCTGTAAACTCTTGTCATTTTATTTATAAATAAATAAAGTATTGTTATGTTATTCCATTATAGGGAGCATACCACTAGATTCACTGGAGGGCATCAACATCCTACTCACTTCTGCCCTACTTTGGACTATTGATGTTCCCTGCCATATTCCCCATATGTTCCTTGTTTGTGCCAGGACTCTGAGTGCCAATCTAGGCTGTTTATTTTGGGTACTATGGTATTTGAACTGGGAAACCTTTTAAAGGTTTGTGTTAGTTCCAGTGTTTGAAAATATGTCATTTGGGCATGGCCAGGGGCTCTGTGCCCACACAACTGTTGGTATTCTTTAGAAACATTCCAAATATTTTCTTTTATTGTAAACCATCACAAATTCAGTGGTAAATGTCCAAGGATTATTTTTGTCACCTGTTAGGGAACATACCTAACTGAAAATTTCAGTATAAACCAGTATATTTACCCTTCCTTCTTTATTTCGAGCTTTACAAGTCTTTATCACTTTGCAGCAGAATACCTGCGCCTCATGGTATCATTGTCCATTTACTGGATTTGTTTAAGGACAAGGAAAGGCAAAGAAATAAAATCCAATTTTTACTTTCTTTAATGAAAAAGAAATCTATCTCCAATATACTTTAATTTAAAAATATGTACCTGACTGTATGCAGTGAAATCCTCCCTTCATTTACTGCTGTGGATAGGAATTTGCAGACAGTCCCTTACTTCTGCCTTACTTACCAGCCATGTAGAACTCAAGCAGCTTTGTTTTTTGATCATTTATGACGATCCCTAAGAAGCCCAGGTCACACTGAGCATGTGTATGTAGTCTAGTCTTGCAAAGATGTATAACAGAGTTACAAGATGACAGCCCCCTGTGGCCAACTTTGAAAGCATAAATCATTTGTTTGATTAGGTTTGTGGTGCATTTCTAGAATTTCTAGCCTTATTCTATTTTAGACTTTCCTTGCCCTTTAAATGAACATTGCACCCTTTTAAACAGTCCTAATAACCAACAGTCATTGAAATACATGCATGTTTTTTTTTTTAATATTGAAGCTCCAGCATGTCTTACACAATGAAACAATCATTTTATATCATGTATAATCACTGTATTTATGTGGGCATCTAAAATAAACCATGCAATTCTTTTTACTCTACTGCATATGTTGAATTTTTGCACTTAATACAGAAAAACTCACGGGCACACTCAGGCCCTTCCTTCACGTACTGCTTGGTGCTAGAAAGCTTTAGGGAGACGGCCCTCCCAGGAAACCGTAGATACAACAAGTAAAGCCAGCACACAACGCAGGTGCAAACTGGGGTCAGGCCCCTGGTATGTTTATTGCGTCACAACGTTTCGGGGGTGGTCCCCCTTCCTCAGGTGAATTTTTGCATTTTGCACTTTGGAAAAAAATAATATAAATGCAAGTTATACACTAAATGGCAGTGTGTTGGGAGTTTCCTTAAGTGAGAAGGATCTTGGGGTTTTTATAGATAACAAGTTGTCTAATTCTGGCCAGTGTCATTCTGTAGCTACTAAAGCAAATAGGGTTCTGTCCTGCATAAAAAAGGCATAAACTCAAGGGATGAAAACATAATTATACCTCTTTATAGGTCCCTAGTAAGGCCTCATCTGGAGTATGCAGTGTAGTTTTGGACTCCAGTACTTAGGAGGGATGTAAATGAGCTGGAGAGAGTGCAGAGACTAAGTGCAACTAAACTGGTTAGAGGGATGGAAGGCAAATTATGAGGGGAGACTGTCCAGGTTGGGGTTGTTTTCTCTGGAAAAAAGGCACTTCCTAGGGGACATGATTACACTTTACAAATACATTAGAGGACATTATAGACTAATATCGGGACCTTTTTACCCATAAAGAGGATCACTGCACCAGAGGCCACCCCTTCAGACTAGAAGAAAAGGACTTTCATTTGAAGCAGCGTAGGTCGTTCTTCACAGTGAGGACAGTGAGGTTGTGGAATGCACTGCCGGGTGATGTTGTGATGGCTCATTCTGTTGATGCTTTTAAGAGGGGCTTGGATGATTTTTTGGACAGACATAATATCAAAGTCTATTTTGATACTAAACTCTAAAGTTAGTATAGCTAGCGGCATATATGGTTTGTGTGAAAGAGTGGGGAAGGGGGTGTATGCTGGGTTTTAATTTGGAGGGGTTGAACTTGATGGACTGTTATTTTTCAACCCAATTTAACTATGTAACTATGAATATTGCTCACCTGCTGCCAAACACTTGGCACTGCTGTCCTTTCCCTCCCTGTCAGGTCCTAGACTTTATACACTGTTAAAATATGATGCATTAGTTCATAAAGTAGGGTGGTAGCTTTCATTCCAGCTAATGTATCAAACTTGAACAGTTTTGAAAATGAGCAATCTGTATTTTATGGTGAACTATGTTAAGTTTGATGAAACTGTATTGCCCCATTTAAATACATTATAATTCTATAAAGTGGCGAATGGGTCAAAAGACACCAATCATTTTCTTGGCAGAAAACCTTAGACATAAAAAGAGCCAGATAACAAATCTCCAAATTTCCAGTAAAACTATAAGTTTTAAACTCTTCTTGTCTTGAGCCCAGGCAGTTACAGATCTGCCAGATCGCCATTCAGTCCTCCCACACAGTAATATGAAACATCTCACAAAGTCAAGAATGGGTCAGTATTTCCCATATGTAAAGCACTGAAATGTCATTGCCATGTTTACAAGAAACAACATGACATTAACCATGACTTTGTCAATCAATTGCTCATACCAAGAGATAGAGAGCTTTGATGCTATGTCAGCTGTCAAAAGCAAAGAAAAATTAACCATGCTTGGTTGTAATATTTTGGCCAGGAATCTTGGCTGGAGTGATATCACCCAGGGCTGCTTTAAGGCCTTGGTGGGCTCTGGGCAAAGAGCTAACTGGTGGGCCCCAATAAATGTGGCGCGTGAAGCGTGGCAAAATGTTTTGTGAAACCACGCCCACTTTTGGTCACACCCCCTAATACTACACCAATTTAGCAAAACATAATTCAGTCATGTCAGTAGTAAATGGATAATCAGAATATTAAATGCAGATCTGACAGTATACTTTGCTACATAAAAATGGATAATTAGCATATTAAGCTTAGCTGTTCCAGTATATTCACCATAGAAATGGCAATGAGCACTCCATTGCTCACAGACAAGCAAGATAACTAAAACATGGACAATTAAATTTCAACAGCTACCTGGTTGCTAGGGTCAAAATTACCCTAGCAACCAGGTAGTAGTTCCAATGAGAAACAGGAGTTTGAATAGGAGAGATCTAAGTACGTAAGTAATAAAGTAAGTAATAAATACCAATAAATAAACATTTAGGGGCAGATTTACTATCAAATCTTTTTGGGGGGTCATTTTCGATCAAAAATGGACCTAATTGGATCGAATAGGTCCATTTTCGATCAAATCGAAATTTTTGAATGCATCGTTTGATTCGAACGATTCGAAGGATTTCAGCCAAAATCCTTAGAATTCTCAGGATATAGAAAAATTTTCAGGACACGTTCTAGGAGGTCCCCCATAGGCTAAAATGGCAATTCGGCAGCTTTAAATTGTCTTCTTAGGGGCACATTTATTAAAGGTCGAAGTGAAAATTTGAATAAAATTAGAATTTTGAAGTAATTTTGGGCTACTTCGACTATCGAATAGCCTAAAATTCGCATCAAATAGCAAACATTTTAAAATTCGAGAAGTCGATTTCAAAGTATTTGCCCTTTAAAAAACCTTTAGCCTATAGGGGACCTCATAGAACCTGTCCTGAAAAATTTTCTAAGTTCCAAGAATTCGAAGGATTTTGCAAAGAATCGTTTGATTTTTTATTCGATCGAAAATGGACCTATTCGATCGAAATAGGTCCATTTTCGATCGAAAAAGCCCTTTAAAAATACTTTGAGGGTCGAATTTCGAAGGATTTTGCAAAGAATTGTTTGATTTTTTATTTTAATCGAAAATGGACCTATTCGATCGAAATGTCGAAGTTTTTAGGCCTTAGTAAATCTGCCCCCTAGTCCCTTAACAATACAGCCCATAGCACAACAGGTTTTGAGCTGCCGGGGGTCTACTCTGTGACCCCTTTGAAAAGCCAGGTCAGAGGGAATAGTTAAATAAATGAAAAACTGAAAACTGAAGGATGAACACAGTAGCAGTTCCATGCATAGATACCCCCAGAACCCACAGAAGGTTGGCAAGGGGCAAAGCCATGTACAAATACCACCCCAGAACCCACAGCAGGATGGCAGGGGGCAATTCCATGTATAGATACCCCCCGAGAACCCACAGACGGATGGCAAGGGGCAATTCTATGTTTAAATACCCCCAGAACCCTCATCAGGATGGCATAGGGTTGCCACCCGGCCGGTATTTTACCGACCTAGCCGGTAAAACACCAGCCAAGGCCGGGGCCGGTATTACAAATTTACCAGCAATGTAGATGCCGGTAAATTTGTAATACCCCTTAAAAAAGGCCCTTGCCTTCCCTTAAATCTAAAAAAACCTTACCTTTCTCGCGTCTTTACCCGATCGCTGCCGTGGCTCCGCCCCTTTTTACATCACGACCCCGCCCCTTTTACGTCATGGTCCCGCCCCTTTTTGCCCCCCGCCGGCCGGTAAGTTATTTAGAAAAAGGTGGCAACCCTAGGATGGCAAGGGGCAATGCCGTGTATAAATACCCTCAGAACCCACAGCAGGATGGCAAGGGGCAATTCCATATATAGATCCCCCCAGAACCCACAGCAGGATGGCAATGGGCAAATCCATGTAAAAATATCCCCCAGGCCAGAACCCATAGCAGGAAAAGAGACAAGCAGATGAACACACCACACTGACTCACCCTTACCTAGATTCATTAAAGTTGGAGAGGAGGAATGCTGGGAAGTGTCAATATGTGCGAGATCAGAAGGATTTACTTGTGCAGCAGGCACAGGCCAGTGAGGCACTTGCGTGTGACGCGCCAACACGAAGCTCCGATGCTCGGCTCCTCTTCCGGATCCCTCTCTGCAGGCTTCCTTTCCTCCTCTGGCAATTTCCACTTTACTGGAGGTCAGAGGAGAGAGCCAGCAAGGACACACACCAAGCACTTATTTAAAGAATAAATAAATGGCAAAACAAATTGTAAAAAAATATAAAATAAATTTACAAGTCAGCCATGGGCCCCCAAAATAAGTGGGACAGCTGCCCACTTTGCCCGCTTATTAAAGCGGCCCTGATATCACCTCCTTAATCACAATAGGAAGGTAACCAAATAACAGCTCCCTGACACTTGCATTGCTAAAAATGCAGTAAAAACAGTACTCAATAGCAATAGAAAAAACGAGCTTATTTAAAAACAGTTCCACTGTGAAGTGCTAAAAGAATCAACAAACACACACGTGAGTTGCCATGACTGCCCACCCACCAATATTACAGCTACATATTTTTGGTTCAAGAATAAATGATAAAATTAATTGTGTACACAGTTTAATTTAGTAATAAAACATACACCATAAAATAATGACAGAAACCTTTTATGAGCTTTTTAACAATATATACACTGCACTGTGTTGTAAACTATAAAGTTTGCAAAGGTGTGCTGGAATTATTTATATGTAAAAAAAGAAGGGAAAAACTGAAATGTAACAAAGCAAAATAATTTATTAAAATATATGGGAAGAAAGAGAAAATGAATCCTTTGGCAAGATTTCTCTTGAAGTGTTTGCCCATAGCAGCTGGCTAAATTGTTTAAGGCAGCTGTGAGAAGATCTAATATCAATGGGAAGGAAGCAAAGGATACTGGCACACCCTGGGAGGGTCAACAAAGCACACACATTGCAAGTTTCTCAAAGCTATGAAGAGAGAAGCGAAAAGATTAGTTAAGCAAACCATGTGGTATAATTCATAAAGTGAATTTCTACACTAATCCTGTTGTGGATTCCCTGGCTCCGTAAAGAATGTATTTTATTCCACGAATTGCCACTGCCACCAAACATTACAAACATTATGCTCTGAATCTGTCCTTATGATCCACAGAGATTAATAACATTGTTAAGCTGTCATCTACATACAATCGTTACCACACTTTAACACTTTCTCATATAATGCGGCAGCTTGAAATACAAAATATCTTTTTCTGCTATATTGTATCTACATGCAGTATGATGGACATGCAGAAAAGTGTCTGCAAGGGAGCATGGACAATCTCAAGTATCTCCAGAGACCTTAGGGGCAAATTTACTAAAATTCCCATAAAATCCCTTGAATCCCCTCGAAATTCGATAAGCATTCAACTATCAAATGCTTATCAAATAGGTTTAGGCTTTAATTTCCTCGATATTCGATTTCTCGATTAAATAGTACAATCGAATACCGATCGTTCGATTTCATGAAAAAAATGTACATTTTCCTTCGAGCCTCTGAAAAATTTGTACGATTCGAACGATCGAGGCGTTCGATCGTACGAATTGTATTCAAGCAGGTCTTTGCAAAAGAAGCCTTGGGGGGTTCCCATAGGCTTCTATTGGTATTCGGTAGGTTCAATCTGGCGAAGGATTTTTAAATTTAAAATCCTTCAATCATCGAATGATCGAATGTTCGATCATTCCATCTATTCGATAATTCGAATATTCGGTACTCGATGATCGAAGGGGCCAAATTAGCATATTAGATCCTCCGAAAAAAATCATACGATCAGTATTCAATCGAATTCGATCGAACTTCGATCTCTTCACACGAATTTTGTAAATCTTCCCCTTAATGTTCCTACAGTATGTCTACAGCACACAAGTATATCCAGAAGTCTGACACTCTAGCCCAGGGGTGTCCAACCTTTTGGCTAGAAGGGTTGTTCAAATTGTTGTAAAATAACCTAGATCCACTGCCAGACAGATGCAAAGCTGACCTCCACACCTAAGGTACAACAACAGTTTCAACTTGCACCGTCCATCTATGAATGGGAGCTCATCGGGAGAAGACCCCACTGCTGATACAGAAACATAAGAAATCCTGATTGGGGTTTGTCAAAATGCACCTGAATCAAAATCTTTCTGGGAAAATGTCCATACTTAATGGGACATAATTGGTAGAGCACAACATCCTTTTATTTAAAGGGCAATATGACGCTTTAGAAATGTATACATCCCTACAATCAACCATGGAGAAGGATCACCAATGTTCTGGAGTTGCATCATACTGTTATTTGTGGGCTCTTTTACATTTTACTAATGTACACTTTCAGAGAAAACAAACCTGCAAAATTTGACTCAACCACATATAGTTCTCTTCGCCCTGGCTCAGGGATTGACGACTTTTTCCCCCCACAGTCCTCTCCTTTCTGTTCAGAGCTGATTACGTTTTTCACATTGAGGCACCGTCTGCTTCAAGCGCTCATTGCAAACGTTCATGTGAGTCTTAATGTCTGTGTAACACAGTGTGAAGATCAGGAATGGATATCCCAGTTTTATTAAACCAATCACAAACAGAAAGAGAAGGACAAAGCTCAGTGAATAGAACAGGTGTAAGGGCAACAGATTCAGGGACACACTGCTATTATATTGGACTTTCTGCCTACTTTATAATGTAGTTACTGATTCTTTCTTCTTTAATTACTCGTACATTTCCGACCCTTGCTTGCCTCTGTCAGATCAAATATCGTGGTTTCTGAGTAATTGAAGGCCCTTTCCAAAGCTGACCGAAAAGGATTTCCATATCGTATTCCCAGCACTCACCTGCAGCTTTGGTTTTTGCACCTAAAAGAGGAGACCTGGTACCAGCATCTGTTTACTGTTTACCTATTTCATCCACATTATCAGCATGGGATATTCCAAAGTTGGGTTTTTTATCCTCTTGTATGTCTTTTGCTACCTCTAGATATGACATGCCAAATTTTTTTTGTATGCTCTGTATATCAACACTCATTGTGAGGACATTAATGGTATGCTTCTGGTTATTTGGATCTCAGAATAAGAAAATATAAAGATTTCAGCATGCAATATTTAGTTTCATCTAGATCATTGTTCCATTGGTGCACTAAAGCTTTTGCATGTTTTCTAAATATACCCTCAGCTTCATTAATGGACCAGTTAAGTCTATTAATGGGCAGATGATTCTCAATGCTCCTGCCCCTTTCTGTAGATATCCCAAAGCATTTGGTTGGAGAGTTATCTTTCTGGCTGACGTATTCCCTGGTCTTACGTTTGGTCTTAATTTCACTTATTAACATTCAGAATTTAATTTTGCCAAATAGCCAAATAAATCTGAAGGTCAAACATTTCTGGATAGGTTTGGTTTGTCACAAAGTGAACTGGATCCAAAATTAGGTTTGTCACAAAGTGAACTGGAAGCACCTGGACACATGATGTAATTGCCTCTTAAAGGATTTGTGGCATTAACCTGCTGTGACCCATCCTCAAATCCCTAAAATGGAAAATGCATTTTGGATCCTGTTTAAGGTTCTTAATAGCAGATCTCAATTAATTTATATTAGGTTTAAGACTAAGGTTTAACATACAGGGATTGAATGACAATGACTTTGATCATGTGAACATATTGTATATACTTAGGGGATTATATAGCAAAATCCAAATTTAGTATTTAAATAAAAAAGTCCAACCAAACTAGAATCTACATTTAGACCTATTATTAAAAAATTGAATAGGTTCACGGACAAACCTGATAAAATCAAGCAAAAAAACTAATCATATGATTATTTTCAGATTTTTTTTGGGAAAAAAAGACAGAATTTTTCAGATTTTTGTATGAAAAGTCTGAAGTAGGTTTTTTTTTGGGCTAATTCCAGCACAGACCACAAAAACACCTAAAAAGGACAGGAATCTCTCCCGCTGACTTTTATACAACTTTGACAGGTCTGAGATGGCAGATTTTCAGATTCTGACTTATTGCAGCATTGAGTTTAATAAATTCTGAAAATTTTTAGGTTTTTTTTCCCCACTACAAATTTGGATTTCATATTAAAAAAAAACAAATTTTTTTTGAGTTTTCAACATTCGGACTTCAATAAATAACCTCCTTAATGCACTGATTATGTTGATGTATTAATGCACTGAGTCTTTCCAGTTATTACTGCAAAGGCATCTTATTGCTACTGAAGCATTTAGAACAATACAATTGCATATGGTTAACCAAAATGAAAATTTTATTAAGTTAGTTGTGACTTGGATGGCAAGAAAAGTGTGTACCTAAACCCAGTGATTATGCTGGACAGAGAAAAAAATTCTAATTCAGCAGTTCACCAGCCATACCAAACACAAACGAACATAACATAGTAGAACAAAATTGTCCAAGTATGGTCAGACTTAACAAATTAGTATTTGAGCATTGTGGGCATTCACTTAAATGGCAGAATTGGCAAAACCTTTTCCACAGTAAGAGACATCATGGGTAATCTGAAGCAACTAATTAAAAAAAATGCAACAAACAAAGGAAGGATTATTGATCACAGTCCAGAACAGACTGGTCCACTGTACTGTATATATGAAATATCAACTTTATATGTGACTACCAGACTTTGTATGGGCAAAATAAGCTAACTCACAGGAAGGTGGGAACTGTGAGTTACTACTGGATACTGTTAAGTATTTACTCTGGTAAACCCACCCCCCTTTCCCATTTGTTCCCAGATAAGTCATGAAAGGAGGCAAAGTTGAAGCCATGAGTTCAGTTCTACTGAACACCAATTTGTGTTATTTTTTTTTTTTTAAATCCCCTGGCCACCAATGCATTATTTTAATATTCTATAGGCCCCTGCTACCAATGTTTTTAAAAAAAATATTTTTTGGGGCCCCAATTTTTTTTTAACTTGTATGGGGGGGCCTTGGCGCTAATTTTTTTTTTAACTTATAAGGGGGCTCTGACCATCAATAGCTTTTTCTAACTTGTGTGGGGGGGTTACTTTTTTTAGCGCTGATGTGTGGTCTTTTAACTGTAATGTGGAGTGGGCAGGATCAGGGGTGGGGCTTGGGTGCCAGGGTGGGCGGGGCTCAGGGGGCCCCGACATTTTTGTTGCACGGGGCCCCGTGATTTCTGATGGCGGCCCTGCTTTGTTATATTTCCTTGCTCCTGATCCTGTATTTGATAATTCTGGATTATTGCTTGGCCTGATTCCTGGACTTCGCTTCCTTGATCTTTGCCTGCCTCTGAACTATGAACAAACTCCGCCTGCCTCTTGACCTCTGCCTGTCTCTGACTACAAGCAAACTCTGCCTGCCTCCCACTTCTGGACTGTCCCCATATATGCTTCTACTCAACCTGCCAAAACTCACCTTAACTTCCTTTATGGTCTACTTTCCTGCCATTTTACCAGGTTCTCCTGCTAACTCCTACTGTGGTAGTACTTAAGGTGTTAGAGACTCTCCTTACACTGGTATCAATTCTTCTTGACATTTTCCTTCAATTCTCTTACAGAGTTAATTAATTATTTCCAAACACAGATATTTCTTTATTAGAAGCATTCTCCCATGACAATAGTATGGACAGTTAAAGTGATACTGACACTAAAAAAGTTCTTTTTAAAATATGAATGTAAATTAAAAGTTACCTATGGGTCATGTTCATTGTTTTTTGCTGAGAGGTTTGTTCTTGTAAGTAATTGTTAGTTGAAGTTTCTAAACCTGGCTGTTTTGCCAACCTGACTGTCCCATCTAAGCATGTCAGTTAGAGTTTCTAATACTAACAGACTCCTGCCGATATGGCAACCCCCTCAAACAGGAACATGGGGCATCAGACAGGTAATGTAAAAGCATCATGCAAATACTTTATGGCAAAGTTAGAAGTAGCTTTCAAAGGCAATATTATGATTTAAAAGAGAGTCAGTATCCTTTAAAGAACTCTTGACAACATAAGCACTAATTGTTTCCCTGTGAAAAAATATATTATTTTGCCTGGGAAAGCTATCCCAAGCATAAAATGCAATTTCATGTTGGCCTAACGTTCCCTTGTCTGGTTTTTAATTCTCCAGGCAACATAATGACAGCAGTTGTGGTTACGACTTAAACCATGCTCTGTATTAAAGTTTTATATTTCAGTGGAAACCATGTGTATTTTAATGCATTATTGTAAAACCCCCTTAGATATTATTTCTATTGGCACTGAAGTGATTCTCTTATTCTCACACAAACACTTCTTTCCAGGAAGGAAAACCTTGTTTACACCATTATTACAATGTTCCATGATGTGTGTTATTTCTATCATTAGTCTTCAGCCATTCTTCAGTTCCAGTCTAAATGATAGATTTACATCAAAACTATGCTGTCATGGCTCCTGTCATTCTTACACAAGTCATGAACTGATGTAAGGACTGTAGCATGTTCTGTTAGACAAAGTAAAAACATTATACGTGAATATCGTTCATTTGGAATAAGCCATATTACTATTTAGT
>CM044432.1:89014919-89027925 GCA_024363595.1 Xenopus borealis | reverse complement strand
AGCTGAGGGACAAAATTAGCTAATTAGCATGCAGACTTCCCAGTGCAATGAGCATTTTAAACACATAGTGGATACTGAAGAATCATACTCATATCATGACCCTTCCTATCCATACCCATGACCCTTCTGAAGAAGTTCTGTAAAGCCTCACATAACTCAAAAGAAAAGGGGAGGCCACAAAGCTCACAGGCAACAATGTGGGAAGCCCACACCTGTGCTTCCCAAAAAGCACTAGATTGAATCTTGTACCTCGCTAGATTGAATCTTGTACCTCACTGGGGGGTATTTTAGTACAGGGCTAGGACCATGGGTATGCCCATACCTGCATTTCTTCCCAATAAGCGATGATTTACAGATTATGCATCTTGGGGCATCAGGTAAATTCTTCCCCATTACCTGGGAATCATCCCTCTGTGTCTACAGAGAGGTAAAAAATAAACAAAAAATATAAAACAAAAACTGTGTTTGACTACTATCAAAATTCACCAAAAAAAGTGAGGAGGGAGATTCTACTTCCCTGTCCAGTAGGACAAAAAATAGCTATGGGGAGGAGGAAATCATGTGGTCTTATAGGTCATCATTAATTTTGATTGGCTATGTTATATGTCCTACCTCCAGGTCTGGGAGGGGCAATACTGCCCATATGTACTGACATGGAGGGACACAGAAGAAATGCACTATTAACTGATGCATTTTGAAAAAAAAAACATTTTTTTCCCACCTTTAAGACTTTTATGAGAAAAGGTACAGTGTGTTACCCACACAAGATAAAAATGACATACAATGATATTATCTGAAAGCAAAAGGAGGTGATTACAAAGGTATAATAGTAAAGACAGTTTTTTGTGTTCCCTTGGATAAGGGGTGCCTTAATGCCCTACATTTGTGAATTGTAAATGTGTGTGAAAGGGTAGAGATTATATTTTAGTTTTATAACTGTCAGTTATAAAACTGTCAGTGCAAAGTTTTTGATGTGTGTTTAAATTGCTACCCACATCAAAGAAAATAATTAGCTGTTTCCCAGTATAATTAAGTAGTCTATAACAATAATTATGAACAAAGAAGATTAGCAGCCATTAGATGGTTAGGGCAGAGGAGGATCTTAAAGTGAAAATACAACCTGCTTTTTTAATATTAATTCTTCAGTTGGGATTATGTAAAAAAAACTGCATTGGCGGTACATGGACTTCGATCAAGAAATGCATTTTTTAACACAGACATACCTGATTCCAGCAGTCATGTGGCAACATTACATGAAAGTGCACTGTTTTTGTTTGAAAATATTTATTTATGATTTCTTGACTTTTTTTTTATACAAAATAACATGGTACAAATAAAACTTTGATGAATAAAAAGGAATAAATACATTTTTACAAAGCAAACAAAATCTAAAAACAGGTTTAAATAACAATGGGAAAAAAATAAACATATCTTTTGTTGGCTTTAGCAAAACTTTTATTATATTTATATATATATATATATTTATATATTTCATTTTTGCTAATGCAAGAAAAGATGGTTACCACACAGTGTGTTATTGTTATATAACAAGTGAATGGTTATTTAATATTTGGGAATGAATGGATGATATGACCAAGGCTTCTATATTTGCACCTATCGGAGATGGCAAGGCCAGCCTACATTATATGCAAAAGCAAAATGGTATGAGTAGAGTATTATAATTTGCAGCCAAGCCTGACTGATTTTGAACTTGATAATGTTAGACTCATACACCCTGCCAAAACTGCAGAGTTGTATGTAGTTGTAGTTTTTGTAAACATTTCGAGCAAGATGTTGATCCTAGAATTCCCTGACAAAATGTCATGTGGCAAGTCATACTCTTCTTAGCTACAACAAAAGCTAAAGCAACTTCATTTCCATATGCTGTACTGTTTGTTTACCCTGGCTTAGATATAAGTAGAGACAGAGGAAAGGGGCAGGCAGCAGGGAATGAAAAACAGCCTGGAGAGATTGTTCTGCTATAAGGTTTCCTTTTAATAAGTTCATTCCCTACAACTAATATAGAAATGTCATAGGGAACTGAATGTATCCAAGAGAGACTTATTGCTGCCCAACTTTAGACTGTTTTAGTCACTACCTGCTCCTTTTTACTACTTCTCTCTCTCTGATCTGTCTGCTTGGCGCAACTTGGATTCTGTCAGTAATAGTGGTGATTCACTCTTCTATAAATAAGTGGTGCGCTAATCTATTTTGAATGATACCCAGATTTTATGTTGTAAAGCTTGATTTCATATAAAGTGAGCTCCTCCATATCATAAGCATGTAATTGAAACTTTCTATTGCTCAAGCTCCAGATTTTGGAGATTAAAAGATCCTGCACTGACACTGGTAATGCTTAGTTCATTTCAAACACCACTAGGGGGTGGTCTATCCACATAATCAGTAGATCATGAGATACTGACTAAAGAGGGATCACTTTCTAATGTTGAAAGATCTGACATTTTGGCAGAAGATTATATTCACAGCACAGACTGATGTAGTGATGGATTATTGTCCTGTCAATGTACACTGCTTCTTGCAGGAGAACACAACTGCATTTCATTATTCTATAAGGTGTCTTTCTAGCAACATAGTGCATGCTGGCTTTTTATCTTATGCATAGCATCAGAATAAAAGGTTATCCGGGTAAAATATGTGTGTATAATTGTAACTTTCCTTCTGCCATTTTATTAAGCTGGTAGTGTGAAGAGTTCATGAAATATAAGGGGGCACGCAGATATATATACGATTTATATAATTATCTCTTTAAACTAATCAGCCTCCTTCCATATTTTCAGGATTTCCTCATAGCTGCACCACTCCATCTGTAAGTGGATGGGCAGGAATCATTGGTCTACCCATGATACTACCATGGGAGTAGTATCTGCGGCACCCAGCAGTACAGAAGGCCCATTTAGGGCCCTGATTGATTGTATTTTCAAAATATGTTTACATATGTTTATATACCCAAAGTTGAGGGGCCATAAAATCATTTAGCTGTGAGGGCTAGTAACTAAAATCAATCTTATGTGGGAAGGGGCTATGGTACAACCAACAGAAAGCACCTTGGCCATGCCCCAATCAAAGTCCTGGCAACAATCTCTACAAAGCTCACCCATTTACCCACAAGCCCCACCCTTTCACGTCCCATAAATTGTGCTTTTCTATATTGGGATCCCTGACTGCTGTACCCCATTTATACCCACAAATGGCAGTCCTGGATGCAGTAGTGTTTTAGAAATAAAGCAAAGTCTTTAAAACAGGACTTTCTGCATATCCCCAATAGATGTACTTGTTTCCTGGATTAATCAGTTCTTTAAACTAATACTAGTAAATTGTGGAATGTGACTAGGCCATGTGTGAGTATAGTGTGTTTTAATTACCAATGGCAGCACTTTGTCTAACACTTCACACTGCTGCTGTACAGCCTTATATAACCCCAGGTTATTATTAAAGAGCATGATAATACTCATGACCCAAATATGTGCACAGGATCTGCCTCCATTCACAAACATACAGTATAGTATAAGTACTCCTTGATTCTGACAGTATACATATATGTATACAGTTAAATAAAGCTGACATTTACAGTCTCAGAAACATTGTAAAGGTGAGCACAAATGGAAAAAGTCAACGTCACTCTTTGTGGAATATGAGGCTTTTGGCACCAAAGTCGCAATCACTATGTTATCTGCTCAGTGTCATTGCCCACATCCTTTCTGGAAGGGAAATTACAAAGCTAGATGCAATGGTCTTCTGATACCTCATATTAATCTTTACTACACTCTCACACTAAACTATAGATTTGGTCTACTGAAGATGTCTTACTGCTGTGAAACTCTACTCATTTCAGCTTGGTCACTGTTATATAAAATAGTAGAAAAAACATGAGCAGTGAGCATTCTTAAATATATTGTGATATTTATTTTTAAAAAGTAAATTTTTTTTATTTGTAGCTTGGTATTTCCACCCTAATACCAACCAGATCCTTCATATCAACAGCAGAAATGCTGAGAGAGATGCTGACCTCTATTTCTGTTGGTGCGATAACATTGTGCAATTCCATAATCTTGTATGCTTAATCTTTGCTTTTGTGTCACAAAGCTGATTTCCATTTGAAAGCTTTGAGTGAGGTAGAAAATTAATACAACTTTGTGACCTTTTGTTCCCATTGGGCCTACTGGCCTCTAAAGGGTGGTTGCCTTACTTTTAGGGTAATTTCTTCTGCTTCACCCTACATTTTCATCAAACACAGCCACAGTCCTTTGCAGAGACCTCTTTGATGGTATGGTAATGGTTTTTGGAGTCCAGAAAAGACACATCATCGTCGTACTCTGTTGGCCTGCAGCAAGGCCGGGCTCTGACCTTCTCTTTTTTTATCTTCTTCTTGCCTCGTATGCTTTGCAACGAAAGGTCGTAATTGCGAACAGCGGCTTCGCAGGTACCACTGCAATAGCGGAACAGGACAGTTTCGTCGGACACATAGCCCAAGCCTAGTTCGCTTACGCTCACCTCTAGTTCCTTGAGGGTGCAAGCTTGTTTGCGTACTCGGGCCCTCTTCATCCTGGCACCATTTTTTGGGTCGTCTCCAGAGTGTGCAGACTGGCTGTACCTTTCTACCAAAGTAGAAACAAGCTCCCGAATCTCGGCTTGTGTGTAGCTTTCGAAAAGAGCTGTGTCTGGAACAGAGAAGTGCAAAAATAATTTTAGTGTTGAGTGATATTTTACAAATCAGTGATTTCTTGCTATTCCCTAAGACTAGTTTTTAATATTTCTGCATAAAAGCACAGGTGGATCTGTCAGCAAAGAATAAAAGCACACAATGATTCACCTGTTCAAATGTCAAATATGCTGCAAGACATTGCCTAGCACCTTCTGCTTTTCCAACAGACTTTCCACTCATTCCTCAACCCTTAAAAGCTAAACTGAAATCACCCAACAGCACTTTATTCTGTTTATTTAAGTGAACCATTTCAAGCACACTTCATTCAGTTATTTACTGCCAGTTTATATAAATATAATCCCTTGTTTAAATTCTTTCATTTGCTTTATGAAGCGGCAGTAAATGGATTGCAAAAGTGATCATCCCTCTCTGTTATTGCTTTTGGTAAAGCTATGTAGTTACATGTTGCTTCAGAAAGCCAATGCATATGAAATGATTTTTAAATACACTGTCATGATGGAACAATAAGCTCCAGCATAGAAAGGGTTAGGGTTTCCACTATATCCAAATTCAATAAGCCCTATAGAATCCACATTCAGAGGAAACCTCACAGCAGGAGGTAATTCACAAATACCCACTAAATGACACAAGGACAGACTGTCTGGCTAGGAGAATGAAAACCCAATTATCATACCTGTGCTATAGTGGAGTGATCTGTCTCAGGGCAGATTTAGAGGTAATATGGTTTTATGCTCATAACTCAAATATCCTCTAAATAAAGACAGGAATCACCACAGCCATTAGTTACCTTATAGCTAGGACTTCTCAAGGAGTCCAAACACTCCCACATTAGGATGATCCCTGTCAGTGCTAACAGATATTTCGATAAGGACAGAATAATATATGTTAGTCCTGGGATGTTTGGTCTCTATGGATAGAGAATTAAATTTCCTAGCTAATATTTATCATTTCATGATATTGCTATATACCCCCAAATAGTTTAGGCTGAATGTAAAATCTTTATCTCCAGAACAGCCTATTGTAAATTGGTGACCCGCCCCCCCCCTTTCTCATTGGATGGGGGCGTGACCTATCCATTCCCAATCTGGATATCAAGGGTCCAGGTAACTGGGAAAATATATGCCTTTTTGGACCAAGCTGCTTGGGAGGTATATGTCGTTATTTCCTCCGTTCCCCCGGAACAGGACTCATATAAGATAGGTGATGTATGTAGGTTTCTGAATTTTTATCCCTTTTTATTTTATAACTGTTTGCTGCTGTGTATGTTATTTGTAACTGTATTTTTTTATACATATTTTATGCACTGTCCACTTTGGGCCATTAAATCTGAAATTTAAGGATTTTGTCTTTGTTGCTCTAAAACAAACCTTTTACCTGAGGAAAACTGGGTATGTTAAATGTATGTGAACCCCTCTTGCCAGTTAGAAGGAAAGTTGTGCATGTTTGATACTTTGTCTGCTGGTGTGGGAATTTTGTGTTGTCTGTTAATTGCCTTGACCTGTCTGCTAGAGTGAATGTCATAGTGTTTAGCTAGAAAGCATAGTGGGTTAAGTCTCTAGCAAGTGTCAGAGTGTCAGGAGCTGGGTGCTTGCGGCCCTTAAGCGCGGTGGTGGCAGCGTGTAAGTTTTGCATGTTGGGACTGTTTGGGTGTGACTGTGTGTGAGTTCTGTACAGGTTAGTAAGGAACTGCGTAGGCCTTTACAGTTGCATGCTTTGTCACGTGAGCCTGTTAGTGGCGTTTTCGTGACATACACACAGACAGTTACATTCCTCCCATTGCTCCATATTACCTCTTTTATTGTGCCATCTAATCCTTCTCTATAAAGTCTCCCATTTTTCTATTGCTACAAATGATCCACTTGCATCCTACAGTCGTTCCTGCTGTCAATGAAACACCTTGATATGTAGATCCTAGAAATATTATGTCGTTTTCCTTTAACTGAATTGCTGAGTTTATTATACAGGAAATGTGCAGATCCACTTCATTAAAATTATTGGCTTTCATTTTCAACTCCCAGGTGTAAAATGAAATCAGGTTGTAAAGCAATGTGGGAAGAAAATGACTGAGGGTTTTTTTGTTTTTGTGTGAAGCATTTAACACTAACATTGTGTTTTGTAGTTGGAAGGGAGACTGCAACATATGTGAAACATTTATGAAGGTAATGGCTTGCAGGCATTTCTGGCTAGGAAGGAGTTAAGAGTCTGTGCGCCAGTGAAATGGGTATGAGCTGTTGATCAAAGGAATACAGCTTCCTGCACTGCAGGAGAACATTCCCAAAGCCTCTAAATTAAAACCACCAGGTAGGGTCCAAAAAAAGCAGTAACATGAACATTACTCATGAAACAGTTTGGTACTGTAGTATAATTAAGTGTACAGACGATGATGGAAGAAACAAGGAAACAAATTGAACAAGCATCGCCACAAGCATTAAAAGCATTTTCCTTCTTCCCTGACAAATTCCATTCCTTAACAAACACTTGCACCTGCTCTGG
The DNA here is from genome assembly GCA_024363595.1 of Xenopus borealis. Classification (NCBI taxonomy): domain Eukaryota; kingdom Metazoa; phylum Chordata; class Amphibia; order Anura; family Pipidae; genus Xenopus; species Xenopus borealis. The sequence continues at coordinate 89,020,748 of CM044432.1, read as the reverse complement.
TGCATGATAGAATAAGTGATCTGGAGAAAGTATACCCTCTTACATTGGGAAATCATTGGCGGTTTGCGCTCCAGACCTCGAGGGAATCTTCTTTGGCCATTCAAAGTTGAGCGCATGACTGACTGCGAGGAGGAGGAAGCTGAATTGAACATCCATCTCCTGAAGAAGACTTCGCCATAGACCAAAAGGGACAACACAACACAGAGGAGAATCAAAACAGTAGCTGTCCTCTTCCATACCTTCATCTTAAGGACAATCAAGGCATTGAGACGCTGCAAAAGATACATCAATAGATTATTTTAAGCTTTTTCAACATTTTGATTCAGTATATAAGAGAAAGCTCTATGTAAATTAGATCCCATTATATATATAATATTTCTATAAGATGAATAGCTGAAAAATAATTATGGATGATAATAACCTTATATAATTAATTATACAGTATGTAAATCTGTGACTTTGTAGACAGGTGAAAGTTTTTTAAACGTATTCTTTTCTCATTAAGGTCAATAAAAGTTTTAAATATGATACCTTCCCACCAAGGTGTGCATTTAGATTAAGTCAATACCTTTGTGTTATACTCAGTGTTCCCTCTAAACCATACTTAAATAATATACATGTAAATTTATATAAAGTAAATTGAGACAAGTGCACATATAAACGGTGGCATGTACAGAGAATTGTACAGAGAATTGTGTGTAATAGCACAAACACAACTATTGCTTATTCAGACCCACCAATGCAATTACCTCTCATGCCTTTCCCTTAAGAGAGGCAGATCTTGGGAATGATTTACCAATAACAAATATTATTTTGGTTACTAAATTCCCGTTATAAATAAAGAACCATATATTTCATTCACTCCAACTTATATAACTGGTGGTTTCAGCATTTATTCCGATTTTTTAGCAGTGCAGATATGCAAACAGGCACACAAGTGTGGCAGGTTGCACTCTTGGACATCACCTATTACTTACTAGGCTGAATGAAAGTGAGATCTTGCTAGTGATATTCTTTGGAAAGAGTGTCTTATTTCTGATTTGAGCCTCTGCTTGGGAAACCGGAGACCCTAGACAGGCTAATAGTATCACTGCATGTAAATGGAGCAGTTGCTGCACTTGGTGGAAGTTATTGAGATACATCTTTTTTAATTGTTTCTTACTACATGCGATGATAACATCCCGATTAGAAGTCTGCATTGTAGTGTGCATTTAGTAGCCCAGAGTAGCTTAAAAAAATATTTACCCCTTCTTTCCCAAACAATTGGGCTACTACAGGTATAGAATCTATTATCTGGAATGCTTGGGACCATTGGTTTTCCATACAGGAGATACCTGCTATTCTGCTAATTTAATCATCAAATAAACCAAATAGGATTGTTTTGCCACCAATATGGATTCATAAAACTTACCATGAAGTACAAGGTAGTATTTTATTCTTAATTGCCTTCCTGTAATTGGAGCTTTTTTTGATAATGGGTTTCTGCATATGGTATCCCATATCTGTATTTTATTTGACAAAGAATAAAACATTGTAAGGGATCATATAATTTCCCAATTTCCCTCTTTTTACATATGTTTATGTACATGTAATACTCTCAGTTTACTTTTCTGTAACATATGACTGCTAGTATTACAGATGTTTAAATGAATATAGTTGGATTTCAGTTGCTTTCTAACCTTCCTTTCTCACTAGTTTCAGTTTAGAATGTTTTACCTTTGATAATTACAGTTGTGATGCAATGCAGGACTTCAGGGCCTTCCAGGTGCGTGTCTTTCATCTGCCATGTTTATAGCTGCTCAGAGCTCATTGTGTAACCAAGATAATTTGCACAATATTGTTTTGGCTTAATAATTTGTATTTGTCCTAAATTAATCCAGATCTTTGGGGAAAGTATTTGGATTTCAGCACAATTCAAAAATCATGGATTTGATGCATTTGGTAATACTGTCACCGTTGCACATTTTCAGTATTGTTACTGAAAGCTTTACTTTGGTTTAACAATTGAAAATAATGCTCCATTACTTTGCTTTATAATAATAATAATGTATATATATATATATATTTTAATTTTAAAAATAGGCAGAATATATTTTAGCATATGTTCTATTTATTATGTTAAAAAAGTCAGTAAAAGAAAGAATATTATACAACATTATAGCTGTCCAATGAAGAGCCTTTGTGCATTAGAGAATAACTGAAATGGCACTGAAGTGTTTTTCAGACATCCTATTATTCCCCAGCCCCCTATCCCACCCAACAGTTAGTTCTTACCAGACAAAGCAGGGATTTGATGTAAGAAAAGTCATCAAAAAAATCCAGTCAGTAATAATTGTGCTTGGGCTAAAGGAGGGAGGGTAGGCTATAGTCTGCTGCCTCAGGGTTTTATAACCAGCAGTGTAGGGAGCAGGAAGTAAATCAACCATGTGCTAATATGTTTTACATGCACACTGACACTAAGAAATACTACTTTAGGCACAGTACACAGTATTCCAAAGGATCATATCTTAACAAGCATTCATACCATAGAAATACAGGAGACAGCTAAAGACAAAACACTTCACCTACTTTTTAATAGTTGTGCAGTAGAAGTCTTTGACCATTTCTGACCATTACCCTTTGAAACTTATAACCAATTAGCAGCAAAAGAAGCAATCTAAGAACTGGAGTGTGGCATAATGAAACAGTGAAAGAAAAAAGGACCAAACATTTTCAAAATACTGTACAAGTGTGCAGAACGGGAGGACAACAACCTGGTCAATGTGTTCACAAAAAAACAGGTGCTGACTGAGAATTATAATTGGGGACACATAATTTATGAGAGTAGATGTGAAACAGAATAACCTCTCTGAAAAGACACTAGTCTAAAAACAGAAATTGCTCTAATATTACATCCAAATCAGATGTTGACTCATGATAACCACCATTCTTCAGAGCCCCCTTGCTGTCTATTTACTACATACAGATTCCTTTCCAATATCATTCCAACAGCACTAAAAGGTTTCTGGGACTTCATCCATCCATTTCTTTTCCCTCCCCCCTGCCATAAGAATGTGTTATGTGCACCTCGTGGCTGGCATAGGTCCTGAGGATTCTAGGAGAGAGACTGAGGATAAGCTATGCGTGAGAAAATGGGAGAAGAGAGGTTTAGAAAGTAAGAGAGAAGAGTATAAGGGACAAAGAAAAATGAATTTATAGATTTATGGGACAACAGACAAATACATTTTTGATGATAGGTAAGTGTACAAAGATATTCAGATCATGAATGGCGAGGAGTAAAATATAAAAGATAAGAAAGGAAAAGAGAGGGAAATGGAATGCAATAGAACTGTACACAAAGTTTAAAGAGATTGGTTATATATTTAAAAGGGCATACACGTGAAGATGGTGACATGAAAGTGATAAATATCTATATTGACAGGACTAACATCAATAAACAAATAAAGGAAAGATTTTAAAGCTTGAGGAAATGTACACTGAAAAAGTACATATTTATAAATGAAACAGCTCTAAGTCACACTCACTTTGTGCTGATATATATATATATATATATATATATCACCAATGCTTTATAAGATAACAAAACAATGTTCATTTTGGTAACATGATATAGTAGCAGTATATAAAGTAGTAGAAGCAGTACCTGTGAAATTTTAGTTACCACATATATTAGGGATTCTAGAGTCTTACTGTAGCTACTATTATGGATACTGTTATTCATATTTATTTTAATTATTTAAATTTTAAGGGAGGGATGATAAAGTGAAAAGAAGCAACAGAGCAAATTATAGGGATTGAGAGATGATAAGCAGCCACTTAAGAGAGAAGTGCCAAGGACAGTGAGATAGTAAAGTGATTGCTGGAAACAGTCTCTAAATCAATTCTTAGTTTGTTGGTGGAAAGGGCAGTGGTTAATGTCAGCAGACAGATATAAGAACAGGAAAAAAGACTGCTGTTGAAAGGAAAAGAGACACCAATTACTGTCAGTGGCACATTGACAATAAAACAAAATACCTTCAACACCCAGCAGTGATTGCAGGTAACATCCCGTCACAAGCATAATTCCATTTTGCTAATAGTACATCCAAGTTAAAGAATGCCCCCAGCAGTGGGTGTGAAGCGACAGGGCTGTCCCTCTTAGCGAAGACACAATATCCCATACAGCAGAGTCACACGAGATACATGACAACAAACCCATTGATCCACTGAACTATTTTGACCTCTGGTGACCACAAGGGATTACATCTGGCTGCTGTCCATGGTGCTGAAATGCCCACAGGGCACAACTCTGAAATGCTGACTTCCTTTTAACTGGTGCTGTGCCAGAAAGACAACAAGGAGTGTGTGTGTTTATTAACAGATACAAAGTGCCGCTGCTTTTCCTCTGCATGCCCTATGATTTACTGCAATTATATATCACACAAACAGGAAGGCTCAAAGCAAAATTCTAATGCTGCCCTCTACTTTTTTTTTTAAAGTATAAAGCAGACATAGTAATATACAGCAAGGCACAAAAAATAGATTAGATAGATTTTTTTTGTTTGCCACTTATTAGAATTGCTTTTCTGTACTGAGTCATATGAAAGTTGTTGATACTGGAGTGAAAAAAGGTGCTGTAAGGAAACAGCAAGAGAAATCTGAAAAGGGTGAAAATGAGAAGGCCAAGGTAAGAGGTTAACAATACACATTAAATGCAGTGAATAACATAATTAGACGTTGTGAAATGTTACCCTTTGATAAATATGCCTTTAAAAATCCCATAGAAATGAATGGAGAGCTCTAGTGAGGGAACTTCACTCTTAACTTCACTCTGATAAATATACCCCATAGTGTCAGCAAGAAATACAGTATATTGACATGTCTCTCACACCAGCTATTAGGCTAGCCCATCCAAATGCAATCTGCAGACGCTGGTGCTTTAAAACTGCAACTTTTAGCATTCACCTCCAAAAACCTGCACTGGGAGATGCACAGACTGAAAATCCCTAGGCAAGAGTGAGTCTGCTGTAAGCATTGCATGCATCAAGTATAAAACTCAGAAAAAACTGTAATGCTTTTTCATTAATCTACACAACCCAGGGAAATTCATGCATATTTTCTGCACATTACAAATACATAGCAGTTTTATGCTTATTAAAAACAATCCTTGTTATGAAGCATTCTTAACCCAGATGCTCAACACTTGGTAGACATTAACTATATTATAGGGCTAAAAGTATCTGGGCACTTAAAATCCAGACTTCCAAAATTGCATGTCATTTAGAACACTTTCTGCCAAGTTCTAAACTTTCTATGGCAGCAACATTACTACAAGAACTATTCATTGGTAGTATAGGATTTTAATGGGTCTTACACACAGCGAGTCAATTTGGAGCGATTCCACAAATCGCGCCGCTGCGTGTGAATAGGCGCAGGCGTTTTCAAGTTACGCCTGTGCGCCCCAGGACCTGTCTATTCGGGGAGGTTCGGGGGCTACAAGTCGCGGCTACAAGTCGCCAGGCGACAAAATGCCCCCGAATCTCCCCGTCTGCTCTAGCCCTTATACTCTACTCATCCTTGGCTTCTTCTAAAAAGGAGAACTAAAGCTTAACTAAAGAAGTAGGCTAGAAATGTTGTAAATTATGTTTTGTGCTTCTGTACCAGCCCAAGGCAACCACTGACCTTTATCAGGTGAGATCTGTGCCTCCAAAGATTACTCAGTAGCTCCTCATCTTCTTTTCTGCTGATTCACTGCACATGTTCTGTGCTGCTATCTCTTACTGAGCTGAGGGACTGACTCACAGCTATTGCATTTATACACTTATATAAATATCATAATATAAGGTTGAT
>CM044432.1:88946597-89011781 GCA_024363595.1 Xenopus borealis | reverse complement strand
TATTAGCAGGTTCATGCAGCCATTACATAACAGCAGTAAGTCTTACTTTCACTTTCAACAACCCCTAAGCTTAGCTTCTCAACAGTTTCTCACAGCCCATTGAGCATGTGAGTGTCCCAGACACTTTCCAAGATGGTGAACCCCTGTGACAAGTTTGAAGTCCTGATCATTGCTGCTATTGACAAGCTGAAACTTTAGGCTGGTGCAATAGGTTCAGCATAAAAAATATGGAATTTTTAGCCATATTAATTTTTTGGTTTAGTTTTTAAGTGCCATGTGGTAAGTGTACAATGATGGGGTTCCCTATTTTATGTGTTAAGCATATTTTGCTAGGATAAAGGTATATTCATTTCCACTATATGTGAATTGAAACAGAAATTATTTCTCATTGAAGTTCTGATGTGAACACAGGCACACTTCCAGAGAGTGGAAACTTGTATTTGGAGGGCGTCCTCATGTAGAGTTAGGGAAACCAGCCATGTATAAAATCTTCAAACTTTATTGTTCCATGTTAAAAGCAAAGTACAAACAGGCAGGGGAATCGGCTCACTTCCAGAGAGTCCCCTTAAATGTTAAATCATTAGGGGTGTGGCACTCACGGCGCTTCGTTTTCCGAAGTCGGCCGAAGTGAGGAAACTTCGGTTCACTTCGGAAAATGAAGCGCCGCGAGTTCCATACCTCTAGCAATTTTACATTCAAGTCAGCGTTATGGCATGGGAGGCAGTTTGGAGAGATTGTCACCCAGACAAAGAGGCGATTAGTCACCAGGTGACTAATTCTTACCCGAGGAGCCCATTCACTGACAAATCCTGGCATGTAGTTTGGACTTGTAGTCATTCATAAGTCAGCTAGGCCCAATGGACAATTCAGTAGATAATGCTAACTTTATTGTATAAATTCCACTCATTATCTGCTTATTGGCCCAAGGGATGAATGATGGATAAGACAGATGTTGCCCAACATGTGTGTATCTGTGCTGGCCAAATATCGGATCATTTGGAGAAGTGGATTGTACTGTTTATGGCCAGCTTTAGAAGTTTTACAGTCCCTGTCAGTATCCCGGGGCAAGGTATAAATGTAGAGGTGTAGTATGTTTCTCATTATCACACATAGATAATTGTCACCAGAGCTTCTTTCTAAATAGTAAAAAAATAACTGTCAATTGCAACAGGCTACAGTGGGTTTCTTAAGTGAGCATGCAACACATTAACACTGTAATGGTTCCATTACTTATTCTTTCCATCTTCCATGCCTTTCATACAACTCATAGGAAGCCCATATAACTTCCACTGTGGGTGGTTATTAGCTCTTCCTCATTCAGTGCTGATGCTTCGCAGGCATGTTGCCTCACCTCATGGAGATCTCCTGGAGTTTATAACATGAAAGGGGGGTGCTTTCCATCCCTTGTGCCTCCACTCCACCCTGTTATAGAATGTCCATATTTATGTTTTGACTATTTTTTTTCTTAAAAAAAAGGAACTTACTGATGACTGTGCAACCCTTTTTACGTAAGGAGCCAAACATGTCTGTGGCCACCTTCCAATCAATTGTATTGCTATGGCACAGCAGCACAATTTATTGTAACTGCAGGATTCTTCACATCCTCATCTGCCAATGCAACATGCACGTATGAACCTGGTGCATCCACAGGTGAACTTAAAATTTCAAATGAATGTCTAATCAAATCACAGCATGATCTTTCAAAAGGACCTTCCAACCAGCTATATATGTGCATGTGGTTAAACATCATGGTTAAATTGATAATACGAATTGAATAATAATGAAACTGCCCAACCAAACCTGGCCAGCTACGGAACTTTACAGAGTAGCATCTGATGATAGCACCAACATTTATTTAATTTAGCAGTATGGCAACCTGCTTGGCAGCTACAGGGCTACAGTGGCAAAAGCATGATGATACAGTGTTAAACTGTTGAAACCTAAACATTTTAACAAGAATTTAAATTGCAAAAGTGCTCTGAAGAGCAATTTTACACTGATCTATTTTGGATTGTAGATGCAAGACACAAGATATGAGCTGTATGCATAACTAACATCATTATAGGATACAGGGACTGGCCATTGACTAATGAGATATCAAAACTACTACTGTACCAAAGGTTTTTTTCACTGAATTTTATTGAGGATGCACACACTTGCAGAGGTTAGCTAATTAGAGAAATCACTTTCCTTTCACATGTTGGGCCTATTCTATCATTCATAAAATTCTGCATTTTATATTTTACCTGTGTTGTACGTCTCTGCAAAATATTATTGGTGCTAAATAAGAAAATAAAAATAAACCCAACAATAAAATGTATTTGCATGGGAAAAATAAACTATATCCAGTTTTTTTTGTGAAATATGCCCACACCCTTTTCACATTCAGTTTGAGTAGAACATGGGCTTATTTACTAAGGCAAGTGCAAAGTGGAAGTAGTAAGTATAAAATGTTTATGTTTTCTTAACTAGTGGTGTAACTACACATACAACACACCCCATAGTCACAGGGGCCTGGGCAACAGGAGTACCTCGGACAGCAAAGTCTGATGTATCATTGTCCCTCATCTTGGCCCATCTTTAACCACAAAAAGTAGATACACTCCACAAACAGGTAGCAAGTGTCCCAGGAGGGGAGGAGGGACTGCTCATGTAAGGCTATCCAAAGAGGGGAGGTGCCCACAAAGAGTGAAGTTGCCCACACATTTTTAAGGTATGCCATTGTTCCTAACAACTTTCTCGTCCAGAATTCCACTAAAATATCAAGCACCTGTAAGAAACATGTACTGCACAGGTGATTCATAAGGACATTGCGCTGAGTATTTTCTCAGTCATGTGGGTGGAAATAGCATCACTTCCAGTGTCAATGTGCCAATTGTTAGGTGCTGTTAGGTAAGTTTTTTGAATTCGCACAACTTGCTAAATGGACCATGGAAGTACTGCCTCCTCAAGTGATTTGGAAGGAGTGTGCATTGGCTCAAGTACCTCTGCACTTACGCTTGTATTTGTAAATGAGTTTATAAGAGCCTAGGAGTCCTAGGAGCCTTTTTTATCTGCATATCATAAAAATAAATTGGAATTGATATGCTATTTACGCTGAGGGAGTACTAAACCTTATCCATAAATATATAAAACAAAGAATAGACCAAAATTCGATTTGAATTAAAAAATTTGACTCGAATTGAAAAATGTCTCTTTAAAAATTTTTAATTCGACCTATCGCCACTTTAAACCTGCGGAATTGCTGTTTTAGCTTATAGGGGACCTCCGATAACCTTTATGGAGTGTTCTGTAAAATTTTGAGAATTCAAAATTTTTTTGGAGGAAATTGTTTGAATGGAATGATTCGAACGATTTGAATTCAGACCATTTTCGATTGAAAAAACATTAAAAAATAAAATAAAATTCTATGGTTTAATTTCAAAGTATTTTCATATTTTCAATTTGAAATTCTACCCTTGATAAATCTGCCCCATAGTGTCTTTCAGGCAAATTGTCAGTGAAAGTGAAAATGCCAATGCCATTAGTTCACTTTAATAGGACTGGTATGCTTACTTTATTTATTTATGTCCATGTTTATTAAAACAGCCATGATTTTCAGCATCATTGAAAAGGATCAGAAAAATTAGATTTTTGCTTACGTCTGAGATTGTTCTCATATTTAATGCTTGAGTGAAAAAAATGTGGTTGTGTAAGAAAACTCAAATGTGACCTACTTTTTTTACGCAATCGTATAAATTGTAACCCAAATGGTAGTTTGGCAGTAAGTGCTAAGATAAGTTATAGCCAGCCAGTCTGAAGAAGCTTTGTTTACTTGTGCAAAAAAATGGGCGCAAACATCATGGGGGAATTCATAAAAGTGGTGATATTGAGATTTGGAGAAATGGAGATAAAAATGTCAGATTTACCACCAAATTCAGAAACCTCTATCTCCACTTTTGTGAATTTATCTTTTAAACAGTTTTCAGATTTTGTCTTTCGCACAACATTTGAGCAACATTTTTCCTGAATTTGTCTTTAGCTTTTATTAAACCTGTCTGTTAGCCATTAAATTGGAATTTCCGGGGGAGGGGGTTATCTATATCTATACCTAGGAAAATTATAAATTATTTTTTTCAGGATGTTTGTGTAATTCCACTTCAGTAACAAGATATAAGAGTCTAAATAAAAAACATACTACTTTGCATAATATAGAGATTTCTACAAAAACTATTTTTTATTATTTTAGGTCAAGTGTCTAAATGCTGCTAAAACTAAAAAAATGGCTGGGAGGCTTTAATTTTCCTTTAGATTTTTATAACATATTCACTCAGTTTGCTAAAATGCCTCATTCATTAAACTTAAACTAGTAAAAATAACGCAACTGTATTACATTTATATATTTTATATATATTGTTATAATGAGGCTTTTACACCTATAGGGTTAGAAAGAAACTTGTGCGCTGACTATAAAATGCTAATTCTTCCTCAATGAGGCACCTACAGTACAAAAGGTCTGAAATGAAGATTGTCTGAACCAAAGCAGAACAGATTAGTTTAGAATTGATCTGACACAAGGGGAAGAGTTATACTTTTAGCTTTACTCCATTTTTAAAAAGTCGGGAGAAATGTCATTTTTGCGCCATTTTTATGTCGTTTGAAAGATAAATTCATAAAAGTGTCTGTAAACTGTCTTTCTTTCACAAAAAAATAAAAAATATGTGGGTGTCTCTTTGGAGGTCCGTAGCTTGAACATCATTGAGACGCACAATCTAGGGAATGATACAATATGAAGCAGAGCCCTTTATTTACTGCCTCCTCACGGCCATTAAAAACAGAGCTGGTGGGAACGGATTGTATTTAAAGTTTACTAAACCTACTATAATCGTGATTTTAAAATATTAAGTATGTCAGTCCCATTACATCTGATCTTACACTGCCCAGAATTTTGCCTGATCCCAACCTCTAATAAGCTGATATTCTTTGATCACAGAAGTAGAGAGTAAACTTTGAAACGAGAAGAAAAAACAAATTTCTAAGCACTGCTGGGATTTTGATTTTTTGTTTTTTTCTGGGCTTCCTTTTCCTGAAATTAAGAAACAGTATACATATGCACCCCATACATGGAAGTAAAGCAATTTATTAAAGGGCAAGTTCAGTGAAACTTTTACCTTTGGTACCACGTAGAGCAAAATATTCTTCTGATTTTTTTGTGTTTCTTTTAATTACTTTATGTCCTATTCTGCCTCTCTATGGCCCAAGAACCCGAAAGCTGAATACAGAAAGTGCATTAGGGCCACATTAAGAGCTGAACAGAGAAAGGATATTTGCATCTTGCTCCACCATTCCTTTGCATAAATAGAGTTTCTATCTATTCTGGAAAATAATACTGCCTTCCTGCTCTGCTATCTTTCTCCTCTCCAACTCAACCAGAAAAACTTGAGGTTTAATAAATATTTTCAATTGTGATTGTAGCCTTTTGTACGTTGCTGACTGCATGTTGCATAGTAAATGAGACTTCTTGTGTTTGGGGATAAGATCTTCCTTGCTGGAAGTTACTGATGTAAGGATGATGTAGTGAAGTGTGTGGTAAAATCTTTGATTGCTTTTATAACGAAAGTTGCTGGTTATAGTGGGCTGCCAATTTCTGAAGCCGTAATATCATTAACAGATGCCGTAACAGTAAAAGGCTGAATACAACGGTACAGTGCATACTGTATATTAAATAGATAGATAATATGAAGCAACACTAACATGTATTTGGATTTGGATGGATGAAATGCTACACACTATACTACAATACATTACAATGTACACATGGGGGGCCTCATGCCACATTACAGGACAATTTACTTTCCTTCTCTGCATTATTGAAGGAAGAATACAGTATATGTTTTACAATGTTTAAAACTGATGTTTACTAATCAAACATCCTCACACTCAATTAGAAGAGGTGGATAATCCAATTCAGTCTTTGGGGGGGGGGGGTTGGTTACAGATTGCACAGTTGTACTTCTGTGATTCAAAATAAACAATTTAATGCTATTAAGTGAATGCCAGGAAATGCAAGAAAAGCACTGCTGCTCAATGAGCAAACAAGTTAACAGTGGCGGCAAAAAGCTGCTCCTTGTAACTTTAAGAGATGAATTTTCAGTGTAGTTGTCTGTAAATTTGTAATAGAAAATCTTTTCTTCCTCTCCCTATGGGCTATGGCAGACATAGAGATCAGTTGCCTGCAATAAATCTGCTCTACTGCTGAATGTACTGTAAATCGGCAGTGGGAAAACATACAAGTTGCTTTGCCTTTCCAAAGTAGCCAGAAGTTGGCTTGGGAGGAAACTTCGCGCTACTTAAGAAAATTGCCAGTGTTCCCACTGGTGATTTGCTTTTAGTAGATTAGTCACAATCGGTATAGCAGATTTATTGGGGGCGATTAATCTCCACACCATCACCCAAAGTGCTTTGCTGCTAAACCCTCAATATATAAACCCTCCCTCACCTCTCTGACTGCTTACATTTCCCTGATCCACCTGTTTCCCAGAAGGCCAGTGTCTTCGCCTGCCATCTAGCCTCTAGGTGCAAGTAGTACACCAGTAGCTGCTACAGTTATATCTCTGTAAAACAGGCATTCATCTGAGTGGACAATCTCTTAAATGTTTTTCAACTTACACTATTTAGCTGGTGTATATTAATTTGTTTGTGGGCACAGTACAATAAAGAAACCCTGTACTGAATGGAAGTTCTGTGGTACATGCTTAGCACAGTATACTTATAGTATAAGGGGATATTTACTTAGACCACAGACAGAAGAGCATAAAAGCACGCTCATTAGTACTCATTTAGAAAGCACTGTCCAGGCTTGGCTGCACCCGAAGGTCCAGCAGGCCCAAGGCACCCTTGCCCCTACCACCTATCCCAGATGCATCTACCCCTCTAGCTCACCCTAATTTGCACCCTGTAGTAAAAGTAGTAAATGATCCATACAGTGACTATGAAGATTTTCATTCATCCAGGTCATGGTATATCTAATTTAAGTAATTCAACAAAACAACTGAACTTGCTGAGTTTCAACACTCATCCGAGCAGCTTCTTCAGTTCAGCTGAGTGGTGTGGGAAGTCCTTGGCATATATATATATATATAAATATATAAAAGTTGAAGAAATGCTGTTGCACTTATTAAAAAATAAAAAACTTTATTAATATCGATGTTTCAACCTTCAATGAGGTCTTTATCAAGGTCTTTAAAGACCTCATTGAATGTCAAAATGTCGACATTAATAAAGTTTTTTATTTTTTAATAAGACCCTAGAGTACAACAGCATTTCTTCAACTTTTATATATTATTTCAGTTTGAACCAGGGCAGTATCTGACTTAAAGTGTGTGCAGTGGACTCTCAAGATATGGACATTGTTATTTTCAAAGGAGTGTCCCTCCTTTGCTGAGTCATTTGTATAGAATCAATTAGACTGAAATAAAATTAATTATATTACATAGATCCATATAGTGTTGCACATTGACACAGCAAAGGACATACAGATGCAGCCACTGATTTGTGAGATAAATGCGTCATGACTCAGGGTTAATTGAAGAAACTGTGTTATCTAAAGTCATCTTAACTCATTTAATGCATTTTCATTAGCATACCAAAGCACCATTGTTTTCAATGGTGAACTCTTTAATTGGATGGGATGCTGTGAGACAATATTCTGTGCTAAGTGGGATAAATGGGATAGATGAGTTAAGTTTTTCTGTGTCAAATGCACAATCCAAAGTGGCTTCATCTGTATACCTATACATGGATTTATCTTGCTTGGATATTGAACAAGAAAATAGGCAGCAGGCCTGTTCTGAACCTCTGCGGTGTCTTGATGACACCAAAGCTTGCCATCTGTAGTCCCCCAGCAGAAAACATAGTAATAGAATGTAGTCACACATTGAATGTAAAATTATAATAGTGCAGATTTTTTATGTTCTTTAGGTCTAAAAATAGGAGGAGCAGTTTTATTACATCGACCCCAAAGGAGCCTAGTCCTCATAGCTGACATTCCTTCTGTTATTCCATTATACACAACTATAAAACAGAGCTAAACAAAACAATTTATCATTGTGTACTTTTCCAGGCACTACTCCAGCTTGGGATTGGCACATGCCTTGGCAATGGGAAATAACCAAGTTGGAGTGAGTTTGATATTTCTGAGTCTCATCCTTATATCACTGTAAGGGTAGTGACCATTGACTTCTTTTGGCTGGCTGTTAGTTGCACTCCCCAGGCAGTGACTTGTTCTTTCTTACCTCATACACAATCCCACACTATATATTGACAAGCCCCTGGAAACTTCTGGGGTCATAGGAATTATAATGCTTCATGAACCATTAATAATCAGCGTGTTACACTTGTCTATTCAAGGGAATTAATGGGTTTCTTTTAATGTTACCATTGCCTTGAGGTCTGAGGTTTGTATAGTGGGAAAATATCTAAGTATTTGGTATAGCACAGCTGCACAGAACTTCTCAGTTAATCAGGAAGGTTACTTTACTTCTCTTAACATTTACTTTTAGTAGATACATTATACAACAGAAACCTACACAGTATAATTTAGCATAGGTGTTGGAATGGGAAGGGGTAATGGGACCCCCAAAATGTTTACAGGTTTGCAATGCAGAAGGGAACAAGTTAAAGTCTTCCATACAACCCACTGTGACCCTCACCAAAAACGTGCCCCCAGATGGAAACTTCCACAACACATGCAATTTAGTCAATCACAAAAGCAAAAGGAATATGTGCTTCTTCTGCTTATAAAACTATGTGCTTTCATAAATATTCTCTATACTGAAAATAGGTTTTATTATGTTGCAATACAAGTCATACAATGAAGCAATTTTCCTTGCTATTTGACACTCAAATTCTGCAGAAAAAAACTATTTAATCCAGTGCAACAGGCAAGCATAAGCTTATGAGAATAGCAGAAGCTGCCAAGTCATTTCTTTAAAGAAGGAAGCTTATGGGCAGGATTCAATAGTGGAAAGTGAAGACAAAATGAATTTTCCATCAGACAGGAGAGAATAATTCCTTGAAGCCTAGCAGAGCCTGACTTTAGACATAAAATAAGGCTATTTATAGAGCACTTTTCTTCCATAAGACCCAAAGGGGTTGCAATAGTAAGGAACTGACAATCAAACCTTGCAACATACAGTTCCTATGTCTTTGGGACACCCAATCATAACAGAGAAATGATACCTTGGGTCAGGGACACAAATTTATAATCAATGGATTTTATATGATTCTGTTTTAAAGGAATTGTTCAGTATAAAAATAAAAACTTGGTAAATAGATAGGCAATGCAAAATAAAAAATGTTTCTAATATTGTTAGTTAGCTAAAAAGGCTGAAGTGAGTGGATGTGTAACATAATAGTCAGAATCCAACTCCCTGCTTTTCAGCTGTTGTTTTCCACTGACTGGTTACCCTGGTGACCAGGCAGTAACCAAGCAGTGACTTGAGGGGTGGCCACACGGGCCATAACTGTTGCTTTTGAATCTGAGCTGAATGCTGAGGATCACTGAGGATCACTGAAGAGTTATGTCCCATGCGGCCCCCCTACAAGTCGCTTACTAACTCAAAGTTAAAGAGCTGAAATGCAGGAAGTAGTGTTCTGGCTATTATATTAGACATCCAGTCACTCCAGCCTTTTTTTGCATTTTCCCCTGACTAACTATATTGGAAACATTTTTTATTTTGCACAGCCTATCTACAGTATTTATCCAGTTTTTATTTTTACACTGAACAGTTCCTTTAATGCAAACCGTAAGAGGAGCTTTCTAGTGCCCATTGTGTTCAACTACTCCAAATGAACCACAGTGTACATGTATCACATGTATAAACAGACATATCTGTACACTTACATTATATAAACTATTTATACCAATACCTATATTAAACAAGCTGTTGATCTCAAGATCAGTTTGATATTATGCTTGTTCCAGAAGTCATCCATGCCACTCTTAAAGGGAATGTCAACCTCCAAAATATATTTTGTATAATAAAAAACATAACTCTAAGCAATATGACCATGAAGATTTTCATTCATCCAGGTCATGGTATATTTATTATAAGTAGTAAAAAAAAAACAACTGGACTTGCTGAGAATTTTTAATGAAGAAGTTTCACAGCTCATCCCAGTAGTTGAACTCATCACAGCCACAGAATCTGCCATCAATAATATTCACATAAAAAAAGAAGCGGAACAGCTCCGACTAAAAGCTGTCTTGTCAAGTGCCAGAACACCTCCCTCTAACCATAATACACAAGAGAGGAGAGCTCTCAGTTCTCTGAGTAAGGACCCAAATATCACTATCCTGCCAGCAGATAAAGGGCGATGCACAGTGGTGCTCAAAACAACTCAGTATCACTGCAAGATAACCACACTACTCAGTGATAGCAATACGTATGAACCTTTAAAGAAAAACCCAACCAGCTGTTACAAGAAAAAGGTGATAGATTGCCGAAAACAACTTGAAAAGGAGAAAGCCATCGATCGAGTTTTATACCACCGCTTGTACCCCAGAGAAGCCACACCATGCTCCCCAAGATACACAAAGAAGGAGCCCCACTAAGGCCCATTGTCAGCAGCATAAATTCAGCGACATAAAGCATTGCAAATTTCTTGGCCAAAATCTTAGCCCTGTTGGTAGGCAATGCCGTACATATATATATATATATATCCAGAATGCCAAAGACTTTGTAACCAAGATTCATGGAGTTACACTAGAGGCAGATGAAACAATGGTATCATATGATGTCACTTCATTGTTCACATGTATACCTATGACAATTGAGACTGTAAGAAATCGACTGCAGCAAGATAGCACCCTTAGCAGCAGAACGAAGCTCAATCCTAACTAAGTATGTTTGTTGCTAGATTTGTGCCTCAACACCACATACTTCAAGTACAAGGACTTTTTTATAGACAGAAACATGACTGTGCAATGGGTTTTCCAGTCTCTCCCATTGTAGCTAACTTGTACATGGAGGAAGTGGAAAGGAGGGCCTTACTTACATTCCAGGGAACTACACAGAGTCACTGGTTCAGATATGTGGATGACACTTGGGTTAAAATCAGATCCAATGAAGTGGCGGCCTTTACAGAGCATATTACCTCAGTGGACAATAATATCAAGTTAAGAAGGGAAGATAAAAACACAAAAAAACAGACACTTTATGCTCTTCCTCAGTTAAATGAATAAAATATCACCAAATTAAAAGTCCCGCTACTGGTGAGAACGTCTTTCTTGTCTCTCAAACAGAATCAAAGTTGTTCATCTCAGCAGTGGAAAGGAGTGCTGTTCAACCTCCAAGACAAAACAAAAGAGAGAGACACAGTTGTACACCACCACGATATATGCGCTGGTTCCCTGCTTAGTTAATTCTCACAGGATTCTTCTGAAATCAAATGCATTTTGGTGCTTATCAGCAGTGGCTCCTGTTTAATTGCCTCTCGTTCCACTCTCGCACATGTGCTTGTGCACTTTCCAGATCCTTTAAAGGACCAGTAACATCAAAAAATGTTATTGTTTTAAAGTAATAAAAATATAATGCACTGGTAAAACAGCAGTGTTTGCTTCAGAAACACTACTATTGTTTACATAAATAAACTGTTATGTAGCCATGGGGCAACTAGTCAAAGGAGAAAAGGCTCAATTTACACAGCAGATAGCAGATAAGCTCTGTAGAACATAATGTTATCTGTTATCCATTACTTATCCTGTGCCATTTAGCCATTTTTCAATTTCTGCCATGGCTACTTAGCATCTTGTTTATATGAACTATAGTAGTGTTTCTTAAGCAAACAGATCAGTTTTCACCACAGGGCAACACTACATGATATTTTCTTTACTTTAAAACACTTTAATTTTTTGGTGTTACTGTTCCTTTAAACCAACTGCATAGGATCGTTTACCATGGAAGCGAATGACAGCGCTTAAAGGGTCTGGAAAGTGCACCAGCGCTTGTGGGAGAGTGGCATGAGAGGCAATTAAACAGAGCGAGGCTTGAACTGCACTGCGGATAAGCACTGACTTTTTTTTCTTTTTCTTTAAATTTTTTCGCTTTTTATATTTTTCCCTTCACTTTTTCCTTCTCATTTTTGTTAACGCAAAGGAATGGCTATCATCCCTTTTCTTGAATTTAAAATCTCCCTTGCTATTAGTCACAAAACTTGAAGCCAAGATATCTCAGTAAATTCTAATATAAGAGTAACCTATATGTAATGTCAAACCACTTGGAAAAGCAGGAAAGGATGGGCTTTTCTTAACGTAGATAAGATGACAAAGCAAATAAGTCAGCCAGCAGCCTAGAATAGAGAAACCGTTTCTGCCTCAGCATCTCAGCAGCTAGTCCAGAGCAGCCATTTTGTAGCTTCTCCTCTTCAAATTGAAATCTGACAAAATGTTCCCAAAGTACTTAATAAGCCACTAGCACAAAGCCGACAGCCCACATGCACACTCGTTTAGCAGAATGATCTTCAAGCAGGACCTTGAGCAGTGACACAGAAAAATCACCAAACATGAACAAAGGCAGTAATGGCGGGTCCTGAGGCAATTGATGTGGACTTAACTGAAAAGCCCATGTAGGTCCAAGTGCCAAAAAAGCAGCCTTGGTAAACAGATCTGACAGCCACGAACAAGACTAGTTGGGAAGACAGAGTATGAAGCAGACCTCTGAGCATTGATAAGGTTTTACACCGCACTGACACGGAAGCAGCTATGATGAATCTTGAGGTAACCAGTGCAGACACAACTCCAAAGTCAACGCAGGTCCGCACCAGGAAAACTGCCTCTCATCATCCACTTGGATCCAACCTAAGCACAGAGGACCAGTAAGTGTTTGTTTCGGGAGTTTTTAATAGCAGATTATTGACCCTAACTAGCAGGAGTAGTGATGGGCGAATCTTTCCAGAGAAATTCTCGAACTGGCGAAAAATTAGCGAAATGAGTCGTGGCACGCTTTTGACGCGCGTCGCATTGTTTTCGTTGCGCGTCGCCAAGGGAAATTTTGCTGGCGTTTCGTGAATTTATTCGCCAGCGTTGAATCGCAGGAATTCGCCCCTGGCGAATAAATTCGCCCATCACTAAGCAGGAGCATTATCCCTGCACTCTCATCACCTTGGACACCAAACCGGAAGTCCCTCCAATATTTTTGTATACAGGCAGGGCAGCAATTAGAACTCAAGGGGCCATGTACTACAAAATTTTCAGGGCCTCCTGGACCCCGTCCACCCCAAGCCCCAGACCCCACCCACTCCACACCATAGTTAAAAGACCACACAGACATCATCGCTAAAACAGGTAACCCCCCCCAAACACATTATAAAAAACTATTGATGGTCCCCTTATAAGTTAAAAGAACTGTGGCACCAAGGCCCCCCATAAAATATTTTTTTTATTGGTGGTCAGGGCCCCCCTACAACTCAAAATAATTGGTGACCAGGGCCTATAAGTTAAAAAAAAAATTGGCCACTCCCTGTTTTAAACCACACCCAGACGCCCCCTTAAAAGTTAAAAAAATTAGGACCCCAGAGAATATCTTTTAAAAAACATTGGTGCCAGGGCCCCCCTTACAAGTTAAAAAAATTTTGGGGCCCCAAGAACATTTTTTAAAATAACATTGGTGGCAGGGGATTTAAAAAAACAAAACAAAAAAAAACACACATTGGTGTTCAGTGGAATTGAACTCATGGCTTCAGGACTTCACTTCTTTTCATGGCTTCGGGTCTTTCCACCACTTCAGGACTTAAATTTTGGCTGTTTTCGTGACTTTGTGTCTTTTCGCCGCTTCAGGATGCAACTTCTGGTCTTTTCGCCACTTCGGGACTTCGGGTCTTTTTTGCGGCTTCAAGACTTCAGCTGTTCGGCACCTTGGCATTTGGGACGGTTGGGGCGGCATTGCACGGCGCGATCAAGGGGGGCCTGGCTATTACGAAAAATGCAGCACAGCCCCCCCCATCAGGCCCAGGCCCAGTACAGGAGTACCCCCTGTGCTCCCATGATGGCGGCCCCTGTATACAGGTATGGGATCTGTTATCCAGAACCCCCTTATCCAGAAAGCCCAGCATTATGGAGATATTGTCTATATAGACTCTATTTTATCCATAAAATACAGATTTAAAAAAAGAAAAAAAAAACGATTTCCTATTTGTCTGTAATATTCAAACAGTACCTTGTACTTGATTCCAAACAGTGGCGTAACTACTCACTAGTGGGCCCCCTATCGGACTCTCCCCCTATGAATTGCACATTGGAGTTCTCCTAGCCTCTCCAGTGGGCCCATGAAAGGGAAAGGGCCCTTGTGCAATTGCACCCCCTTCTCCCCTGGTAGTTATGCCACTGATTCCAAATAAGATATAATTAATCCTAATTAGAGGCAAAACCAGTCTGTTGGGTTTATGTAATGTTTATATGATTTTTAAGTAGATGTAAGGTATTCAATTATGGAAAGATCCATTATCCGGACAGCCCCAGGTCTCAAGCATTCTGGATAACAGGTCCTATACCTGTAGTATATTTTACTTTAAAAATAAAGAAAAACATTAAAAGCTGTTCTAATGTTGTATTTGAAGCCATGCTAAGTATGATGGCCATCAGAGATCTGTGTAATCAGCTATAACCAAGGCATATATTAAGCGATAGTAACCGAATCATAGGAATTTATTTAGCAGGCAGTAAGTATCTTTTGGTACCTAGCAAAATTTGAAATGCAACAGCACTGACAGACGGGAATACAGGACTGGACTGGGATTCAAAATAGGCCATGCAACTACTGCACAGATGCCCAAACAGCCCCTATCAGCCGACTTAATAGTCACTTTCTATGGCATCTTACAGCAGCGCCTCCGGCATTTGTCGAAATCCACAGATTTCCATACCGGGCCTGCTGGAACCTTGAGAAAATCTTTATTCGCTCCTCTATGGAAAAGCTATGTCCCTAATGATTGTGAAGAGTTCAAAATATCCCAGTCCTAATTACTACCAGAGTAGAGGCGCCATCCAGATACAAATTCCAGAGCTTAATTCACTTCAGATCATTTAAAATGTGTAATGAGATTAGAATGGATGTGGGGAGATATGATGGGAATTTAGTCATGGCAGAAAGTGAGAGAAGGTCTGGAAGCTAGAAATAGAAACAATAGAAATAAATATAATTGGAAGTCAGAAGAGACTCAGATTGGAGACCACAAATAGGAAAGTAGGAAAAGAGAAATAAATAACAAAGAGTGAAGATAGATATATAGAACTGTCTACCAAGAAATCCGGTCTGCTTTATTCCCATTCCATTAATATATTGTTTTACTATGTAAGGATTTGAAGTAAAAGTAGCTTTCTTTAGCCATTCATGCAAATTAACCTTTTACTGTGGAAAGAAACCATATCATGTTCACCTTCTGAATCATTTAATAATCCTAATATGTATTATTGGACTTTGAAAAGTAATGAAAAGCAAACATGAAAGATCACATGTTGAGTTTAATAGCAAGATCCTTGCCTCTGAAGATGCCCACAGTTGCTCTCCATTTTTCATCTTGAAATACTGCACATGCTCAACCTGCTCTTGACTGATGTCAGTGATCTGAGATTAGGAACCAACACAATATTCTTCTTTCCTATGCCAGCTTGCTCTAGTCACTGCTTGTTCACTATTAAACATACATACAAGCTAACCAATCACAGACCTGTCTGACTGCTCACTAAAAATAAACTGCCCTGCTGTGGCACTTTGAACTTGGAGCTGAAATTTAACAAAAACCGTAGTTTAATCTCTAGTTGTGTGACTTACCTCTCCACCTTGTAATGATCCGAAATGCTGAAACGAGTTAGTGTTTCTTCCCTCACAAAATCAAGGGGTTAGTTGTAGAATTAATAAATACAGGGAGAGGAGACCCAGGCACACTTCTTGGGGGCGAGGAGTAGAGAAACCATATGCTATACTCAAATGTGTTATGTTATGTTTTGGTAGTCGAGGAAGAGTAGAGTATAACTATATTTTGTTTGCAGGTTCATGCAGCCATTACAGTAACTTCAACTCTTACACTTTAAACTGTATAGAAAGTAGTACTGTGCATGCACAGTATAACTCTTGTGCACAGTGATACCTACAGGCCTTTAGTATTAGAGATGCACCAAATACACTATTTTGAATTCAACCAAACCCCGAATCCTTTGTGAAAGATTTGTACAAATACCGAGCTGAATACTGATTTGCATATGCAAATTATGGGTGTGAAGGGGAAAACATTTCTTACTTCCTTATTTTGTGACATCAAGTCACGTGATTTTCCTCCCCTCCTCTAATTTGAATTTGCAAAACAGGATCTGAATCCTGCTGAAAATGGTTGAATCCTCTCCGAATCCCGAACTGAATCCTAATTAGTATAAATACCACATATTCCCCCTATAGTAGGAAAGCATATGGACAAATGTAATAAACAACAACAATAAAACAGTATGCATTTTAAAGAAATATTATGAATTCTACACAACACATAGTCCTTGGTCCATGCAGGTAGTTTTCTGATTCTCTCAGTACGCCTTATAGATTCACTTTCTTCAGGCCTATTGCAGTTGGCATCAGAGTAGGAAAATGTCTCCAAATTCATATCTAGCAGGAGCAATGCAACTTGCATTCCATATGTGTCCATCAGACAGTTTATATGTGTATGGCCCTCGCTGGCATCTCACTCATCTCATCTCACTAAGTGGTGTAATAAATTTTGATTGCCCTTGTTTCAGTAGTCCTGGTTTCTTAATTCTGACTAAAGATCCAGGCTGAAAATGCACTTCTATGCACCACATTTTCTTTCATTATAAGCCGTTGTCTGATATTAAAGGGGTGGTTCACCTTCAATTTAACTTTTAGTATATTGTAGAAGGGCCAATTCTAAGAAACATTTCAGTTGGTCTTCATTATTTATTTTTCATAGTTTTTTAATCATTTGCAATTTTCTTCTGTTTCTTTGCAGCTTTCAAATGGGGGTCACTGACACCATCTAAAAACAAATGCTCTGTAAGGCTACAAATGTATTGTTATTGCCACTTTTTATTATTTATCATTCTATTCAGTCCCTCTCCTATTCATATTCCAGTCTCTTATTCAAATCAATGCAGAGTTGCTAGGGTAATTTGTACCCTAGAAACCAAATTGCTGACACTGCAAAATAAAGAGCTGCTGAATAAAAAGCTAAATATCTATAAAACTACAAACAATAAAAAATGAAAACCAATTGCAAATTGTCTCAGAATATCACTCTCTACATTATACTAAAAGTTAACTCAAAGGTGAACAACCCCTTTAACTCCTTTGGATTTCCTTCTCTGCTGAAGACTGTAGACAGAAATGTTTTTACTGTAGCTGATGTTATATGAGAAACAAATGCAATTTCTGGCCATTTACTGTAATTGTCTATGAAGGTTATAGCAAATATGCAGTCTATAGGAGCATCTGCAAAAGGTAATGAGACCATCAACCAATTGTAGGTTTAATGCAGCAAAGAGATCCCTTCCAAATATAGCAGTACCCTTATTCACAATGTAAAAGTCACATGTTGCAGTATTTGATTCAAATCGTACAGTCACTGGCAAGCAACCAAGCACAGGGATTGGATCATTTAAGTAACTGACCAGTCTCAGGACAGGTGCAACAAGCTGATCTTTTGCAAAGTATTTCAAGAAAATATCCTTTGGTAGTATAGAAACAGCTGAACCTGTATCACGCATCAGGAGAGGAGGAGTGCCCCTTGTGAGCAGAAGCAGTATTGACACTGACTGTGCATATAAACTTGTCTGGAATAATTGTATCAGCTTTATCCACACATAATACCGTAACATTTGAAGCAGTGACTTTAGCAGAACTACGGCAGATCTTAGCAAAATGTCCTACTTTTTTTGCATTTGCGGCACCTTACAGCTTTTACAGGACATGAAGCATAATTTGCAGTGTGTTGTGTTGAACCACAGCGTAAGAAGTATTTTTATTTGTTTTTGCTGCATGGTTTTGCAGTGTAGGTGAATCCCTTTCCTTAGCACTGTATTTTGCCTGTGACTGTGCATTATTAGGCCCAGTGCTGGATTCATAGTCTGTAGCCACCGCTGTTTCAATTTGGCTAGCACCTGTAATATCCTTTGCAAAGGTTAAATCCTGCTCTGGGAGCAGCTTCTCTCTAATGCAAGGTGAGTTTATTTTTTCAACTATTTGGTCTCTTAGCTGGTCTAGCTTGGTCTCTCATCTGTTAGATTCCCAAACTTACAGGTAACAACCAGCTCTCTCAAAGCTGCTACAAATTGTTCTGTGGATTTGCCATTACATTGTCCACGTTGGTGGAATTTATATCTTTTAGCAACCACATTTACTCTTGGCACAAAAAAGTTCCTGATAGCAGTAAGAGCAGTATTATAAGTCTCATCAGGTAATGGTAATGTATAGAATATACATTGTCCATCTGCTCCCAGGCAGTGAATATGTAAAGCATGCTTTCTAGCAGCAGAAATCTCCCCTTGGTCAGCAGCAATAATGTAATTTTCAAACATACACATCCAAGCAGTAAAAGGTAGATTCACCAGGGTTTGGAAGAAAAGCTGTAGGCAGCTGCAGAGGTAGAAGAGCCATCTTGTTGCCAATTTGTTATGTTTTGGTAGATGAGGATGAGTAGAGTATAACAGTGCTTTACTATGCCCACATTGAAGTGAGCAGTATCGGGCTGATCCAATTGTGGGCCCTAGGGCACGCTCGGATCAGAATGCATGCAAATGGGCGATTGGATCGCGGGACCGCATACATGAACATATGTGGCCACGAACCGACAGGAGAGCTGCCCGACTTTCGGCCAGATATTGATCATGGAACCCCCTCGGATGGCAATAAGCTGCTGACCTGTCTGTCTGCAGCTTTTATCGGCCCGTGTATGAGGGCCTTAACTTCAACTCTAACACTTTACGCTGTATAGAAAGTACAATGTCTGCACAGTATAACTCTTGTGCACAGTGACACCTACAGGCCATTAGTATAAACACCACATGCAATATGTGGTATGCAATGGCTTTGTTATTTTTTTTGTTAATAAAAAAGCTTGTATGTGCAATAAAAAGGATAAATAGGGCTTTTTTTGGGCAGTAAGACTACAGTTTCCTATTGAGCATTAGCAGGTAAAGTTGCTGTACCGTGTTAGCCAGTAAAAATGTTATTGGGCAACCCATTACCAATGCAATGGCTTTGTTATTTTTTTTAATAAAAAAGCTTGTATGTGCAATAAAAAGGATAAATAGGGCTTTTTTTTTGGGCAGTAAGACTACAGTTTCCTATTGAGCATGTACCAGGATATCAGGCTTTGCACTGCATTCTTCCATTTTCACTGATATAAATTTGTGAAAGGTGACAAATGTTGGAAACTGATCTCTGCACAAAAGCATTAAACACTCAAACATAAATACAGGTTTTATTTATATATTATATGTATAAATAATAAAAAAAAAACACAATTAATTGTGACCAAAGCAAAGTTAATGGGGTTTCATGTACAAACTATTTATTATACGCAGAATGCAAAGTTTGCCCAAATTTTTTGTCATGTTGCTTTTGCAAAACAGTCCATCTGAGAAGGAATTTACCCTTTGCAAAAATATATATGTAATTTACTGATTTGCATATGCACCTCGTGATCTCCCTGTGTCCAATGTACAGTGCATAAATGTGCCAAATAACCTAACTGCATTTCAAGTGTGCATTTCACTGTGGTTCAGTTTTTTTTGTGGTAGTAGTTTAATCGCCTTGTTGGTCTCAATCTATGCTGTAATAATTTTTTACAAACGGAGTAATTTATGGAAATCTCTCCAGTATTAAAGGACAAGGAAAGTTAAACTAAAGAAGTAAGCTAGAAATTTTGTGCATTATGTTTTGCGCTTCTGTACCAACCAACTAGGCAACCACAGTCCTTTAGTAATAAACATCTGTGTCTCCAAAGATGCCCCAGTAGAATCTTTGCTGATTCACTGCACATGCTCTGTTGTTAGGTCCCTCTATTTCTCTATAGAAGTTGAAGAAATACTTAAAGATGGGAGAAAACTGACCAATGAGAATGTTAATTCCCAGCAGCATGTCTGCCACATTGCTACTCTCTTACATACAGAGATTATTACATAATTCCTGGCTTCATTATATGACACTGGGGTTTTCTGGACAAGGGATCATTCCATAATTATGATAAGCATACTTAAAGTCTACTAAAAATCCTTTAAACATTAAATAATGCCAAAAGGATTGTATTGTATTCAATTGTACACTGTTTTTATTACAGAAAAGGAAAGAGGTTTGAAAAAATTTATTTATTTGATTAAAATAGAGTCTATGGTAGATGGCCTTCCCGTAATTTAAAGCTTTCTGGATAATAGGTTTCGAGATAATGGATCCTCTACCTGTGCCTATAGATATAATCAACCAAAAGGACTTGTACCTGATATGGAGGTTAATTCCATTATGCTTCCTATAGATATAAAAAGTGCATCACCACTACCCTCTAACTCTTTATGTAACTGCTCTTATTTACACACCTTCTATATTAGGCATTAATAGCAAAAGTTCACCCATACATATAAATATAACCATATTAGAAGTTACACTGGAGGTTCATGACCTATTGTATGGTCACAAAGTAATGTCTAATACCTTTATTTCTAAGAGCAAGGACTCTAAGTGGGTCATTTACTAATAGAGTTCCTGCTTTTTCCACAAATCTCTAAAAATCTGTGGGTTTTCTAATTTTTTACAAAAGCTCTAAAAATTTGAGATTTATTAAGTGAAAAATCCACAAAAACCCCTAAAGTAAAACCTTGCCATGTAAAAGATGGTTGAGGTCTTATAGAAGTTAGTGGAACTTGTGTTGATCCTATCAATTTGGACTTTAAGAGGTTTTTGGATTTTTTGCACACATGATTACGAGAAGTGTTGGAATAACATGAACAGATAAGTACCAATGGCAACATGATACATTATTTACACTGAAACTGCAACATTGTATAACATTGTTTAACTTGTGTGTGCAATGATTTTAATGAGGGTATGACTATACCCATCTAAGCACACTAGAGGGTGCTATTTTAATTGCTTTAAAAGGAAGTCTGATAAATGTATCAGTTAGTTTGACAAAGAGCCAGGATGTGGCTCGAAATGTTCAATGGTCATAGCCATGTTACAATAAAGGCTTTTTTATTGAAAGAAAATGGTGCTGTCCATTGTTGAAAACTTCTGTATCCGGTGGATTGTGGCCACTATTGGAATTTGCATAAATGATCAAAAAACAAAGCTGCTTGAGTTCTGCATGGCTGGTAAGTAAGGTAGGGGCACCCCCTGCTGTTCATACGTATGATTGTTTCCCTGCCAAAAGTTAGGGACCGCATGACAATTCCTATCCACAGCACTAAATGAAGGTAGAATTTCACTGCATAAAGTGAGGTTTCTTATAAAAATGGTACACATTTTTTAATTAAAATATATTGGAGATAGATTTATTTTTCATTAAAGATAGTAAGCATGGGATTTTATTTCTTTGTCTTTCCTTGCCCTTTCCAAACTGGTTATATATTTAAGTAAATATTGCCCTTTTACATCTCTTTCCTTGAATCACCATTTCGTGATGGTGTCTGTGCTACCTCAGCGATCACCTGACCATAAATTCTGCAGCTCTAACTGTAAAAGGAAGAAGTGTGGAAGCAAAAGACACAACTCTGTCTGTTAATTGGCTCACATGACCTGTATGTATTTATGTATTTATGTATGTATGGTTTGTTTGTGTGCACCGTGAATCCTAGGATACCAGAGGGTGGCCCTTGTTTTTTGAAATGGCAATTTTCTATTTATACTACTAAAATGTATATTATTATGAAAATGGTTTATAAACATGTAGCAGGGTTTCACATATGAGCTGTTTTATGCAATATCTTTTTATAGAGATGTACATTGTTTGTGGGGTATAGTTTTATTTTAAGGTGGACAGCTAAGTTCTTGACACCCAAGACAAGATCTCTTTGTTGCCCAATCACCCTAAATTATTATTCACATTAAAGGGGAGTTTTTTGTATTGTTCCATTAGAAATTCCCAGTTTAGCTGTAG
Source organism: Xenopus borealis (assembly GCA_024363595.1). Classification (NCBI taxonomy): domain Eukaryota; kingdom Metazoa; phylum Chordata; class Amphibia; order Anura; family Pipidae; genus Xenopus; species Xenopus borealis. Next base: position 88,989,650 of record CM044432.1, on the reverse strand, counting down.
TTCACTTCTGTTACAAATTTTCTTCAACCAAGAGGGAAATATTGCCTCAAAAGTCTTTACTAATCTTCTAATTAGTTTACTGTTGATACTGTACTTATTAAGCAGTATTGACACTGTTTGTTAGAAACACATGTGTTACCATTTAAATTAATTATTTTACAGTACTGTATTTGTAATAGTATTTATTATATAAATGATGAAATATCCTTAGCTCTTGGTGGTAGACTATTTGGCCATATTGTATCTAAATAGATGCAGCAGAGTTGAGGTCTTTAGTTGCCAAAAGAAATAAGCAACTGTTAGCAATATTGATTGCAATGTTTATGAAATATTGCTGCAAGTGATTTGGCAACTGGGTTTAAGATTGGTTACTTCCACATGACCTCTTTGTGCTGTAAAATGAGTTGTGTGTTATTATATTTGTGGCACATATGATTATGTATAAAGTATGTACAATCTTGTATGTCAAATATGTGTATTATTATAATTAATTGTGTATAGGAAATACAGTATGATGCAAAAACTAGTATGCTTTATAACAAACCTAACGCAGTAAAATTATATGGTCAAAAAGTACAGCCCTCTATGTCTCCAAATCACTATTTCTTCCCCAACATGTTTAACTGTAGAATTAACATGGTCTTGGTAAGACCCACTTCCTTTCCCTGTAGGAGAAGTGTCCAAGAAACAATAATGCATCCCTGTCAGATATGGGCTCATGTTGTTCCTACGAACCTGAAATAAGAGTCAAGTTTCAATTCAAGGAAGTGGCCATAGATCTCTGTGTTCAGAGCTTAGAGACTTGAAGCAATTCTTTAATGCAGGGAGGCAGTGTGCAAAAAAATGGTAGGCTGCACTGTATTTTGCCATCCTTTTGGTGAATAATAAATATATATAAATAAATTTACCTTTCTCCACATACTATATTACATACTGTCTTTGTTGTTATAAGGTTACTACGCTCTCACACACAAACACTGTTCCCTATGGAGGTATCTTTTACTAATAGTAGAAAGGAAGTTTAAAATAGCAATGTGCGGGTTAGTTACATGCCTTACCAGATGTAAGGAGGAAAGGATCTCAGGAGGTGGGATGGCAAATCCAGACATGAAAGTGTCAAAAAGTTGAATTTCTGTAGAATGCATTAATAAAGACAAGGTTATGCTGAGATGAACAAAGTGTTCTACAATGCAGAAATGAAATGTCCGGTTTTGTTTCCTATGCACTGCTCATTTTGCAAGGTCACCAAATGAGTGAATCTTTCCCCCCATTTTGCCTACCAAAGATGGGTGATATCGCTAATCCCTTTGAATTAAAACTAGTATAAGGGGCTGTTGGGCTGAGGACCTCATTCTCCTGGATGATTTTTTGGCCAGATATAGGTTGCCCCATTGTAGTGTCATATACACAAGCAGATAAACTGCTGATGTGGTCTAAAAGAGCAGCTTAAAGGGCACCAATCCTAACTAAAATCATTTACTAAGTAAATACACTATGTGAACGTTCAAGGAATCAGTTAGAATTGTTAGTATAATGTAAATCATCAGTTTACTATACCTTCTGCAAAATCTTCCCTATCTCCACTGCAGTTCTAGCTGAGGCAGGCATCTAGGATTTCACTGACTCCTCCTACCTATATCTTCACAGCCAACTGTAGTTCTGAAATCTCACACATGCTCAGTTGAAATTTCTTGGTTGGAGGTTGATGTGTGCCCTTCTTGTGATACTTCTAGAGTTTACTAAAGCTAGGCATTCTGGGTAGAATACTCAGGGCAGTGCTACAATCTGAGCATGCTCATGAACAAATTTGCATGTTGTTGTCACAGTATGTACTCCCTTAGTGAGAGAACCCATTTGATAAAGTATGGGATTTATTTTTTAAAAACTGCAGTTTTTTTCAAAAAACTGTATATGTAGTCCGATTAAACATGTTTAGGTAGTACTTGTCAAGTTGTTAATATATGTTTGATTTTGGCTGTGATTAGTGCCCTTTAAATCTGCCTCCCTAACTTGGCACCATGTTTCAGAATTTGATAAAACAATAGCTGTTTTATATAATGATATTATATGCCTGGTTTTGTCTAATTTCGGAAACTTTCCAGACTTGAGATAATTATAATGTCCATGTCACATAGTGTGACTACAAATTATCAGGACAGGCTCAGACACTTGCCAGGCACAAGATAAAAACATTAATTTCGTCATAGTTGGATTCCCAGTCACATATGTACGTCTACTGTAGAAGTCATGTTGAGTTAGAATAAGCAGTGTCAAATCCTACCACTGCTGCAGTGAACTGGAATATATCTGCAGTTACAGGTTCAAGGCAAAAATAAATGTTTAAGTCATTATAGCAGCCTTCACAGACTTAGTCCAAACTCTGCTAAAACTTAGTACCAGAGACCTTCAACCAGAGACACGACTCCCATCATATTAAATGATGTAGGGAGTTACAGATCAGACACATCCCAAGGTATGACAGCTAGCACTGATATTAAAACTTTTCTCCATACTGTATTCATTTTGAAGTTATAGGTAAGCTTAATGTGGAGACAAACAGAGTGTAGAGGTAAGATTTAAAAAGAGAAATTACTGGGCAAGTGGGCATCACAAGCTAGCAGCAACTAAACTATATACATAAACCAAATACACAGAGTTTTAGGTAGGGATTAGTAACGAAATATAAACCTTTGGCTAATATTTGACATATTTGGGATATGTATATATGAAGGGTGCAAACTTTGCTACAGGTCTTGTCACCTATAGCAGTTAGTATAACTGTCACCCGTTCATTGCCATTGATAACCAAACTGCGTAAACTGTGTTCCTTTTATTGAGACTATGAATTTTGATGATACAGTATATATAGCTTTTTAAAATCATTTTGAAATTTAGTTCAAGCACATTATTCCACATGCTGGGGGCTACTATGTCAGGGGTGTTTCCTATATTGTACAGGTATGGGACCTATTATCCAGGATGTTCGGGACCTGAGGTTTCCCAGATACGAGATCTTTCAGTAAGCTGGAATTCCATACCTAATAAATTATAGAAACATTAAATAAACCCAAAAGGATAAATTATATCTTGTGTCGGTTCAAGTACAAGGTACCATTAAAATTTTTTCCTTAAAATGGAATCTATAGGCCTTCCTATAATGGCCTTCCTGTAATTTAGAGCTTTCTGGATAATGGGTTTCCTGATAACAGATCCCATACCTGTACTAGAGAATATCATACATCAGATTTAATTATGAACAAACACTAATATGGGAACTTTCAGAAATAGTTAGAAGAACTAAGAAAAGTAGGTTCATACTAGGTGACACATTAGAGACCACTGTTAAACAAAGGCAACATGTCGTTTATTGAACTGACTGAAGCAGAATAGGAAATGCACATAAAACTTGTGGTGAGTGGTGGATACAGGTTATAGGAAATTAGTCAGACTGGTCACATAGGGATTTTAGGTAAAGAAGCAGAAAAATTACATTGTGGGGGAATTCACAGATCCTCATGCATCATGTAATGCCTACTCAGATCGAGCTCACTCTTACAGTTCTCACAATTTATTATACAGCAGGGGATATTGCTAAGCCATAGATTTATGCACGTGTGCTAACAGTGCTAAAAATCTACATGTAAAGCAAACTGTTAGTCTGCCTTATTTACAGTAAAATAAGAATATATTTATTCAAAATCACATTAAAATAGGTACATACTGACCCCACATGGACCACCTTACACGTTTCATACTCTCCAGTACTTAATCATAGGTGTCTCTGTCAGAAATGTGTTAAATACGAAACTTATAACCAGGTGAACCAACCCATCCTAAGCATATAATGCCTATACAGGGTATTGGTACCAGTTGCTTAGTCTTTTCCATTAGAATCACATATTATTAACTTAGTAACACAATAACATCATTATTAACATAGTGTGTTAGAAATAAGTGTTACAATCAGTAGAAAATCTATTCAAATACATAGTAAAACTCCCTATTGATGTAAGTGGCCCCAAATCCCAACTTATTGATTCACTTTTAAACAAACTTGGCGATAGCATGTCCCTTAAAGTGTGGGCTCGTTTTGGAATCATATTGATCACTGGGTTCAACACCTTAAAGAAGTGCTCATCGCCATTAAGAATTGGCAAAAAATTATTTATAATTCTGGAAATTAAAAAAAAATAAAAATTGTCTGCTGTGTTTGGTGGTAAATGCCAACTTTTCTGTCCATTTCTGGTTTTCTTTCTTTATTTCTTGTATCCCTAAGTAGGTCTTTTCTATCACTACTCTTTGCTCTCTGAAGTGCTTTCTGTATAGTTCTTTCTTTATAACCTCTCTCCAGGAACCTCCCACACATGTCCTTTGCCTGCCTCCCAAATTTACTACCTGCCGAGCAATTCCTGGGAAGTCTCACAAACTGCCCGACAGCTATACCATCTATCAACCTCCTAGGGTGACATGACGCGGCATGCAGAAGGGTATTACCACTACATGGTTTACAAAATATACTTGTGCTTATTGAGTTACCTTGTGCCAGTAATACCACATCCAGAAATTTTATTTTATTAGGGCTAAATTGGCTAGTGAAGCCTAAGTTTAAATCATTCTTATTGATGTCCCCTACAAAGTCGTCGACTTCCTTCTTGGTACCCTACCAAAAACATAATAGATCATCAATATAACGTAGGTAAAGTTTTAGGTGCATCCTATGTTCTCTAGAAAGATGGGTCTCCTCCCACCACCCCATATATAGATTTGCATAAGAGGGGGCAAATTTGGCACCCATTGCTTTCCCCCACTTTTGTAAATAAAAACAGGTATCAGAAATTAAATAGTTATGTTCAAGAAGGAATTTGACGGCCATTACCAAAAACTGTATCAATTCTTGTACTCACTATATTTCATCAAATGGTATTAGACTGCGTTGATGTCCTTATCATGTGGTATTGAGGAGTATAAAGAAGTTACATACATCGTTCCCCATCCACAATTCTCCGCCCATCTAATGTAATTTAATTGTTGTAGCACATATGCGGTGTCCCTAGTATAACTATCTAAATGAACTACCAGTGGTTGTAAATGTGCATCAGTCTATTCTGAAAGATGTTCATTTAGGGAACCAATCCCATAAAAAATAGAGATCCCCCTCTTGGGAAGACCTGGGTCTTTTAACAGGAATAAGAAAGTTTATTTAATCATATGCAAAGTCTTGCATGATTAAATATGTGTACAGGGGGAGTAGCATTTCTGTTAAACCTTCAGAGTTAAGAACCACTAGCACCCATTTATGTTATTCTTTTTGCTGTCACAACAGCATACAGTAAGTCAGCAGAGAGAGATCTATTATTCAGCTGTGTTATAAATAAGGGATTTCATTTGACCCCACCTCTTTCTACCCATGTAATTTGGTTGCTCATGTTATTACAATTTAAAATTCCTGTTAATCAGCCCACTTGCATGATGCAATGCTCAGTCATTTAGCTTTTATCTACATCTACTAGTTTAATTTACCCTTTAGAATTCCTGTTACTTCTTATTAACTATGGCTAACGTTCATATGTCGCCTTGCGTTAGAGAGTGAACAAGCTAGCGTCTATCTCCTTTGATAGCGAATTGTCGTTAGTAAATAGGCAAAGTGGATAAAATAATAATTTTTGCCAGCATTTTTCACTTCGCCCTTTAATAAATTTACCCCAAAGAGAGAGGGCTCACTTCCTTGTGTGTTTCTTACATACAGGGCTTAATTTACATTTGTGTATCTCTCAGCCCTTCAAACTTTTCTGTGACCTGCAATACTAGTCCCCTCCTTATATTAACAGCCTACAACACACTCTGACCTATTGTACAAAATATGAGGAACATGTTGAAATCAAAGAAATAGTTTATATATGTGTGAGGACTGTCAGGTGGCCCTTCAAGAAAATCATGGCCTTTAATGTATTGAAACAATTTTTAGTGCTAGAAAGCATTACATTTTTACAGTAGTGAAACGTTTAACTTTTATTCTCTAGGCAGTGGCAATATAAATCAAATACCAGTACTAGAAAACATATAATTGTTATTACAGTAATAATGTTTTAACTATGATTCAAAATATGGAAGTAATTTACTGTCACTGTTTTGGTTCTAATGAGGGAAGCAGACAGATGGTTTAGAGGAATAATGTGAGCGGTTGCTGGCAAATGATGAAAATCATTATTTCTAACCTACAGATGAAGCCACTTTGGATTGTACATTTGACACAGAACAACTTAACTCATCTATCCCATCTATCCCACTTAGCACAGAATATTGTGTCACAGCATCCCATCCAATTAAAGAGTTCACTATTAGTGATGGGCGAATTTATTTGCCAATTCGTGAATTTCGCTGGAAATTCGCAAATTTTTCGGCGATGCGAAACTGGGTAGATTCGCCCATCACTATTCACCATTGAAAACAATGGTGCTTTGGTATGCTAATGAAAAGGTTAAATGCATTAAATGAGTTAAGATAACTTTAGATAACACAGTTTCTTCAATTAGCGACGCATTTAACTCACCAATCCCAGTGGCTGCATCTGTATAAAGCAGAGGAGTTTTCCTAAGTTCCACCATAAATGCATCTGTGTTGGCAATACCACCTGCCAATTTTCTCCCTATGTGTTAAAATATAGCTGGGTTAGCAGCTCACTTTTTCACATTACTGTCGTAATTACATTGTTTTCGGTGTGGTGTTAAAACACCATGCGATTATTTTGAGGAAAGCCTGCTGAGCCTATTAATGCAACTGGCTGTGGACCCTGGAGTTGCAGTAATTGTGGCAGAACAGAAGGGACTGAGGCAATGGTGATTATGGCAAATTAAAAAAAAAATCTGTTAAAGTAACTGTAATGAATAGAAACTTTATGCACCAAATTTGTGACCATTCTAGCTCTTGCAGCTGTGTTATTCATATAATCTATATCACTTATTTTGCTTGAAATTACTCACACAGGCTGTGCTTTATTCTTTAAGTTGTAAACTCAAAGTAGGGTCAGTATGGCCCACCAGGACCCAGGAAGAAATCCCAGTGGGCCCTGCCAACCCATTACTTCACAAGGAGTGTTTGTGGCAAGGTGGTGGCAGACAGAAGTACACAACAGGGTGGCAGGGTTTATCAACAAGTGGGCTGGATCCTCATCCACTGGGGCGGAATTCAGTGTCAGACTGGCCTGGCAGGAAACCGGGAAAGATCCCAGTGGGCCTGACCCATAGTGGGCCCCCGCCAGGCCAGACCCCTCTCCCAATCAAATTTTAAAAAAGTTTTTGGTAGTCGCCACGCGCAGCGCCACTTGTGCATGTGCACAGCACCATTTGTGCAGGAGCAAGTGGCGTCACTCTCTACCAAGGAGGAGTGCATGCGCATCGCGTTTCGAGGAGGAGCATGCGCGTGTTGCCTCTCAGACAGGAGCGCGGGCAGGGGGGTCAGAGGGGAGAGTGGAGGCAGGAGCCCGGCAGTAGGCACATGGGGGCAGGGGGGTCGGAGGGGGCCCTGGGCTGTAGTCCCTGTGGGCCCCGGGCCCAAACTTATAACCAAAACTTATATGTAGGGGCAATTAATGGGTGTTCGCTAGCTATTTTAGGTAAACTGCTGGAATCACTCCAGAGATAGTTAAGCAGTGGTTTCTCCATACACTGTTGTTCCAGGACTACCCATTCCTTCTTACTGTCCTCTATGACCCACTGCTTTATACGTGTTAGGAGAATTGCCAGATAATATAACTGGTAACGCTAGCCCTTCCTTTTCTTTTGGTAGAATTAACTGTGTATATTGTATCCTAGATGGTTTACCCTTCCAAACAAATTTTATAATTATTGTTTTAATTTTTTTAAAGAAGAACTCTGGTAACCCATTGGCAGTGCTTGTAGATAATAAATCAATTTCGGCATCAAGGTAATTTTTACCGCTTGGATTCTGCCAAACCATGACATATTTATTTTATTCCATATGTTTATCTTATCTTTAATAGATTCAATTAAAGTTACAAAGTTGCTTTTATAAAGATCACATAGATTAGAGGTTATTTTCACTCCCAGGTATCTAATACTTTGCTTTGCCACTTTGAATGGAAAATGTTGTTCTATTTTTTTCCATTATCTTCTTTGGGGTGTTAATATTTAAAATCTGTGATTTTATTAAATTTACTTTAAAGTTAGACAGCTTTCCAAATTGTTCTATTAGTATTAATAGATTATGTAGGGAAGTCATTGGATTTGAGACAAGTAGTAACACATTGTCTGCAAATGCCACTGTCTTGTATTCCTTATCCCCTATTTTTAACCCCTTAATACTTTCTTCCAATCTTATGTGTGTCAGAAGGGTCTCTATTACCATCACAAAAAGCAGCGGTGATAACGGACACCCCTGTCTTGTTCCATTACATATGTTCACTGGGAGTAATAGTGTGCCATTTACTTTAACTCTCGCATATGGTTCCTTATATAGTGCTAAGATTTGATTTATAGTAACTTCCTCTAAACCAAATCCTCTCATGACTTATTCTAAAAACAGCCAATCAACCCTATCAAATGCTTTCTCAGCATCCATTGTTACTAAAATTGATGGGGATTGATGTTTTTTCTCCTTCCCCAATTGCCCCAATTTCAGTAAGGAAATGATTTTATAAATATCTTTTCCTTCTGTTTTAGATATAAACCCCGCCTGATCTTCATGAATTAGATCCGGTAAGTATTTTTTAAATCTGTTTGCTATTATTTTGGCATACATTTTTAGATCAATATTTATTAGGGATATTGCCTATAACTTGCACATAACTGTGGGTCTTTCCCTTCTTTAGGTATTATGACTATATGTGTTTCTTTTGTCTGCTAGTGAAACCCATGTATTTGATCTATAGAATTAAAGTATGCACTCAACAATGGTGTTAATTCTCTCTTATATGTTTTGTAATACATTGCACTAAACCCATCTGGTCCAGGGCTTTTTTCAGCTGCCAGTGAGTCTATGGCCTCACTTAATTCTTGGGGTGTAAATGGAGAGTCTAATAGAGATCTTTCATTTGTTGATAACGATGGTAGCTGTTCCTTTTCTAAAAATTGTTTAATTTCTTCTAATCTACCTTTTGGATCAATCCCTTCTTTTAATCTATATAGTGCTTGATAGTACTGTTGAAATATTTTGACTATGTTATGTGTATCATAATAAACTTTTTGATCTCTATCCTTTATTGATGTAATATGAGTTACCTGATTGTTTTTTTTTTTTTAATCTTTGAGCAAAATATTTATTACATTTATCTCCAAATTGATACCCCTTCTGTTTACTAGACATATATACCTTGTATGTGCCCTGGTCGAGTATTGCTCTCAGCTGCAGTCTTTTCTGCTTAAGTTTTACTAATAAATCCTCTGTTGTTTTAGTTTTATGCTTCTGTTCCAAAACAAATATTTCTTTTATTATCCTATTAATTTGTTTTTCTTTTTCTTTCTTTAGATTACTTCCGAGAGCAATCATACCGCCCCTGAGCACACACTTTTTTGTTTCCCATATCGTCGCTACACTGACATCTGTGCCGGAGTTTTCTCTTATTATGTGTTGTATCATTTCCCTTATTTTATTTCTTGTCTCTTTCTTATGTATTAATACATTATTAAACCTCCAAGTGTATTCTTTTCCATTATTTTGTGGTATCTTCAATTTAAATGTTATGGGAAAATGGTCAGAAAACAAATTTGTGGCGATATTAGCCTTGGTTACCCAGTGTAGCCATGCTTGTGAAATGAAGAGATAGTCTATCCTTGTTTAAACTTGATGTGTTTTGGAGACGTGTATATAATCTTTTACTTTAGGATTTAAAATTATCCATGTTTCTACTAAGGATAGATCAATAAAGCCTTGTTTTACTCTTTTTATTCCATCTATTGATGGATCTAACATCAAGTTAAGATCTCCTCCCAATATCACTATCACCTCCTTAAAAGTGTCCAGTTCTGTTAAAAATCTTTTTACAAATTTCACTTATGCTTGGTTGGGTACGTATATATATTTGCTATAGTTATCTTTATTACCCCTATTTTACCTTTTATTATAACAAATCTACCATCACTATCTAATTTGCTCTCTTGCAACACAAAAGGCAGGTCTTTAGTACACCTGTTGCCTTTTTCTGAGGGTTGTTGCAAGCTGTGTATATACTTTATTTTTTATTTTTGGCATATGACCTTCTTTAAAATGTGTTTCTTGGAGCAAGATTATACGAGCCTGAAGTTTCTTACATATATTCAATATCTGACTCCTTTTAACTGGTTCATTCAACCCATTCATATTATAACTTAATACTATACAAATTGGCTTTTTGCATCCTACCACATAGTTACAATTACCTTCTTGACCTATGTTATCTGCTTCAGAAGATAGACAACACATATAATAATTTTACAGCCTATGGCCGAACAACATATATTTACATAGTTTAAAGAAAAAAACCTAGAAAGAAAGAACAGACTAGAAAGTGTGATGTAGCCAAAGAACTGACCATCCTGGTGAGAATTACTATGCCGCCACAAACTTATAGAGGGTATACCTGTGGCTGATCCCCAAGGGTGGCCCGGCGTGCCTATGCACACTTCTATGGGATATTATGGTTGCTCTTTATTGCTATAGGATATTAACCTAAGCTTCTTTAGTCTCTCTACCAGGACCTTTATTCTCAACACTTAGCTCCTTACTTTTGTAGTTCTTGTACTTTCATCTAAATACTCTTACCAAACACAATAAACCCATCTTAACCTTAGAGGGAGGGCATCCCTGCTTGCATATGCGTGGAGCAGGTTCCCCCAGGCTCTAGTGTGAACTTAATTTGTGCATCACACACTTCACCCAAATCTTCCCCCCCCTTTTTTTTTTGAAGGCCCCATTGGGGTTCACCGTGACCCTTTTCCTAACTTGTGTTAACATAAATATTATTTATTTATCCTAATTTATGCATTCTCCCTATCCTTGTGATCCCCCTTTACTTTAATTTATATTATGTGATCTCACCCTCTGTGTGTATTAATTTAAGTGTTTCATAATAATGGCCTGGCAGAATATGCTGTTCACCCATGCATATGCAGCGTGTGCCCTCTCATCTCCCTTTAAACATTTAATATCTTATTTAACCATATTATTTTACATTTTACTTCCAAGTCTCTGCCTTTGTCATATACTTAGCATGTCTTCAGGTGTCTCTACTTTGATTACAGACAAATCAACTCTCATTGTCTCTTAAAGTTGTATTATAGTTACCCTTCCTGAAGAATTAACTTCTACTTGAAGTGTCCAAGCTTTTTTTATGATCTCTTAATTTTTGGGGGCTCGTTGTCTTTCTTGATGTTATCTTCTGATAACATCTTCCCCGCTGTACATACTCCCAGTCTAGAGGGCATGGTTCTTCTGTTGTCCACCCTGGAAGATCTATCTCTGGCAACTGCAGCCTTTTCAAAAAATTCTTTGTATCCTTTGGGGAACAGATTGTTGCTTGTAGCCCATCTTTGTTAAAATTTAAGGAGAAAGGAAAAACCGCAACTATATTGTATGTCTTTTCCCTTCAGAACGTCTGTCAAGGGTTTCAGTAGTCTACGTTTATTAAGGGTGCTCCATGAAATGTTTTGAAATAATTTCAGTGTTGATTCTTCGAAAGTGATGTTTCCTCTAGTACTTGTTCTTGCCTTTGTTAAGATTTCTTCCTTTAATACAAAGCTTTTGATGCAGCATACAATATCCCTTGTTGCATTCGGAGGAGCTGATTTCGATTTTTGGACTCTGTGTGCCCTTTCGATGTCCGTTTCTCTGCTCAGGATGCTATTGAATAATTTAATTAAAGTAGTTTTCATGTTTGTTTCATTATCCTGTTCTTTCATCCCTCTAACTCTTATATTGTTCCTCCTCCCTCTATTCTCTTGATCTTCTACCTGTCTTTGCAATTTACACAGCATTGAGTTATGCGATATAATCGTCTTATGTATAGTTTTTTGATTGTCGATTATCTTGTTCTGACAGGATTCCACCTCCTCCGTTCTACTTGCCAACATCTCAAAATCTTTTATAAGCTCTTTTAGTTCCTCTTTTATTGTAGAAGTTACTTCTTGCAGCATATATTGTATGTCTGCTTTGGAAGGTAGCTTAGTAAGGTAAGATGCAATATCTGCTGTACCTTCCCCCTCACTTTCTTGTTCTGAGGAGACTTGATGTATATCAGCTGATTTGTCCAAATCTCCTTTTGCCAGCATCTTTTTGCTTAGTGTCCGGTCCACATTGCCTTTAGTAAATGGTGGAGCTATTTCTGTTTGCCCATATGAGCTCTCCAACTTCCAGCCATAACCGAGTCTTAGCAACAGCTCTCCTATTTTCCAGAGCCCCTCTCTCTTCTCTCTGGCTCACTCCGCCGGCTGACTGACACTGAAGTCTACCCCGCTCTCTGCCCGATCACCGGACCATCCTCAGCCGCAACCACAGCCTCCACAGCCCCTATCGCCCAGTAAGACACTGCATGGCTTTTGGTCCCAGCTGGCTGCGGAAGCTCAGGTGCGTGCAGCCATCCTGATGACGTCACCCTTCGATTTAAGGTTTCATTAAAGGAGAACTAAACCCCCCAGGCGCTAACTCCCTAAATCGCATTTTAATAAATAAGATGCTTAATTTTACATGTGCAAACTTTGACAGTATAAGGGCATTCCTGCAACATATTAAGTGGGAAATGTTTTTCAAAGGGTTAAACAAAGAACAAAAATGGAATATCTTTGAAATGTTGCTTGATAAATATACATCACTATATTCCAACTGTAAGCAAGGAATGTCGTCGAAAAACAAAACATTTGTGGTTCAATAAAAGTGTTGGATTTGAGGTGGGTAAAAAAATAAACATGTTTTTTAAGACTTTCACATTAGCTGGGACAGCCGAAATGTTTATCAGGTACAAGTTAAATTGATATGAAAAGGGTAATGCAGCAAGCAGTAAAAAGAATCCAAAATTATTTTTTAAATATGTAAAAAAAAATAATCAGGAAGGGGTAGGACCCTTAATATCAGAGAGGGGTCAGCTGGTTGATAAGAACAGAAAAAACAGATTCTAAACTGTTATTTTTAGTCTGTCTACACAAATGAGGAACCAGTTAATGAAGGTTTCCTTTTTATTTGCCCCTATTCTAGTAACACTAACTAAGGATGCATAGTTCACTCACAAGGAAATTCAAAAGAGACTAGAACATGTAAAGATAAACAAAGGTCCAGAGGCAGATGGGCTTCATCCAAGGGTACTGTACTTTGCCAAACCTATTTGCTTAATTTTTCAGGATTCTAGGTCTAGCAGGGTGACGAGAGACTGGCGAATTGCTAATGTGGTACCGCTATTGAAAAAGGGATCCCATTTTCAGTCTCAAAAGTATATACCGTTTAGTCTCACATCAGTGGTAGGAAAGCTTTTTTTGTAGGGGTATTAAGGGATAATATCGCAAATAATATTACTATGAGTTTGTGCCCCAATGTTTTATACGTAATAGATCTTGCCAGACTAATTTAATCTATTTTTGTGAGCAGGGGCTTAGATTCTAGCTGACAGTGGATGTGATACAGTACCAGACAGAAGGTTACTGGTTAAATTAAGGAATATTGTTTCAGAACTTAGTGTTTGTACAAGGATAGAGAACCATCTAAAAGATTACATTTTCTACCAAATGTGGTGGTAAATGGAACACATTCTAATTGGACCACTGTTGTTAGTGGAATACCACCTGGACTTGGTTCTTTCCTTTTCAGCTTGTTTATTAATGATCAGGAGGTTGGCATTGAAAGTACTGTAGAGACCCTGGGGTTTAGGTATGGTATTACTCAACCTTGTATTTGGACACCTAAGCAGTCCTTCGATTTACCCAGGCAGCTATTTACCTTTTCCTGGCTCCATTGTAGTTCAAGGTTTGCCTAGTAGGTGTCAGTATAAAAGTTTAAAGCAGAAGTGCCCATCCTTTACTAATGTGAGGTCTACTTATTGATGTTGTCCCATTATGATCTACATCAATAAAATCATTATTACTTAAATATATTGATTTATGAGAGAATGTATATTGCTATATTAACAATCAACTATTTCTTATCCTTAACATAATACATTTCTGAATGAAAAGTATGAAATATTAGGATGATAAGCTGTTTTTTTTACAGTGTCTTGTCTACTGATCACCAGCTAAAGCTCTACTGGTAGATCCTTATCTACCATTTGGTCACCCCTGGTTTAAAGGGACAACACACGTGCTCAGGGCTCTCTTCCTGGATGCCACCTTGCAGGGAGGTGGGCACAGTAGTTGGTCTGGACTGTATCAGTCCCCAAGTTTGGCAAAGGTTATTTAGTGGAAGGAGTTTATGTTATAGTTGCTCTAGGAGTGAAAGTTAGAAGCAGTGTGTTTAGTGAGCAGCTTTTTGGCTCCACCAAGGAGAATAGTTGGGTTACCACCCTGAGTGCTGTGTGCTGTGCAGAACTATAGGTTCCATGCAGGATGCTGCCACTTTGCAAAGTGATTTGACTAAATTTGAAAACTGGGCAGCAAACTGGAAAATAATGTTCAATGTTGATGATAAATGCTCTGATCATCCTTGCCTGCCAAAACATAACACATTGGCGACGAGATGTCTCTTCTACCTCTGCAGCAGCCTGCCGCTTTTCTTCCAAACCCTGGTGAGCCTACCATACCTCTTACTGCTTGGATCCATATGTTTGAAATTACATTATATTACTCTATAAGGGAGGCTGTCACACAGGAACTACAGAAAGCAGAGACCTCACTGCATTTATCACCCATGATGGTTTGTTTCGGTTCAAGCGTGTACCTTATGGACTGGCTTCAGCAACGACTGATGTCTTCTATCCATGTCAACGTGTTACACAAGCACCTACTCCATCTGATTTTCAGACCTTACAAGCTTTCCAAGGTCTTACTTCATGGTATTCTAAGTTTATTCCCAACTATGCTTCAGTTGTGGAGCCCCTTCGAGCACTACTACGTGGAACTTCAAGTCTTATTTGATTAGTGACTGCTCAACATAGCTTTGATATAGTGAAACAGTTAATTGTGAACATTCCAGCGCTAGCTTTATTTGATCCTGCTCTACACACTATGGTTACTACAGACTATGGCGCTTGTGCAGTTCTCACACAGATCCATGCTGATCATACAGAGACAACAACTGTTGCATTTGCATCCAGAACCCTTACAGAGGCAGAGCATAAGTATTCAACTGTTGAAAAAGAAGCTCTAGCGTGTGTTTGGGCAACAGAAAAATAGAGAAGCTACCTATGTGGTGGAGAATTTACTTTATGCACGGATCATAGTGCTTTAACTATACTGCTTATAACAAAGGGTCTTGGAAGAGCTGGAATGCGTATAGCTAGATGGTCAGCAAAGCTACTGAATTTCAACTACAAAATGCAATACAAACCAGGTTTGAAAAATGTTACTGCTGATTGTCTGTCATATTTACCTTTACCTGCAGCTTTTCATATGCTGGATGACGACATAGAAGTTGTAGCGTTGACTGATATATTATCATCTACAATTACAGCTGCTGATTTTAAGCAAGCTTGCCTCACATGTCCAATCCAAGTAAAACTACATCTTACAAAGCAAATGGCCAAATACTGAGAAGAAACACTCAGTCCTGATCTTCAACCTTACTACAGTATTAGACAAGAACTATTTTTAGTAGATGGCTATGTTGTCCAGGGAGCTCACCAATAACTGGTACCAGAGACCTTGAGAGAAAAGCTCATACAACTTGCACATGAGAGTCATCATACACCACCACTTCAGCCAGTACAGTTTCCTGATTCACCATGGCAAAAACTTGCTATTGATATTGTGGGTCCTTTTGCAGGTGCCCCTATAGGCTGCAGCTTTGCTATATCTCTGATTATTACAGTAAATGGCCAGACATTGCATTTGTTTCTCATACTCATCACTCATCATATAACATCAACTACTATAATAACATTTCTGTCAACAGCAGAAAAGGTAATCCAAATGAGTTAATATCAGACAATGGACCACAGTTTGTCTCATCTCAGTTTGAGATCTTTCTGAGAGAGAGGAATATTGTGCATAGGAATCTCCATTGTATTACCTACAAGCAAATGGAGAAATTGAGCAATTCAACCGAAGTCTGAAAAAAGCACTACAGATAGAAAACCTTACTGGGAAATCTTGTAAAGTATTTACAACAGAGTTCCTACATAACTCCAGAGCAATGTGCCGTGCAACAACCCAAGCATCTCCAGCTGAATTATTACATGGCAGACAGATGCGCACAAAGTTACAAGTTGCTGAAATCAAACTTCCATCAACTACTGTTCCTACAAAATGATCTACTGCTGACATTGTCAAAAGCCAAATTCAAGGCTTATACTTTCAGCCTGGATCTTTAGTCAGAATTAAGAAACCAGGACTACTGAAACAATGATCATCTAAATTTACAACACCACTTAAAGTGAGATGTCAGTGAGGACCTTACACATATGAACTATCCGATGGACACATATGGAATGCAAGTCATCTTGCTCCTGCTAGATATTATTTTGGAGACGTTCCATATGATGAAGGACATTTTCCTACTCCTGATGCCAACTGCATAAAGGCCTGAAGAAAGTGAACTTACTGAGAGAATCAGAAAACTACCGGCATGGACCAAGGACTATGTCTTGTGAAGAATGCATTATGGTTTCTATTTATTACATTTAACCAAATGCTTTCCTACTTTAGGGGGAATATGTGGTGTTTGTGCAAGGTGCCTGTAGGTTCAAGTAACTGTTGATGTGTAATGGTTGCATTACTTTATTGCTTTATAGGTCCCTGGTAAGGCCTCACCTGGAATATGCAGAAATATAAATGAGATGGATATAGTGGAGAGACAACTAAACTGGTTAGAGGGATGGAAGACTTAAATTATGATGGTAGCCTATCAAGATTGGAGATGGGGGTTTGAGGTTGATGTTTGCGAAGCGACATAATTACACTTTATAAGTACATTAGAGGACAATAAAGACAAATAACTGGATCTGAAGGAGGACACCCCTTCAGACTAGAGAAAAATAACTTTAATTTGAAGCAGCTTAGGTGGTTCTTCACAGTAAGGGCAATCAGGGGTGATCCAGCCCATTTTGCTGCCTGAAGCAGCCTTTGTATTGATGCCTCCCGCCTCCCCACGGTACCTTCAGCGATGGACGGTGGTCGGGGTGTCCGCGTTGTGAAGTACAGAGAGAGCTGAATTTCTTGATTGAAAACTGGAAATTCGGCTCTTAAAGTTGTCAGGAGTGGCATCTTTGCCGACCCTGGTAACCAGGGGGGCGCTGCCGCCTAAGGCGAGTGCCTCAACTTGCCTCATTGGCGGAGTGCCCCTGAGGGCAATGAGGTTGAGGAATGCACTGCTGGATGATGTTGTGATTCTGTTAATGCCAATTCTGTTAATGGCTTTAAGAGTGGCTTGGATGATTTCTTAAACAAGCATAATATCCAATGCTATTGGGATACTAAAATCTATAGTTTGTAACCCAAATTGTACAGTTGGATTGATTTGTTTCCCAGTCCTGTGTAGTATATTAATGAGCTTTCATGCTGCAATTTACTGAGTGCAATATCTCTGAGCCAGTGCCAGCCCTATATGACAAGCTGCTTCTCTGGATTCTACTTCTTATCTGTGGTAATATATATAGCATGTCTTTTTCCTGACTGTCACATCCTAATTTAACACTTTCCTATCTTTCCCACAAGCGTTCTTATGATCTAGATTTCCCTATCCACCTAATGTAAAACTTATCTTTTTAAAAAAAGGGGGGTGTATTTTATAAATGAAAGAGTTCCGCCACTACCAAATAAATATGCCAATAAAAAATCGAATACACGGGAATGTAGAGTTTTGAAGTTTTCCTTTGGTGAATTTAGATTAAATATTTTACCCTTTGATAACGTGTAATATACATATAGACCTCCCGTAGACATGCCACACTTTTTTTCAGAAAACAAGATGAGGAATACTACCCAGGATCAAATTAAATGAAAATCCACGCACAAATCTATAAAAGGTAGTGAAAGCTATTTCTTGTCCAAAAAATAGCTTGCATTCTAAAAATGCAAAACTCATGGTGTTGTGATGGATAAGATCAGGAGTCAGGCAAAGGAAAGGAACATAAGAGGAAATTACATAGGGGTACAGCCCTAGCAAAATTCTGAGAAGTTGAAAAGAAGAATAGCATAGCAAGCAGTTTGGTGTGTACTTGGAGAAGCTCATTGTGAAGCCATTGTGAACTGCTATAAATGCCATTAGTCATTAGTGTGAAATGTATTCTGAAAGGTAGTGAAAGTCAGTGCTGGGACTGTCAGAGTGGTATTAAAAAAGAGGTGCATTTGTTAAGGTGTACAAGCTTAGCAGCAGCATTATAGACTGAGAGGTAGCAGTTTCTGAAGGGGAAGGTCAGTTAAGAGGTACAGTAGATATTATAGAATGCAGAGGTAGCAGTTTCTAGAGGGGAAAATAATAGTTACAGTAGGTATTATGTCATACAATGAGAGAGTGAATTTTGTTGGCATCTTGGTTGATAAATTACCATATTTTGGAAATATTTCTTAAAGGAGAAGGAAAGCTACCAAAGCAGTTTATTGCCAATAGATTAGCTACAATAGTACAAGCTTTAACACTATTTCTATTCTGCAGAATGCTTTACCATACCTGAGTAAATAGCTCTAGAAGCTCTTTCTGTTTGTTTAGGATAGCAGTTGCCATATTAGCTTGGTGTGACATCACTTCCTTACTGAGTCCCCCCCTGCTCACTCACAGCTCTGGACTCATATTACAGCAGGGAGGGGAGGGAAGAAGGGAGGGGGAGAGGGACAGAGGAGCAAACTGACATGCTCAAGCCTAGCCCTGGAGGTTTATGCTGAAAACAGAAAGTGTGATACAAAAGCCCATTTATATACAATAGAAGAAAAGAAAGGTGGTTTTCTTTTGGCAGAGGACTCAGAGCAGCATTACTTTGAGGCTTTACTGGTGTATTTATTTTTACCTTTCTAATAAAGCTTATTTAATTTTGGCCTTGTCTTCTCCTTTAAAGGACAAGTAAAGTTGAACTAAAGAAGTAGCTAGAAATGTTGTACATTATGTTTTGGGCTTTTGTACCAGCCCAAGGCAACCATGGCCCTTTAGCAGTAAAGATCATTGTCTCCAAAGATGCTCCAGTAGCTCTCCATCATTTTTCTGCAGATTCACTGCTGTCACTTACTGCGTTTAGGGACCCACTCACAATATACAGTACACATAGAATATAAATGTCACAATATAAGTCTGATTTGTAATTAATACAGATAATTACTACATGGCAGCTCATAAAACAGTGCAACTAGCATTAGAATTTAATAATCAGTGCTCGGCTTATATTACAGGCCAATGTAATTTTCTACTTGATAATGACAACCCCTAAGCTTAGCTCCTCAACAGCTGCTCAGAGCCCACAGAGTATGTGAGTTTCACAGACACTCCAAGATGCTGCTATTGACAAGCTGAAACAATAAGTTCAGTATATAAAACATGGCATTTTTAGCCCTATTAATTTTTAGGGTTTAGTTCTCCTTTATGTGAAAGTGGCAATATTCAGCTATTGATTGATAGTAACGAGTGAAGGGCAGACAGAGCATAATCAAGTATACCCTCAAAGCAATAGGCCTGGTGAGATGATATTGACATTGTTAAAGGAGAACTAAATCCTCCACAGACAAAAGGCCCAATCTATTGCCCTCCACTGGCCACCCTACTTGCCTCCCCACTGCCGAATCTTACAAGGAAAAGTGTCCCTGTTGATAAAGCTGAATAATAGATGTAGAGTAGCACAGCGGAGTTCACAGGCACCATCTTCTGGATCTTCGGATCACTTTGCTGACACAAAGCTTGATGGCACATGTGTAATCGAAGGTATTCTGGCATTATCTTCAACTGAAGATAATGGACAGCACATGTAGTAAGATGCAAGGCACAGAAAAGATGCCAGTAGTGATGGGTGAATTTGACCTGTTTTGCTTTGCCATACATTTTTGAAATGGCGATAAATTTGCCAAATGCATTGAAGTCTATGTGAGACAATTTTTTTTTTGACGTGTGATAATTTTTTGTTGACCAACACATTTTTTTCAACCAGTGGAGCCTATGGATGCAATATCTGTCAAAATATTTTACTCAACACTAGATGCCAGCACAAAAAAGACTTGGTTGGTTGAAGGCTAGGAGGATTTTGTTGAACTATGTATTTTCTAATATTGTCAATTCTACTTTTGACTTGCTCAGCAATATCTTGAGTTGTGACTAAAGCACACATAGAGGATGGGAAGCGGGAGAGCAACCGATTTAAAGTAGATAAAAGTTGTGCTGGTTTATTGGACTAACCAGAGGCTTATAGTATAGGATAGAAGAGTAGATTTGTATCTGCAAAAGTCTGTTTCTGTATCTGTCTGGGATTTGTAACAGCAGTGCTCAAGCGAACTTGACCATCTTAGGAGTTAGCAAGAGTTGATTATGATCAAAGGGGAAAAGGAGGGTAGTGTAGTGAGTTCAATTGTAAAATATAAGACAATGAGTTACCATTAAAGGAGAAGGAAAGTCATTTATACTTGGGGGTGCCACAAATTAGGCACCCCCAAGTGATTGTATTTTCTTATTTGATACTCCAAGCCTGTTCCCCTATCAGCAGAAAACGGCACCGGTCTGGGGTTTTTCCAATGAGCACCATGGAGTAAAACTAAAGAGGCTGCTTCTTCACTCCCCAAATTCCCAGGGCAGATGCATGGGTAGTAAAATTAAATAGCTGGCTTTTTTGTTAAAGTTTTTGCTCTACTGAGCATGCCCAACCGCGACCTGAAAGTAGAAGTATGAAGAGGATCGATTTGTGGTGCTCACTGGAAGAACCCCAGGCCAATGCAGTTTTATGCAGATAGGAGCCACAGCCCGTAGTGTCAGGTGATTAAATAAAATCCTTTGGGGGTGCCTAACATTTGTCAGAGAGTGCTCATTTCACTAGCCATGCAGCCCTCCTTTGACTGCTCCAGCATATTGTAGGTGTGCATTCCAGAGGGCACAAGAAAGAGGAACAGTGGTTTTAGATATAGGAATAAAGTTTCTGTAATGGACAGTATATGTATAATTATGTTGGCCCTAGAGTGCCTTTCCAGCTAGTAATAGTAGTACATGGGTCACACTGGACCCAGAAGGACCCTCACTAAATGGAAGAGGAAGGGAGAAGGTGCTGTGCCACTACACCATTTTATTGAAAACCACAACACATGGTTATCACTCACAGATAAATGAGGTTGTTGCTGTTGTACGCTTGGTAGGTAACTGTTGGCCAGGATACTAATGTCCTTGAAAGAGTCTAGGAGCAACTCTGAGAATACCCATTTAAGGGTAACAGCTAGACATCCCCTCCAGTGGAATTTCCTCAGCCTGAAATCCCTTCAGCTCTGTGGTCCTTTTAGTTTAATTATGCCTGAAGGAGAGCTACCTCCAGCTATAATGCTTTTGGTGGAGAACAAGGCTTCTCTTTTTCTCGCTTGCCTTATATCACATTTCTAGAACATGCTAGGATAGAAAATCTCCAGCTCCCCAGACACATCCACCTGGGTCAGAAGATGGAGGCCAAAGAGCAAGAACCACCACGTTAAGATACCTATATTAGAGTGTGACAGGAATTGATTATTAAATCTCTACATGCAAATAAGATAAATACAAAGACTTATAGGCAACTAGGGGAATAACACTTGTAGAGTATTCCTATCCATAGGGACTGTTAAATGAGAACTAAAACCTAACTAAAGAAGTAGGTTAGAAATGTTATACCTTCGGTTTTGGACTTCTGTACCAAGGCAACCACAGCCCTTTAGCAGTAAAGATCTGTGTCTCCAAAGATGCCCCAGTAGCTCCCCATCTTCTTTTCTGCTGATTCACTGATTCACATGCTCTGTGTTGCTGTCACTTACTGAGCTTAGGGACCCACTCACAATATACACTACACATAGAACATAAATGTCAAAGTATAAGGAGGATTAGTAATTAATACAGAAATTTTTTTTCTGTTTTTCCAAAATCTAAGCCTAAAGTTGAATATTCGCATTTCTGATGTTTGAGTCTGACAGCTCAATAATTGTAATGCAGACTGTAAGCTGTTACAATTTTGCAATAATTATTTGATACATTTCTCAGCAGCCTCTCTGGAGTATTAGCAACTATTGTATCAATTCAGCTGCCTGTAATGAAACCCAGAGATTCTGCTTAGCAGGGACAAAGATAAGAAATGTATCCATTAAATGTATCCATTTAGAACAGTTTATAGGGTTGGCTACACCCCCCCCCCCAGCTGCTTCAGTAAGGTGTAAAATTACAGTTTTATTTACAGTTTAATATTAGAAAAACAGTCACAAATAGGAAATGGAAACGTGGAAAAAGTTGTTATTTCTGGTGATCTTTCTAAAACCAACTAGTTGTTTGAAGACGAACAACCCCTTTAAGTTAATAATAAAAGAAAATAAGTACTATGGCATGACCACATTATACACAAGGTATAAGGAGCAATTAAACAGAATTATTAAAAACTTCTGCAAAGGAACAATGTGTCTAGCAAGGGAAATAGCAGACATATGACTTGATAGAGACACAGTATAGGGAACAGTATGTTAACTTGTAACAGAGCCTCTATCTTCCACCTCTCTATCTCTTTTCGGTATGACACTCATCACTCTTAGTATCCACTGTACTAAACAGCCACATGATCTACTAAAGCACTTTAGAGCTTCTTTGACTATGTGAAAAGGACTCAGTCTCTGGTTAGGTGGTTGTTTCTATATTAAAGGGACCTCATTTCTTAAAGGGGTTGTTCACCTTTGAGTTAACTTTTAGTATAAAGTAGAGCGTGATATTCTGAGACAATTTGCAATTGGTTTTCATTTTTTATTGTTTGTGGTTTTTGAGTTATTTAGCTTTTTATTCAGCAGCTCTCTAGTTTGCAGTGTCAGCAATTTGGTTTCTATGGTTCAAATTACCTTAGCAACCCTGCATTGATTTTAATAAGAGATTGGAATATGAATAGGAGATGGACTGAATAGAATAATAAGTAATAAAAAGTGGCAATAACAATACATTTGTAGTCTTACAGAGCATTTGTTTTTAGATGGTGTCAGTGACCCCCATTTGCAAGCTGCAAAGAAACAAATTAGCAAATTGCTAATCATTAAAAAACTATAAAAAATAAATAATGAAGACCAATTGAAAAGTTTCTTAGAATTGGCCCTTCTAGCATATACTAAAAGTTGACTTGAAGGTGAACCACCCCTTTAATTAAATTACATTTGTGAATTCTCCTTGAATGTAATGTAAAGTGAGAAATAAATGTACAGAGATCTATAAAGGCCAGCCTGGTTCAGAGAATTCCTCCATGTTTATAACGACATGCTGGTACCTGTATTCATAGTCTTATGAGTATGCACCCATGTGTTGAAGGCTTAAACTAAACACTGGGGGCATGCTTCCCAGCCACAATAAAACACCAAAGAAACAGACAACTTATGGCTCTTTTGGTGTCATAAATTCGATTTTACCAGCTACACCATGACATACGGTCAAACAAATTATTACCCAATACAATGTAAAGATGTATTTATCTGCTTCATGGCAAATGCAATTGGCTGATTAAAGGGACAGTATGCCCCATTTTCAATATGAGTTAAAAAAAATGGAATTTATGCTGAACATACTTTTTGCCTATTGTTTCAATCACAAAAAAGTGTATTGTTTTTATTTCTTAAGCTATACAGGGAAATCGAAGCTACTCCATGTTGGGGCCATGTGAGGTGCATTATTAGATTGCCAGAGCTCATATAAAGGAGGTGGATTATGTGGTATTCTATTCTAAGTGGAACTTACTTAAGTTCAGGGTTGGAACAAGGGGTAGGCAGAAGAGGCACCTGCCTAGGGCACAACCACAGGGTGCTGGGCAGGTACCTGTCTTCTGCCTATCCCTTGTTCACTGCTCTCCCCTTCCTCCCCTCCCAGCACTCACTCCACTTGACCCCCCCCCCCCCCACTGGTGCTCTCTCCCCTCTGTCTCTCTCCTTCCCCTCCGGCGAACTGTGCATGCATGTGTGCACTGCACTCTGGGTACATGCACTCTGGAGCCGGGTGAGCGTGGTGGCTCCTAGGGCGCACAGTCCACTTGGCCCGGCACTGCTTACATTCCCTATCTCATTAGCACACAATGTTCAGTTATTAGGAGCTTGTAAATTTTTGGATTGTGGGGGGAAAACTGGAGTACCCAGAGGTACACTATCACCCCCAGCATTAGTTTTTTGTGCACCGGAAGTCCCACATTTTGGTATAATTTGCTTTCAGTTACTACTTTTTTCCAGCTTTAAACAGCAAAGATGGGAACCAATTAATGAAGTTTCTGAAGCTGCAGTGGAAGCCATGTCTCTCTGTGTACACACAAACATATATGTATGCAGTATATATACATGCATAGTATCAAGATTGTTCAAAATGTATTTTAAAAACTTAATTGGTTAATAAGTGAATGATTTTAAACCAACCACCACCCAGCTAGGATTTCAGGAGATTCATATAAATGTGAAAAATCCGCATACGCATTGAAGTAAATAGGTGTCAAAATTATTTTGACGAGTGTCAATTTTGACGCAACAACAATTTTTATTTGTGCGACTATTTGGTCCAAATGCATTAAAGAGAAAGGGCGTCCAAATAATTTTGATGTGCTACAAGTTTGACGTGAGCGACAGACAACTATTTTTTTTTGATACAGCAGATTTTTCACTGGTGAATTTCTGTCACAGTTTCATGAAATAATTAATTTGTGGTGAAAAGTGGAAATTCACCCATCGCTGATTCTTATACATAAACACTGGAGCACATCCCAAATACTAACAATAGTAGATAAGAGATTTTTGTTAAAGTATAAAGTATATCTATATATTTGCTGATGAGGAAAAAATAAAAGACGGCTGGAAGCATTTCAGAAGTAGCGATGCTGGTGTGTGCTTGTGTGCACGTGTATAGATGTGGGAAGTTTGACACACTTAGACAGGAGGTTGTAAAGATCTTACAGATAGAAAATAATGACAAAAAATCTGTTTTAAATTTGTTTCAGAATTCATTACCAGTATGTTTGCAATTAATGTTCATTGCAAGTCAACACTTTAATAACAAGAGCTTGTAAAGCATCAGTTTCTGAGAAATATTTAAATATTTATCCATTTATTATATATTTATTGCAACTGGTGCATCAGTTGGAAGTTCATCAGTCAGTGTATTGTAGCTGCTATATACCTAAAAAAGTGCTAATATGTTTTGAATTCAAAGCACAAAAAAATTCATTTCCTCTCCAAACTGGCAGTCAGACCTATTCTGCTTTTCTGATATGGCTAATGCCAGAGGGGGCTGATCTCAGCCTGTAGAAATACAAAGGCAGAGGATCTGCCTTTATGCCGTTACCTGCTTCCTTCCTTGCCTTGACCCGAACAATTGTTTCAGCTCGGGTACAAGAACACAAGCCGGATTTTGATACAGAAAAGTTTTGCATTTTCGTACCAAAATCCATCATGTGTGTCTACAACTGGGCCATTTGGATTCAGGCAAGAAAGGAAGCAGATGGCAGCATAGGGGCTAATTCAGGCATCATGGGGCTGCTAAGGCATCAAATGGATGTAATTTATATCACATGACTCACTGAAACTTGTGTATTTAACAAATCATGTACCCCTGTTTTAAAATATGAGGATATGAGAAGTCACATCTGATCTGTTTAAAGTACTCATGGTTTGGCCTTGTCACTTTATATGGTCATGAATTGCAGATTTGGTTCTCACATTGAAAATGTCTATAAGAGCTTTTTAAATATGTAAAAAATCGCAAATTGGGAACATTTCTTTGCACACTGTGTTTGAATTACACCACAGCCTTGGCAACGGAAAAAAAATATCCGCAAAACAGTTTTGCAAATTCTGAATTTACTTACTATCAATGCTATTTTCTCACACAGCAACTTCTCACAGTGGGCATAATATCTGTCTCATTTGCTAAAACTTATTCACAATGTGAATTTATAAAAAATGAAAAGACGGGCACAGCAGTGCAATATTTTAGCGTTCAGGAAAAAGCATGAGCAAAACAACCATTTACGAATAAACTTTATAAATGACCCTATCTGACTTGTAGAAATGCATTTGTACTCTATAATTATGTAATTTTAAAAGTAGACATATGTGGGACAACCTGAAGGCATGGCAATACCAGTCCTCTCACTGCCCATCACATTGTTTATCATTTCCTGCCTCCTCCAATATAATAATCATCGAACCTTCCCTTATCTGATCTCTTTGGTGAAGTTATTGGAGGATGTGAATTGGGTATGGGTTCTTAAATCCCCTCTCTAGCTTGGGCTTGTTGGATTGAGAAGGACCATTTTAGACAAAATCCAAACATTGCTACTCATTAGTAAATGTTAATTATCTGTAATAAGGGATACAATATCAAATGGTCAACTGATTTTGGTGGGTTTTTTTGTCAAAAAAAGCAAAAACATATTGGGGGAAATTCACTAGAGCGTGAAGCTAAAGTGCTAATTCGCCAGCATGACGTCAATTCGTAACTTTGCAAATTCACTAACACCGACTGGCGAATTTTCGCTAGCGAAGTAGATAGACTTGCTCAACTTCGCACCCTTACACCAGGCGAAGTTGCTCACTGATGAAAGGTTGTAATTACGCAAATTCACTAAGATGACCATTTAACTGAACGTTACCACTTACGCTAGACGTTACTTCGCCAGGTCAGACCTGGCGAAGTTCAATACAATAGATAGGAGTTTGAAAAAAAAATTAGAACATTTTTTTCTAAGTCCCAAAAAAAACGCTTGCGTGTTTTACCTTTCTAGGGTGATAGTCTGAAAAAGAGCAAAATTTTTTTTTGGGGGGTTACCGTCCTTCCCCTCTACATTTCCTAACATATGGCAACTCAACTATACAGGGGGCACATGTAGGGCAATATGACAACTTTATTTTATTTATTAAAGGTTTCCTGGACTTGTGTAGTGTAATGTAGTGGCTGTAACATATACTTCTATTAGACTTTGAAATTAGCGCCGTATGCAAATTAGGCATTGCTAGCGTAAATGCGATTTGCCTGGCGAAGTAACACTAGCGCAACTACGCTACCGTTCGCCGACCTTAGCGTAACTTCGCACTTTAGTGAATTTGCGATGCTTAGTGAATTTCCCCCATTGTATTCAAATAAATTTTCCCATAGAAGGCCATTAAAATAAAATGTATTCTGCAATGCTGGAAAATGTGCTACAATTTTCCACAGTATATAATCATTTATCCCCTCTTGGAGAAGGGTTAATTTAAAAACCATACTTTTTCTTTGCATTGGAAACCTTTAAAATATCTGTAGCTTTGTCTTACACATTTTTTAAAAAAATTTCCCCTTGCTGTGCAGGGTAGACCTTGCAAAGTATAGTTTTTTTTAAACATATATCTGTTTTACTTAGGTTCCTTTTTATTGATTGTAGTAAAATGTATTAAACTTTAATGTTAATGAGTGTTCTTGTAAAAAATATATTAAAACTTTCTTTTTTCTTCCTGTCTACGCAGAACCTGGCATCTAATAGTGCTGTATTATTTAGTTGGAAAGATTCCCAGAAATGTAGCAATTTATAGATTGGTTCCACTGTATCTGTAATCAAGCTGATGTGCAGTGCACGTGGGGCATCATATTAAATGGTCTGGTCCATACATTTCTTAAAAGTATATCAATGACATTCTTTTTGATTTTTCAATGGTAAGACTAAACTATTCTAATAGTAGTACCAATAGGTTATTAATGGGTCGATTGGTTCCCAAATATTCATCTGTTCTGACATGAGATCCAGGTTGTTGTGTACATCTATGAATCTTATATAAAAATATAACCTTATTATAAAGAGCTCAGTGACTTGTTAACGAAGTAATAATGAGAAATGTTGATGGCTGTTTTTCTGCTGCATCTTCTGCAATGGCATAACTAGATATTAGTGGGCCCCACAGTAAATTATTTTTCAGGCCCCCAAAATGTCTAGAGGTTGACCTATTTTACCAATATTTATTCAAATTGTATATGAATTAGGGCCTCATTGGGCTACTCTCTACCTCCTGCTTCCCCCCCTTCGCAGCCACAGAGTCTGCTTCCTCAGTAGTTATGCCCCTGATCTTCTAATTTTTAGCATGATTTAGTCAACATATTGACCTGTCTACTGTCTGGTAGCTAGGGTCAGTAGTGTGCACCCTATTCTTTTGCCGTTGAATTGCGGTGATCGCTGCAGGGTGCTGAGCTACTGCCTTGTCCAGAAGTGGCCATAGTTCCAAGGTTCCCATGTGTCAACAGGCACTGCAGTGTTACTGAGCTCTACTATAAGTAAATACGAATAATGCTGTCTAACACAGGTACTGTTAAGGAAACTAGTTTTACTCTTAACTGCTGGGACAAGTGCACTTTTCTCACTGCCCTTGCAAATGTAAATTAGCCCTTTCCTTTTAACATTACAGACAGATATTCAGTTGTCCAATAAAGAGCTGAAAAATAATTTTTCATAAACAAAGCCAGGGGGAAGTGTCAGGCAGAGTTACTGTAGAGTTATTCCCACCCTGCCCTATTCCATAGTAAGAAAAGCAATCAACGTTTTGGCATACATGCACTGACATTTCTAATGATTTTGCAGCTCTAACAATCATGTTCATGTTCATCAGTTGCCATATTTCTGCTCCTCCCTGCCTCTCCTCCTGTCTTATGAGAGATGTACACATACAATGCAAGTGGTTTTGGGATCACAAAACCTTTTAATTCCTAACTCAAGATTTCAGCACGTGTTGTAGCTGGTAGGATTAGATGGGAGATTTATAGTGCTAATCATTAGGATGTCTGTATTTGTAGGGATCAGTAGGCTATCCAAGTGCTTGCTCACACCCTAACACATGTTTACACTTCTGAAAATCCTGACTGACTTGTCATAGTAAAGATTGACTTTAAGAGACATATCTCCAAAATAGAAATCATAGACTAAAAGAAGAAAATAATAGAATGATGCATTTTCATTATGTGCTCTATTCAAATGCATATCTACATTATTTCTGTGTTTGACTTTCATATTTCCCAGATACATAATTGACTCCACTTAACCAATTAATTGGTACTGTAGCATTTACTTATCTCCTGTTTCAAAGTAAACATCTGAATGATTGCTATGGATTTGCAGACCTGGGGAAATTATGAGCCTGATATTATATTGTCCCTCTACTTTCTACTATGTATATACTACTGTACTACTAAATCTGTTTAAAACCTGTTTAAAAGTATTGTGGCTACCCACCTATGTATTGAAAGGAACTCATTTTGCAGTAAACCATAGCAACCATATGTGCTGTTGTGACCAGTAAATGCTACATTCTGATTGGTCGCTATGGGTTACTGCATCTGGGAAAAGGGAATAAAACTATATTAGGAAGCCAAACCTCACATTTTAACTCTTTACCATGAATGAAAATGCAAAATGCAGGTGTTCAACACCTGTATCACAAAAGCCCCCCATCAATTAAACATGCCCACATGTTTTATGACCTACAGTCATAGGTTATTCCCCAAAACACATAAATATTATTGTCAACTTTTCAACAATCTAAATGGCTTCAGTGTCCAACAATAACATATGAGGGGCCTGGAATCTGGTTTATACATTCACTTTGCCGAGACTTATTTGGGCAGTGAAGAAAAAAAAACAATGCTGTTGTAATCACTCTGGCTTTGAGGAGATGCTTGAAACCTGTTTTATATCCAGTTTTACAACATCATAAAATCTGTAATCAAATCTGTTATAATCTGTTGCTATATTAAAAGCATGATATTTTACAGAGAGTGTAACATGAAAAATTAAAATAATGGTGCAGCAATTAAACAGGGTTATGTTATAAAAAGAGGAATAACAAAATAATATTACATTACTGCTGAATAACTAAAACTGCAATTTTCTTAAACAAAATCAAGGTTCCAATAGATAATTAATATCCTAATAACTGACCAACTAAAAAATTGTGACAAAGGGGAAGTGATGTAGGTGAGAGTGAGGGGGAGTGGCAGAGGGCAGCAAACTTGGACTAGGGGTAGGCAAAAGACCCTTTAACAGGTACCTGCCAAGCGCTCATGTGTTGATAATTATTGTTGTTAATAAAGTTTGTCATAGAAAAGGACTTCTGAACAGTCAAAGAGCCATGATTATTTCATGCACTGTATTTTAATAAATATAAAAAAGGAAAACTATGCCCCTGGAACAATGTAGGTCTCTATAAAACACTGCTTCATGTAAATAAACCATTTTCATAATAATATACTTTTTCAGTAGCATGTGCCACTGGGTAATCATAAATAGAAAATTGCCATTTTAAAAAATAAGGACAGCCTCCTGGGATGGTGCACACAAACATACCAAACAAACTATAAAGTTACTGTAGGTCGCATGAGCCAATTAACAGACAGAGTTGTGTCTTTTGCTTCCACACTTCTTCCTGTTACAGTTAGAGTTGTAGTACTTCTGGTCAGGTGATCTCTGAGGCAGCACACGGACCATCACAAAATAGTGGTTCAAGGCAAGAGATGTAAAAGGTCAATATTTATTTAAATATATGTGTGTTTATACAAATGGCCTGCAGGTGTCACTGTGCATACACAGGACTTTCTGTACAGCTTGAAAGTGAAAGTAAGACTTACTGCTGTTATGTAATGGCTGCATGACCTGCTAATAAAGCACTGTTATACTCTCCTCATCCTTGGCTACCAAACACAA
The DNA here is from genome assembly GCA_024363595.1 of Xenopus borealis. NCBI lineage: Eukaryota > Metazoa > Chordata > Amphibia > Anura > Pipidae > Xenopus > Xenopus borealis. The sequence continues at coordinate 88,958,725 of CM044432.1, read as the reverse complement.
CAATATATATACTGTATACTAGTTTGGTAAGATTCTTTAATATGCTACTTTTTTTGATATAAACGAATTATCGCTCAAGTATTCATTTTGAGGTTATAGTTTTCCTTTAAGGCATACAATGAATCTGAAATCCCATCAGTAGGAAAATGCACACTCACTCTTACTTACAAGGGCAAGGCAAGCAAAGCATGAATTTGCAGCAGTCTCTGGTAATTACTGTCACCTATTCAGTGCACAAAGCAGAAAAGTTAGGACAGGTAAACAAATTATTTGTTTTGAAAGAATCACCACAAAGTAGAGTCCTGCAGCGGGTCGGGTACCCGCAAAAACCTGCGGTACCCTGCGGGTTGCGGGCAGAAGTTCCGGGTGCTGTTTGAAAAAACAGATTTCACTGCAGATTTGGGGCAGCACTATTAACTGAAGAATTTTGGAAAAAAACATGTTTTCCTGTGACAGAATACAAAAAAAGTTGAGTTTATTTGTACACTCTATTGCCAATTTTATTAAGAGACAGCTTGGCCTGAATGTTTCTAGTGTGGGAGGCAACCAGAGAACCCATAGGAAACTAAAGGAATACAACTAAAACTAATGGAACTGAAGGAAACGAGGAAACCCCTAGGAAATTACAGTTCTTTATTTGTTTAGCAGAAGGGCTTACTAGGCATCCCACTTCCAGCACCAGTAAAGCTGTATATCACAATGTTTCATTATATGAGCAGAGATGCCTGCAGTTTCACTGTTTAAAAAGATGCATTAGAAAAAGTACTGGGTGCAATGCAATATTATGTAGAAGCTGCATCATTCTGGTGAGGGTCAGACATATAACTCAAATCTGCTTTCTATACTTGCAAGCAAAATTTAAATAATAGTTTGCAATGTACTTATTGTCTTTTTAGTAAAATAAGAAGTTAAACAAAAAAAATGCTGTATGCCAAGATTGATGATTATAATATAGCTGTGAAATAGCAGTTCTAGCATAACAATCTAGCATACTAGAAATGTAATGCTGCCTGGAATCAATAAAGTTTCATATTGCACTAGTTTGCATGAGGCTTTGTTTTGAAATTTTGTTTTATTAATATTTCCCACAGATTATATGTCTAGGTAATGCTATCTAGGCTCACTGTACTCTGATAATTTTCCATTGTACCATAGTGGATGAAGGCCTAAACGTAGCTCAGATCTACAGGTGGCACACAGATGAAATAATGATTAAAGGAAAACTATACCCCAGACAGTGTAGGTCTCTATAAAAAGATATTGCATAAAACAACTCATATGTAAAGCCCTGCTTCATGTAAATAAACCATTTTCATAATAATATACTTTTTAGTAGTATGTGCCATTGGGTAATCATAAATAGAAAATTGCCATTTTAAAAAATAAGGACAGTCTCCTGGAATCATACCAAACAAACTATAAAATTAGGTCAGGTGAGTAGTGATGGGCAAATCTACCCTGTTTCGCTTCACCGACGCGTTTTCGTCGTGTGACTAGTTTTTTTTTTTGACGCCAGCGAATTTTGGCCTGGCGAATTTTTGCTGGCATTTCGCAAATTTATTCGCCGGCAGAGAATCACGGGAATTCGCCGCAAATTCGCCCCTGGCGAATAAATTCACCCATCGTTACAGGTGAGCCAATTAACAGACAGAGTTCTGTCTTTTGCTTCCACACTTCTTCCTGTTACACTTAGGGGCAAATTTACTATTATTCCCCAAAAATTATTCTTTGCGAATGTTAATCGAATAGTTCTAGACTACCTTTTATTCGATATTCGATCATTCGACGATCGAATACAAATCTATTCGATCAGTCGAATAAATCATTCGACTGAACGAATAAATCATTCGATCGTTCGAATGATTCGTACGATTTGAACAATCGAACACTTTGATCGTAGGAATCCTATTTGATCAGGACTTAGTCTCAGAAGCCTATGGGAGTGCTCCCATAGGCTTCTATTGCAATTCGTTAGGTCCAATCTGCCGAAGTAGGCAATCGAAGAAACTTAAAAATGAAAATCCTTCGCAGGTCGAATGATCGAATATTCGTCCATTCAACTCTATTCGAATGTATTCGATCGTTCGACCATTCCCTATTCGATGATCGAATATGCCAAAATTCACATATTCGATCAAATTAAGAAATCCTACGTTCGAAATTCAAATCCTTCACGTGAATATAGTAAATCGGCCCCTTAGAGTTGAAATATTTCTGGTCAGGTGATCTCTGAGGCAGCACACAGACCATCACGAAATGGTGGTTCAAGGCAAGAGATGTAAAAAAAAAGATGTAAATATATATTCCAGTTTGATAAGATTCTTTAATATGCCACTTAAATTGATATAAACTATCTGTTGCTCAAGTATTCATTTTGGGGGTATAGTTTTTCTTTAACTAGGCATTTGGGCTCCAGTGAAAGCTCCTTTATAAGACTAATGTCTCTATAGCTGTTACTAGCATGGCTTTTGTTCGGATGCTTGCTGATGCAGTTATAGCTGGAGGACCCCATGATGAATATTACTGAATATGAACAATTTGTTGTACACAGTGCAAATAGATGTACAATTAATTGTATTATACATTTTATCATTTAATATGCCAACACTAATAAACTTTATATGTTTTGTGCAAGAATACGCTGAAATTGATGCAGCTCTATGTTAAGGAAATTTCAAATAATGCCCGATTTATATGGTAATATAGTACATGAGTTGACATTAATTCTTGTTGCATTTAAGAAGCAATAACTAATAGTTGTACAAAATAACATATGGCCTGTCAGTTCAGGTCACCTATATTGTGTTTTGTTGCCCTGCCACCTCACTTCCTGCACTGTCAAGGAACAGACGTTCTTGGCACACTGACTAAATAACTCAGTCAATATGTTTTGGATTTGAAGGCTTTTCCCGCTAAGCTGAGCCATCTGTCCGAACCTTGCCTTGGTCTCCCAGCAAAAGCACACATGTGGGCCTCATTTGCATGAACTTGCCCATGCATCCTTTAAATCAACATGTACTTTTATGCCAGCCAGAGCCTGCTATGATTTAAATTAGGCTGCCTTAACCCATTAATGTCTACCCATTACTTACTAATTAAAATTGATTAGTATTATGCTTTCATTTGCATTAAAATATAGTCTTATACCAGTTGTAATGATGGTGCTCCCAACAAGAAAACATATATTACCCTGCTGCACAAAACCCCTGACCCCTAGTAGTTTTTTCAGTGCAGTTAAAAAAGGGTTAAAATGAGAAGGCAGCTTGATCTTGGGTACAGTATGCCATTGTGAGTATTCTGTTCTTAGGCAGGCCCGGATTTACATGACTGTCGCCCCTTGGCCAGCTCAGCTCCTCACGTCACCCCCCTGATATCCCCCTCTGGTTTCTCCCCCATCTGCTGTCCCCTCCCCTTCCAGGTCCATTCTCTCCCCTCTCCTTCCCCTCTGCCAGGCCCTGTCCCTCCCCTTCCCCCTGCAAAATGCAATACTCTTCCTCCGTGTGCGTGCACAGGCACACACACACAACTCTTCTTAGTTGGGACAGCACTGGACACTGCCATTCATCTCCAGTGCTAATAGATCTTTCTATTTGGCTGGGCAGCATGTCACCCCTCAAATTCTGCCACCCTAGGCCTGGGCCTTTGTGGCCTCGCCACAAATCCGGGCCTGCTCATAGAATTTAAATCCTGGATCACTTGCAATTTGAAGGGTATTTCTAGCTCAGCAAAAACTCAGGGTAAAGTCAAGTAGTGTCTCAGGCACCTTCAATTCAATGCAGGTATTGTGCAGGCTGCAGGTAATTTAATGTGCAATTCTAATTGCCTTGCAAGTTGGGTTGTATCTGGTAGAGAATTTAGCTTAAAGGCATTGTTCACCTTCAGCCAACTAGTTGTTTTCAGATAGATCACCAGAAATAATGACTTTTTCCAATTACTGTCTATTTTCTATTTGTAAATGTTTTTCTAATATTGAAGTTTAAAGTGTAAATTTTCACCTTCTAAAGCAGCTCTGGGCGGGGGTGGGGGTCGCAGACCCACCCAACTGTTCTAAACTGATACATTTAATGGATACATTTCTTATCTTTGTCCCTGCTGAGCAGAATCTCTGGGTTTCATTACAGGCAGCTGTTAGAATTGATACAATAGTTGCGAATACTCAAGAGATGTTGCTGTGAAATGTATCAATTAAATGTTGCAAAATTGTATCAGTTTAGAGTCTGCACCTGAATTACTGAGCTGCCAGACTCAAACACCAGAGACACCAACATTCAACTTTAAACTTAGATTTTGGAAAAACAGTAAAATATAAATAATGGAAAGTAATTGAAAAAAGTCTTTATTTCTGGGGAACAATTTGAAAACAACTGAACAGGAAAAAGTGTTTGGAAGATGAACAACCCCTTTAAGTGATTTAAAATTAGCTCCTTAACCTCACAATTCCCATTTTACCTGAAGCTTTTTCTTGGATGAAGTCAATTCCATGTTTTTCATGGTGTCCCTTCTGTGTTTCAGAAGAGAAGGTAATTGGTCATATTTTGGGTCAAACAGGCGATCAATAAAAATTAAAACTGAGGTTTGGTCAAAGGATGCAGGTTCAAGCAGACCCATGCAAAGCTGTGGCCTATGAACAGGCCTATGTATTCAAAATGGGGCCAACCTGCAGGACCAGAGAACACTTCTTATTAATGCAGGCAGACTGTAAAGCCCTTGCGAATTCAGACAGCAAATAGAAGACAATACTATTTCTATTTGTTATTGAAATGCAGACACACCTCTGGAAAGTCTGGCATGGTGGTAGAGTACATGATGATTATCATGCTGAAAATGTCATATAGTATAACTGTATATAACTATACTTACTAGCTGTAGATCGTAAAATCACAATAGTCTTGGCAAGTTGTAGCCAGTGACTGTTTCGCACACTTCGCCAGGCGAAAATTCCTGGGTGCCAAACGCTGGCAACTTTTCGTGTTACTGTGCGAGCACTTCAAATCTAAATTACGCTAGTGATCGCTTCTGCCTAGTGAGACTTCATTAGTTCTCTTACTGTTAGGTCAATAGGGCAGGTAAATTAAAGTCGATTGGACGTCTTTATGTTGGTGCAAATGCTTGGAATCGCCACTTTTTATTACAAATGCCCAAGGAACCTGAATAAAGACAAAAGAAATCCTACACATGAGCCCACCCTAAAATTAATGTTCCATGCCCCTCAAATGTCTGGGGAAAAATGTTAACCCAAAAAAGTGTAATAGTTAGATCTTTTGCAGGCAATCCCGCTTTAAAAAAGTCGTCAGTGCCCTGCTCAACTACTCAAAAGAGGCAATTATATTAGTTTAGCAACATATATTATGCATGATACTTGTACAAACTTACAGAATTGCAATTTTCAATACATTTAAGTATCTTATCCCTTATTACCCCTTCCAAAGGTGTCCTCAGGGTCGGACTGGGTCGGACTGGGCCGGCTGGACACCAGGAAAAAACCCAGGCATTTGTGGGCCCTGCTGGCCCAGATCTGCGATCCATGGTCTCTTCCTGCAGCAACCCCCCTTTGCAAAAACAATCCTCTTGTGCGCCGCACTCACATGCTGCGCAGTGCACATGCACACTGCCCACGCATCACGCCGGAGTTCTCCCGCAGCATGGTGTACCGGCACACAGGGAAGGGGGGTCCGGAGAGGGGCCCTGTGACAGGTGCCCCGGTGGGCCCCGGGCCCCCCAGTCTGGCCCTGGGTGTCCCTAGCACTAACAGGAGAATGGGATTGCTTTTTAAATAGCTGTAACACTTTTCACCTGGAATCTATAATATTTTAATTACTTTTTTAACTGAGTCTCATATGTGTAGCCTTTTGCAGGGTTGATCACATGTTGCTCACCAACCCCTTGCTCCCAGTGACCTTAAAGCAGGTACTTAATTACTGGTTAGGAGGTAAGTTTGGGTTGCTTAAAACACAGCTGTACTATCAAACAGAGTTTCCTGTAGGCTGACAGTCAACATAGGGGCTACCAGATGGCCAATTACAGCAATTATTTTGCACCACCGAGGACCATTTTTGATGCTTGTGGTGTTCCCCAAGACTTTTTAAATAAAAAGAGCTATTTAGCAGGGGGTATTGTGGCGAGAAAACCCAAACTATATATCATGCACTAATTCCATTCACATCAATTTTGTGTTAAAAAACGTATCAAGGATATAGTCTGCATACAAACTATATACAGTATATATTCAATGTAAATAAAAACAACAGCATTTTATGAATTTTATGAATGGGCCCAAGGTTACATCAGACAAATTATTTTCCTGTTTATTACACTTATATAAGTGAATAATATTTGACACAACCTCTATAAAGATGTTTCTCTACTTTTGCATACTAACATGCCTACTATTATTATTATTCGCCCTATAGAATGATCTGCAATATTTAATGGAATAGTTAGTTTTCTGAACTTCAATACAAAGGAGAATAAATCCAACTACAAACACTGAACTAGCTTACAAGCGCTTACAGGGACAAGTGGCTACTGAGAAAATGTTGCACTGTAAACAGGAGAAACAGAATCAGTTTACACTCGAAAGTTTACTTTTTGTTAGTCTAATGTCTGAAGGGAAAAATACGCTGTGGTTTGGACAGCTGACAATAATATCAAAAGCATATTTTTTCATACAAAAACAGCAGGGTCTTGGTAATTACCAAATTTGTCATGTAAAGAAACAGACCAGATGGAAAAAATATCTTATATTTTGAATGGTGGTTTTAACGTTGTTTTACGGGGTGCAGTTTGACACCTAATAAAAGAAATATGTTAAGTGGGGATGGCCAACCTGTGGATCTACAGTTCTTAATGAATTACAACTCCCAGCTGGCCTTAGTTAGACTAGCTACATGGTACCCCCATGCTGGAGAATGAGTTAAGTATGCCCCAAAATCATATTGATAGCAAAATAGGCGTGTCCAGCCAACAGTCCTTGAGCTATTATTCATTTACAGCTCCATTGCTACTTACATCTGAAAATGATTTCACATGACACTTGGCTTGTATAGTATGTCTCACATGACTTGGTATATGGGCATAGTGCTTTATGTTTGCCATACATAACATATGAATTATTCCTGGAATTAGACACTGGTGTAAACGCTAGTGCAACTCTTTGTGAATAATGGATTTCTGGCTTATATCTCCCATACCTGTACTAGCAAGTACTTATAAAACTACAGCCTAATATACAGTGCTATACATTCAGCTATATCTACAAATACAGACAGTTACAGCAGTTAAAGAGGGCTTTGCTATACGTACATATTGTACAGGGCAGATACGATAAATGTATGCCTGTTTGTTAGCAGAGCAAACGAAACCTATAGCAATATCACTGAACAAAAAATATATTTTTCTAAGATATGTACCCCCAAATAAAATGTTATATGTAAGTTACAAAGTTGCTTTATAGCTGTGAAATATTTATATCACAAGGATTATCACAGGGTTCATAATATTTCGATAATGTCCATGCACTCTAAATAACAAATGATCTAGGCAGACACAGCAGATCAGTAGACATTTTGGACTGAATATAATGATATTAATCTGATATACTACAAGGTGTAACCCATCCCCTTCTTCCTCCTCTTCTTTCTCGCTTTCTACCTATTTCTTAATATCTCTAACATCAGTGTTAACATGGAAATTAATAAAGAAAACCTTTGAAAAAATAACAAATGATCTCTTTGCATACTCATTTCAAACCCTGACATCAATCCTTTCACCATATCAAAACGACTGATTTGGTCAGCCACCTATGTACTTGTAAAGTTTGAGCCTTCTAGACTCCTGAGATCGAGTGTTATGGCTGCAGGCCCTATCTGCTCTTGCTTAAACATCTGTTATTCTTTAAATGGCAACTCTGTGGCACTCTTAATTAAAAGACCAGAAATGAATAGCAAATGCGTTTCTTTATTATTGTGTGACTTCCAGTGCAATTGTGCACACACAGAGAGATTCACAACAAAGCAGCGGACACAAGCACCATAAAAGTGTCTGCTAAATGCCACCATGTGTCTCTTCGGCTTCTGTAAAGTATATTATGAAAAATAACTTATTTTTCCCCCCTGACAATCATGTGAAAAGAATCCAGATTTAAGCCGCACTTGAAACCACCCAGGGGACCAAGCAGAGCAGCTCTGCTGCCTTACAATTTTACTGGTCTCAATAAAAGAAATCACGACAGGCCTGTCTCTCTTTATTATTTATATACAAGCTCTACAGACTATTGAAAACAACTTCAGGGTTATGTTGTCTATGCTTCTCTACTCTCCTTTTTCTACAATTCTGCTGCTGTGCCTAAATGTTTTGTGAACTAGTTGCGCTTTAAGCCCTTACAAAAAGTTAGCTCTTAAGTAGCTACTTATGACTTGCAGCCAAATCTGACAAAGGATGCCACCACCAGGCTTTTGCTCTCACATAATTAATTGTTGCATATTAGCATATTTCTACAACTTGCACTTTATTATGACACAATAGTAAAGTTTCAGACAGCAGCAATGACTGGTCTCTGGTCTAGGTGAAAAGTTAAGCATGCATCATAAGGTATTTCAGCATATTTTGTAGGCAGGAACTTTTCAAAAAAGGAGCAAAAACAGATGGCAGTGATTCGTGTGAAGAATAAGATATTTGAAATTGTTTGAAAAATACTAGTGTGCTACAGCAGAACTATATACAGGCATAAGCCCTTCCAGGAATACAATGACCAGGCAGAGTCAGCGGAAGAATAAGAATTTTGTGGTCTAAACATCTATTGACAACAGTGCTCTGAATGATGAGCAACTTATATATTTCTCATTTAGATAAACTGGCACAAACTAAACTTTAGTCAGTAGATGCTGGCATTGTTTTAAATAAAGGTTCACATACCCTTTAACATAGTGCAAATTAAGTTTTGTGCCTACATGGGGCACTTAGGCATAGTCCTATTTTAAATGGCATGTTACACTATGGTAAAGGGTATTTGAACCTTTAATATAAAAAAAATAAATAAAAAAAAATTATAGCATCTTCTGACTAAGATCCAGTTTGTGTTGGGCCATGTATTGTTTGGTGTTTCTCCCTAAGCTGAAGTTCTAGGGCAGTGTTCCCCAACCAGTAGCTCGTGAGCAACATGTTGCTCCCAGTGGCCTCGAAGCAGGTGCTTATTTTTAAATTCCTGGCATGAAGGCAGGTTTTGGTTGTATAAAAACCATGTACACAGCCAAACAGACCCTCATGTAGGCTGCCAGTCCACATAGAGGCTACCAAATGGCCAATCACAACCCTTATTGGACACCGCTAGGGACCTTTATCATGCTTGTGTTGCACTCCAACTGTTTTGATACTTGAATGTGGCTCATGGAAATACATATTAACTTTTTTAAATCACATATAATTTGTCAGATCATTAGTCTGAACTTCATTGTCAATGGGTGATAACCTCCCAAAAATCTTTGTCAAATACCTAAGCCCTGAAAGCCCTTAAGTGAATTTTGAGGCAATTCTAATAATACCACTGCTAGTGATCACCACACTGTACTACTTTTCTTGGCTAAAAGGCACACATTGTACAGTACTAATGGTTAGCTATTACATTGCCAAAAAGTACATGCTTAGCAAACAACATCAGATATCACTGGAATCCACCTTATGTGTGCATACAAATGTGCACACTGGGGAACTTTTGACACATGATCTGACAGCTCTGTATTGATTGCATATTGTAATAGTATAGTGCGGCCGACTAAAGCAGACATGAGTTCCACGAATTCAACACTCTGCTATGAGGCAAATGTGATAAATACAGTAAACATTTCAAGGCAAACGCTGCAAGTGTTTTAGTAAACAATCAAAACATTATCATATGGTTACATATGTTATGTCCTAATGATAAACCCTACCTCTGAACTAAACATAAACTTGAGGGCTTTGACATATAACTTTTAATTATATTGAAAGATTCATATATGAAGTTATATGTGATTGCAAATGTCTGTGCAAGCTAGAACACTAGATTTATTCAGTCCAATGCTTTACCATACCTAAGAAAACAGCTCTAGAAACTCTTTAGGATAGCAGCTGTCATATTAGCTTGGTGTGACATCACTTCCTGCCTGCGTCTCTCCCTGCTCACTCACAACTCTGGGCTCAGATTTTAAATGTGGTTTCTTTTGAAGGATGAATCAGAGCAGAGAGGGTTTACTTGTGTATTATATAAGCCTTTATGATAAATCGTTCTTAGTTTTTCTTCTCCTTTAATTTCCTACTTGTAGACAGAGAATGATGTTGCTGCCCATTCATGGAAAATTGAGTTTTCCTGCCAGGTAAGTATCAGTCAGTACACCATCTGTTATATAATTCATGGTATGCAAAATAGTAAATTTAAATGTGATTGTTTATTTAGTGGCACAAAAGCACTCTACAGGCAAGCTAAAAACCTAATCATTAATCCTAAACATTAATGCCTCAAAAGAGATTTTAATGTAAAGAGACTCCAAATGAATTTTACAGCTTAAAGTACATTCCTTACAAGTCAAACAGTAAAAACCCAAGACTATTTTAATGGTCTGTGTCTTTACTGAGGTATTGAAGTTCCAAGGATTGCAATTCTAAATTCCATTCTCTTTCTATTTTGGCTTGCTCCTCTGATGGCTGTATCCTAAAATTTACATTATCCACACTATATAATTTTAACCATGTAGCCCTGGCCATTCAGGGAGTAATGGTCAGGGTGGGACATGATATTTAATTTGTAGAAATAAAGAGCGATGGAAGTTACTGAGCAGGTGCAATTAATATGCAATGTTTAAAATCTCATCTAGCTCTACCAGGATAAAAAACATTTAGGTGTATATAGGTGTATATATATCTATATATATATATATATATATATATATATATATATATATATATATATAGGTGTTCTATATCCAGGATCTTATGTAATAATGAGACCTCATTATTTTATAATTATAACACATTATTCTACATAATAGGTTATGCTTCACTTCTGCATTATAGGAATATGGATATGGAGAATATGGATTTTAAACAGAGCTCTGTTTCATTATCTTTCAATGAACTGTTTAAAATCCATATTCTTGAAAGGGGTTCTGATGGAAGAAGCTGACACCCATCTCTCAGTGTAAGACATGCCTAGGCCATGGAAAGCTTCTGTCAACAAGATAGCAGAAGCTGGGTTTAGGAAGGGAACTGTCACGGTACTGCAGGTGTTAGAAGCCCTAAAACTGCTTGGGCAACCAGTTAAAGTGAAATAAGAGAGCCCTACCTTCTCCCGGTGTTCACCGACGCCCTTTTGGGGCCCTGGACTTTCTGCTGCGGAATTAGGCAGAGATCTTACTCACAGGCTGGTGAAAACGTGGTACCAGAGGATGAGACAGAAGAATGGTCAATCCAGGCGGAGGTCAACGGCAGGCGGCAAGAAGCAGTGGTCAAAATTCAGACAAAGGGTCAAGCACAGGCAGTCAAACAGAGAAAATGCTTAGACAGGTTCAGAAAATTGAAAACCAGCTTGGGCGCCAAAAAGGAAGAGAACTGAATATTTATTATTTGAATTTGGCGCCAAAAGGTGACGTCAGCGTGTCGCAAACATTGGAGTGTTCCTGACATCATGCGCATTTCTGCGTGGGCGCTCCGCAGATGGGGCCTGTGGTGTTTATACAAATGGCCTGCAGGTGGCACTGTGCATACTGTACATAGGACTTTTTGTACAACTTGAAAGTGAAAGTAAGACTTACTGCTGTTATGTAATGGCTGCATGACCTGCTAATAAAGCACTGTTCTAACCTCCTCATCCTCGGCTACCAAACACAACAAATGGCGACAAGGATGTCTTCTCTACCTCTGCAGCAGCCTGCACCTGTCCTTTTCTACCAAACCCTGGTGAGCCTACCATACCTTTTACTGCTTGGATCTGTATGTTTGATAATTACATTATTGCTGCTGACCAAGGGGAGATTTCTGCAGCTAGAAAGCATGCTTTACTTATTAACTGCCTGGGGGCAGAGGGACAGCATATATTACATACATTATCATTACCTGATGATACTTATGAAACTGCTCTTACTGCTATAAAGAACTTT
>CM044432.1:88922625-88938556 GCA_024363595.1 Xenopus borealis | reverse complement strand
CCCCCCCCCGCCACGTTCCCACCGTCTCTTCTTCCTTCCATTCTTCCCTTTCACTAAATAATGAGAAATGAAATTTGTTTGATAGTTTACTGATGTTTTTACATATAAATGTATGTATCGCTTTTTTAATGTATCCTACTTCCTTCTATAAAACAATGTATAGGTCTGGGATCTCCAATCCAGAATGCTAGGGACCTGAGTTTTTCTGGATAATTATTTAGATCTACATAAATTAAGTATGATAAAAAGCACAGAAACACTAAGTAAATCCAGTAGGATTTTTTGACACCTATTTGAAATATCGCTTAGTGAAAATGATGCACAAAGTACAGTTTTACTATCATTATAGAGAAAAATTTAATTATTTTCACATTTAAATTATTTGCTTAAAATGGCTCTATGGTGGTTGACATTCCTGTAATTTTGGATATCAGGTTTTTGGACAAGTAATCATATACCTGTACCCAGGGCCGGTTTTAAGCACATTGGACCAATTTGGCCCAATTGGGCCCCGCTCCAGTGCGAGCTCTGATTCCTATTCACTTAATTCCCCAGTTGCCCAGCCTACCCCCATCCCCAACTGGAAGACATAACTTGGACAGAGGGTAAAGCAGGCAGTATTTGCCCATCCAGCTCTGTGACCCTGCGACAGACAGCAAAGTTCCTTCTAGGGGGCCCCACCAAAATGGTTCCAATTGGGCCCCGCACTTGGTACGGCCGGCCCTGCCTGTACCATCAATCTTTCCAATATTGAAGCGGTTTCCCAGTTTTAGCACATAGAAAACTAGCAGCTTTAAAAAAAACTAGCAGCTTTAAAAAAAACTGGGCTAATATCATTCAGCCAAAGGGAACTTTCCTCCTGTGGGATATGGTTTAAACCATACATCATACAGCCTGTTTTCCATACACATTTCTATTTAAAGGTGAACTAAAATCTAACACAGATAGTGATAGAAATGCTGTATTTTTGTATACTAAATATAAACATGAACTTACTGCACCAGAAGCCTAATTTAAAAAATGAGTTATGCTTTCAAAGTTGGCCGTAGAGGGTTGTCATCTTGTAACTTTGCTTACAATCTTTGCAAGACCAAGACCATACACATGCTCAGTCAGGACTGGACTGAGAATTAAAATAGGCCCTGGCATTTCAGGTACACAAGAGGCCCATCAGCCCACATAGAGGCCCAAACAGCCCCCACAGCCCACTAAACACTGACTTTCTATGGGACCTTATAGCAGCCCCTCTGGCATTTGCCCTAACCCACAAATGGCCAGTCCGGGCCTGTGCTCAGTGTGGTCTGAGCTTCTGTTGTGAGGTTAAGCTTAGGGATCTCATAAATAATCAAAACAAATCAAATAATATCTGAAGCTGATACAAGACTGATTTTTAATCACAATATACAGACTGCACTGGGTCTGTGGATACAAATCTCTATCCAGTTGCTGGCTGCTCTACAGGGAAACAAACAAAGCTGCTTGAGCTCTGGTAAGTAAGGTTGGGGGGTATCCCCTCTGCTGTTTGAAAGTATGACCATTTCCATGCAGAGCAGGGACCTTCTGAAGTTTCCTAGCTGCGGCAGTCAGAGCAAGTTAAACGACGGGGGGAATTTCACTGCATACAGTTAGGTTTCTTTTAAAAATGGTAGACATATTTAAATTAAAGCATATCGCAGGTAGATTTCGTTTTCATTAATGAAAGTAGAAATGGGATTTTATTTTTTTGTCTTTACATCCCCTTTATACAGTACTGTACTATAGATACTATTGTTAAATATTAAGTTTGTTGGGGGGGTTATATTATTGGCGTAGAAATGACAATATTTTAAGGTTAGCAGCATTTTAGCACTGGTTACTATGCAGTGATATTATGCATTAGGTACTACTGAGTAATGTTCCCATTCATGTTTATTTACACACTGATATCCTCCATAGAATACACCAGCCACAACATTTTTTGCATACACCACACTGCAAGAATCTTTCCATAATACAATCAGTAGCTGCACATTTGACAGAAACCCTGCTTACAGACTCCACTTTATGAATACCACCTAAAACTCTGTTCTTATATTACATATATAGCTGCACCTTATAAATCCTTTTATTAGACAGCGCAACTCTGAAGGGTTAATCATCAGGGTGAAAGTATTGGCAGGATACCAGTTCCGCTCAGCATGCTTGCACCAGCTCCCAAATAGGTCAGGCCTTGTTCTTCTACACCTGATAGAACTTGCTCCTGTCAGCCTTTGGGGCACAGATATGTTAAGTCTCTCATTTCACACACCTTGTTGTTTTTGTTGGAATTGAGCTCAGGTAATAAGGTTTCCCTCCAATCCTGAAGGTAAGTCTCCCCAAACCTGTATGAAATTTGAAATAAAGAATCTCTCCAACGTATATAAGTCTAAACTCTCTACCACATGTCTCTTCTGTCCAGGATGTGCAATTATTTGGTAAAGGATTTGGCAAACATAACTCTTATTCTTGGGAAATTCTAAATTCTTGTGTTTATTTCAAAAGAGGAGAAAGCAATGTTGTGCTATAAATTGTTATTACAAAGGGAATATGATGAGCTGAAATTGAAAACTAAAAATTAGAACACAGTGAAAGGCAGCTATATGTAGATTTTGCATCCCTTATCCAGAAACCCATAATCCAGGATGCCGTCTCTCACTGTTCTATTTTCCCTTTAATAATAAAACTGCCACTTGTAGTTGATGGTAACTAAGCTGCATGAATCCAGTTTGGTAGCAAAACAATCCTTTTGGGTTTATTGCATGTTAAATGTTTTTTTTAGCAGATATAGAGTAGGGTATAATGCATTAAATTCACAAGTATTGTGTCTTATATGCATTTGTGACACTTGCTGCTCATACTTTTTTCCATATAATAGTAGACTTACTATAAACACAGATGTGATTATGTATAAATGCAGTGCAAAAACCACAATAAAAAAATCAGATAACACGTCATTTTGTAATTAGCGAACACATTGTAAGCATATTGTAACTTATATAAAATACATATTGCTTTATATGTGATGTGAGTCAGTAGAATCTTGGGAAAGATGTACAATGTTCTGAAAAGACACACCAAACATATTGCTTTTTTCTCTTAACCCTCCAAATTTCCCAGAAATTGCTATGGGCACCTTATGTCTGCATAGTTTTATTGTACTAAGATGTGGAACATTTTGCATGCCCTAATTGCTGTGTATTGTCTATTGTATGCACATGTGGAAGATTGTTTGCAGGCAAACATGGTACAGACTTCCAAACTGCCAAAATGATGACTTTGTGCTAAAATAAAATTAATGTTTAAAGAGTCACAGTCTTTACATCTGTGTTTATTAAAACATAAAAACAGGCAAACTTGCTTTGTTATTCTAACAACATGACATGCTATTTTTTTTATCTAGCTTTGCATTGACAAATCTGCCCCAAAAACACAGTTATGTATGTAGGATTATGTCTCGTTGTCAGAATTTTGGGAGTTGGATCTGGATTCCCGAAATCTTGCATGATGGGAACACAGCCCTTCAGAGATTAATTTGCATAGACTAAAGGGAGACAATAAAATATATCAGTTAAAATAACAACACACACAAGTTTCAAAAGCAAATTGATGCATATTAAATAGCTAATAAGCTTTGCTTACACAGACCCCCTTGTGTCCTAATATAAGCCTTCAATTTCTCAAAATGTTGAACTTGATGGTTGCCTTGTCTTTTTTTAAACTTCAACTATAATATAACTTGGGCGGTCACAATGAGAAATACTTTTTTGGCTACTTTGCATTTGAGATGTATTTCCTATTTTATGTAGGAATATCAAGATTCACATACTGCATACAGCACATACCAGCAGAACTTAGCAGCATTATACCACCAAGCAGTCAGTAGACAATGTCCCACAACATTAATATTAGTAGCAAAAAAAGACACTTGCTGCAGTCACCTGCAATGCCAAGTATCAAGTTGCATCCTGTTACTCATATAACCGATATCAGCACTGCCTGTAGCCAATAATAGCCATAGATGTTTCAACCAGTAGTAAAGAAGTTTTACTGGAATTACACCGTCTGTGTTGTTCATTAGTAAGAGACCCTTGATGGCTGCAGGCAAGCATTTTAGAGGCCTGTCTATCAGAAATAAGAATGGTACAATAATGTAAACAATCTGGTTCCTATATCTTTCTAAAATGTATATTTAATATATACCTGCAAATGTTTTGTATAAGAATTGCAAAATAACACCAACATTCTAATTTGGTCTCAGTTCCAATTAAAAATACAAACACTGAACCTGGTTCTAGGGATGTTTGACTTATACCTGGTTCCAAAGCTTGACTGGAGTGCTGGTGCATTTTTTGTGATCTCAACTGATCTAATCTAATTTAGAAACTAGTATGAATGTTTGAGCAATCAATGCCTGTTCTGTAATAACTACAATATATTTTCATTTAATATACAGGCTTTTACTAGATTCTAGATAAATGTATTATAGATATATATCAAAGGCTTAACAGAAACTGACATTTGCAAAGACAGTGGCTTCAGTATAATTCTTGGGATTTCACATTGGTCATTTAAAACAAAGGCATGAAATAGTTACTAATTACAGAATTACAGTAAAATAGTAATCATGTTAGGTTAGTGAAAACATAAAACAATCATTACAATAGCTGCCATCAAATTTAGACCAACCCTAAAATTCTTTGACCGTTATTATGGATTTATTGTGTATTTATTGTGCAATAAATCACCTTGTGAATGGAAAGCATTATAGGGCAGAGAGGCATGTGTAAGAAACATGTGGTGGCTGGGCAGAAAGCAGCAGTGGAGTGTCATTTTATATGTGATGTTTACGAGCCTCCTTGCCATCAGATGATTAGCTATACTAGATTTTAACATTAAGGACATTGCATTTACTACACTCACCCTCAAAATTCAATCACTGATTAATAATGGCATTAAGCATGTTGTTTCCCACACCCTGTACCTAATATGGTGAAAGACTCTTCATTACACGTTGTATTCAAACTGTTTTCCCATATGAAATTTTTATTTTTATTTTGACCAATTACTTTTCTCAGTTGAATAACTCATTCAATAATTAGGCTAATCATTGTATAAATGTACCAATAATATAACTGAATCTTTGCTCAGAAGTGATATGATTTTGAGCAGATTATAAATGGCATTGGGTTGTTTTGACCCACACAAATTGGAAGATGTTGGTCAGTTTGAACAAACAATAGCTTGTATTACCTGTCTTTTTGTTTTAGTTTTTTATCTGTTGCAGAACTATAGGGACCCAGGCTAATCATTAATATTCAGAACATAATAATAATAATCCATTTTAGAGTTGTTGTGTCTTATAATTTCATAAACAAGTTTTTATAAAATAGATTTTTTACCACTACGATTCCAAAGATGTCATTATTTCCAAAGACATATTAAAAATAGCCACTGCAAATGCTGTCTCTATTTTCAGTGGTAAAGGCATAGTTGATTTTTTCTGAACAGTTGCAGCGTAACAATAACACTGACATGAGATGCTTTTTATGCTTGCTGCCTCTTACAATGTAGGCAGAAAAGACAGATGACAAAGCTTTTACTTCAGAAAATGTTTTTACATGGTTACCATTAGGAAATGACCTTGAGTATTCAATGGTCTCATGCCAAAAGCTCATTTTACAAAACATATTATTGAATCTTTACTAGAACATTTTCTTATTTTGTCCAATGAATGGAATTTACCTTGAAGCTCAACACATTTATTAACATAAAACAACAGTTGAACCCAATGGAAACCATGTGTTCTACAGGTTCACATGCTCAAACAGAATATGTTCAACGACATGCTGTAGTTTCAAAGTCAAATTACTAATTTGATCCTGAAAAAAAAGACTGATACTACTTCATCCAAACCTAGAAGGAACATTTACAAATTGCATTTTCAACTCTGACATTTCCACTGCACTCCCATCAAACAGAATACCCAAGGTATTATAAGTGCCAAGATGTTAAGCCAGCAGGCCCTAAATAGTCCAAAACTGCTAGTTTAATAGGTGCATTTATGACTACCTTACAGCTTTAATGAAAATAGTTGGAAAGGTTGTACAGCTTTAAAATACACAGATTTGGATACCATGATGTCACCCAGCCAGTACCGATAGCACTTGAGACTTGCACGATTTGTTTAAATCTCCCTCATCATCAAGTGCTCAAGTGTATGCAATGGGTGGGTGGAGGGACAGATAGGGGCATGGGGAACTGCTAGCCTTGGGGCACCAGAGGAATAAATCCGTGCTTAAATATAAACAATATAGAAAGCACAGACAGGGGGTCCACTTATGTCAATTCAGTTACTTTAAAGCTATGAAAGGGATTTTTTAAACTTCTGCAATAAAATTGCATTTCATTCACAATGTGTGTTTTTTTAAGTCAATGATTAAAACCACTTGCCATATGCCTTACTGCATTGCTTACACACATTTACAGAGTTATTTCCTCTTTAACCCAGTATTTCTTTGAAGCCTGGGAGCCTTGTTTAGGAAATGCAAGGCAGGATGCCAAGTCCAAAAGGCAGGCACAAAGCGCCATGTGGTTTGCACTTTGCATCTTGCCCCATGGGTTGTGTTTTTAGGCCTGCTAGGTTACACCAACAACAGCAGAAAGCTTTGTAGCTGGTGCCTGATTATGGAACGTGTTGAGTACAGGGTTGCCCTGAACCTGACTGCATCGACTACAATACTGTTAGTTAACAATCTGTGAGAATTTTTCAGGGCTTAATGTGAAACATTCTACTTGTGCATTTACAGGAAAAAGATAGTAATGTGTTTTGTCCCAGCAATTGTAAATGTTTCCGAATTCTTTAAAACATGATGCCTGAGGAAAAGAACGGTTTTTCAAGTGATAGGTTTGAAAATGATGTGGATTTAACATTTAGCAATTAGGTCCAGCAATCATGTATTTGCCATGGCTGTTTTGTGTTACATTTTCTTAGTGTGCTTTGTTCTGTTACCTGGGGAGGCCATTTCTATTGCGTGTCTTCTCATAGTTAGCATATGCTAGACACAGGGCTGCTCATGCCATGAGGCAGGTGTTATGGAACAGGCAGTTATCAGGGCACAGAAGAAAGCTGCAATTGTGCTCACTGCACTAGTAATGTGGCCCCCTGGACTCACTCTAGACGCTAGAAGTTTAAAGCATGAAGTGGGGGAGGGGCAGCATTAGGCCTAAAACGCCCAAGAAATGCCGCTGGCTAGATAACATCTTGTGACTGTGCAGGTTTCAAATAAAACTGACAGCACATTCCATGACCTACCACCACCCACTTACAGGTCATTTGATTTTCCACTTGCCCCCTAGGCAGATGCCTGTGCTCCCTGCCCCTGGTGTGGGCCTGCTTGTATATAAATAGATGCTAAGTAAGTCATAATGCCTAATGAGGAAGTGCAAAGTAAACAAATATCACTAAGTCTGATCCCAATCCTTCATTGTGAAATTAATTTCTGATTTTTGGGCAATATTTAAAAATGAAATTTGGAAATGTTTGTTTTATTTGGCAGATAGATTTTTTAATCTGTAATAGTTTTCTTTTTATATTTATTATATTAATTTGTCCAAGTGACTCAACCACAGACATGTCATCCAAGCCAAAGATAAAAGTGGTTTCAGGGTCAAGTGAAAGAGGTAGGGGTTGGGTAGACCAGGGGCAAAGCTGAGGGACAGGGTGGTACAATGTTCAGGTCTCCTCTACTGTAGGTTAATCTGGACTCATTTTAAGGAAAGCTCAATGCTATGGGGGTACCAGTATGTTAGACAGCCCATAGTAACTAGGTTTTTAACCCAGCCTGGTGCTAAATTTTGAAAATTCACCAGCCAGGGGAAAAAATAATGCTGTGTTGCACCTCTATCTTACTTACTGTACCTTTCCCAGGTATACAATTATACAGTAACAAGTGAGCGATTAAGTTAATATGCATGGGTTGCACATTAATGTGGTTATTAAAATCAGTTTTTTTCTGGTCAGAGTTTTAAAGGGGAAAATTATTTTTTCTGAGAGAAAAAACACTTGATTTGTTTATGATTTATTAAACCTTTGTTTATGATTCATCTCAAACCTACCACGGTCATGTAGAAGTCAATGGCAGAAGTCCAGATGTCATGGTCTCCTCTGGGTTTTATACAATAATCTGATTAATTCATGTACAGAAACACACACTTTACATTTTATATCAGGATGTTTAATTAATGCAGGCAGGCTAACAGCAGCACATGAGCATTATTACCTATACTAGCACTGTCATTTTCACTTTGCTTTGGGAACTGCAAGCCATCCTATAACCAGTCTATCTCTCTCTTTCTTTGAGTTAGTAAAATTTGTAAATGTGCCAAAATATGCTGTCTATACAATGCCTTGCATTATACATGTGATAGCCAGATGGGGTGATAGCAGAAACAACAACAACTTCAAAGGAGTTTGCCTAGAAGCTGCTATTAGAAAAGCCTAAAATCCTATACAGGCAGAACTAGGCTTGACATAAATCAGAATAATAGGTTGTTTGTATTAAAATTAAATTTACACATAATAGCTATCAGTCTGTGCAATGGAAATCATTTCCAGACACCCCTCCCCTTTTTATTTTATTTGTGTAACTTGTCATTTTAGTTCCTGTGTTGCTCTTACCGTGAATTTATAGCAATTGTATGGCTTACCTAGCAAGAATATGGAATTGACAGGAGGACTAAAACTAGAAGGCTTTCTAATAGAAGCCAACTTATATATTTACATCATGGTCAATTTGTGCACTCATCTAAAGTAAAACAAGCACCCTAAAATTATTTGTGTCATTAGAGCACTAACCAAACAATTTTGCAAGCTTGACTGACACCAGAAGGCTGGCTCACATTTTACTCAAACACCAAGAGAATCACAATGCTCAGAGATCTGGAGTCTCTTATGATTTCCCTCTGTGGATAATGTGTAATCAAAAAATGCTGCACAATTTATATTTTTACAACCATACAACTAGTGTTGTACAGTTATATCCACACATAATTCCACCAGAATAAAGAGCACCAGAATAAAATTGGGAACGCCCGATTGTTGATGTTCTGCTATTTTAGTCATCACTCATTATTTGAATTCTTTCAGTATCTGCGTTCATACACCTTGAGCTTTTGTTGGACTACAGCTCCTATCACTGACATAACTGAACTGAGTTGAAGCTGAATAACTGAACTGTGGATTTAGTGGACCTCCCAACTGCTATCTTGCACCTGGGACTCAATCATTGTAATATAGCTGTTATAATAATACGGGACAGGTATGGGGCCTGTTATACAGAATGCTGGGGACCTAGAGTTTTCCGCAGAAGGGGTGTTTCCATAATTTGGATCTCCATGCCTTAAGTGTACTAAATTAAA
Source organism: Xenopus borealis (assembly GCA_024363595.1). Taxonomy (NCBI): domain Eukaryota; kingdom Metazoa; phylum Chordata; class Amphibia; order Anura; family Pipidae; genus Xenopus; species Xenopus borealis. The sequence goes on along the minus strand of CM044432.1, from coordinate 88,929,121 downwards.
CATTACTTAATCCCTACAATAAAGATTAATTATTTCTTAATTAGGATCAAGTACAATGTACTATTTTATTATTACAGAGAAAAAGGAAAACATTTTTAAAAATTTTAATTATTTCAATATAATGGAGTTTATGGGAGATGGCCTTTCCTTAATTTGGAGCAATCACCACCATTATCATCATTAATATTAATGAACAAGAGTGTGTAATTTTTTTTTCAATACCAATGTGCATCTGTTGAGGAGGGAAGGTGGACTGAAGGAAAGAGCTCAGAGATCTACTGAATGTCATGATCCCCACCTGGAGAGAAAGCAGGAATGAGATTCTGTGTGGCCCAACAAAGGTTAAAAACCAAATGAGGGCCAAACAAAGCAATTAGCCCATAAAGCTTATACTGTACGTTATGCATTATGTTCCATTATCCATGATAAAAAAAAGTTTTTACCATTCAGACTTTAATAAATAACCCCCTAAATGTGAGTCTGCAAACAATAATGTAATAAGTGATAACCTATTATCCAAAACGGAAATTTGTCTCTTTTTGGCTTTTTTACACCCCTGGTAACCTATCCAGAGCTGCCGCCTGAGGTGAGTTTTTGACGTTGCCTCATTGGCCAAAAAGAGAGCTGAAGCTATTAATTTTAGGTAGAATATTACAGGCTGCTTTATTTCACGCACACAATTGAAGGCTTCATTAACTGCATAGATTCAAAATTGCCACGTTTCTTATAAAGCAGTGAAGCTTTTATAAGACAGTTAATACAGTTAAAGATATAAACAGTGTTCCAAAGGTGAAGCCTGCAAACTCAAAAATTCAATTAAGTAATTTTATTACATCAAATAAATTTTACATGTGTATAGGCCCTACTCGTTTTGACCATTAAGGTCTTTATCAGGGGCAAAAATATACAAAAGAAAAGAAAAAGTCCTTTTTCTTTTGTATATTTTTTCCTTTGATAAAGACCTTAATGGTTCCTGATCTTTTTGTTGGCTCCGTTGGGGGGTTCCTTCAGTACTGCACCTTACAGTTGTCTGGCACATTGGGTGTGCGCTGTTTGGCTTTGTTACTTTTGGTAAAGAAATAAAGTGATCTGGTGGACTGGGAGTCAAAATAGGCCCTGGCATTCCTAGTACACAGAAGCCCAAACAGTCCTCCACCAGCCCACTAAATAGTGACTGTCTATAGGTCAGGGGTGTCCCTGGGCCATTGGAAAAAGAAAAATTGCCTGGGGCCACACATGAGATACACAAACACTTTTGATTTGTAATTAAAGTAAGTAAAGAAAATACACATAAAATAACTACAATACTAGATGGATAACCAGTTGGAACTATACACTGGAATGTGGGACACCTGGATATTCCAGTAGTATTACAGTAGTATAGACTTATTATTATACTATTATGACATTTCCTCGGGAACAGAGTGTTTAAAGGTGGGCCACATTCATATGCATCCTGGGCCGCAGTTTAGACACCCCTGCTATAGGACCTCATTGCAGCCCCTCTGGGATTTGCCACAGATTTCCAGTCAGGGCCTGAAAGAGCTGACCCGGCTGACACTGCAATAACAAGAGAGGTAACAAGAAACAAATGGAGCAGACTTTATCTAGAAATTTGGCTCATATGACTCACCATATACAGTACTTCTATATTACACTTTTCACAAAATTTAACTGATGACATTTTGTCCTGTGCTTTGCTGTTGTGTGAGCTGTGATGTTAAACAGTATGCTGCATCTTTACAACACCAGAGATATCGACTAACCCAGGGTTAATGCATAAACTACCCTAGGCTATAGACTAAGGGCTCAATGTAATCTGGGGCCCATCTAGCTTTTTTCAATAATTATTTCAATTGCATTTATTTTTATTTGCATTGCTGGTTCCAGACAGGCGCAACTGCTGGGAGAACATGGCAGGTAAGGGATGTCCTTGCAGATCCAGTGACATCACAGGTGCACACTGAACCTGAACTAGTGTAGAGAGCTCAGATACACACCTGCCTGGATCTACATGCATCCGGACCTTGCAGTATTATAAAAGAGGGACCTGTGTGGATGTAGCCTAGGGGCCCCACATCTCATTAATTTGCCACTGAACTAACCCGATGTGAAAATGTTTTTAAAACTATTCTTCTTCACACTAAATGGCAACATGACATTCAGTTTCAGAAATGCCTGGAGGGGATCCTTATCATCCTAATTGCTTTGAGTTAGTTGACATTTCTGCAACAGAATAAGCGATTTACATTCAAGCCGGCGGTATGGCATGGGAAGGCAGTTCAGGGAGATTGTCATCCAGATGAAGAGGCGATTAGTCACCAGGCGACTAAATATCCCCGAATCTGCCCGTGTGTCACTATCCTTAGGCTGCTGCATGGTAATGTATTTCTACACCACATGGTTATACCAATGTGCTCAACCTTTTATTTGGAGACATCTGTAAAACACCAGTCCTAACAGCTTGCTGAAAATCTTTACACATACACTAATTTAATCATGATTAGTGATACACTACAGCTTTGAATAAATATTTCTATGCCCTACCAGCCTTAGAAGGGGTGGATAAACACTATCTGCTATAAAAAGAAGTTAATGTGAAGTTTTTCCACAACACAATGGGGAATGTTGGCATCCATAACAAATACCTATTGGTTTTTAGCTTTGGCTGAGCTCTCTGTATAGTCTAGAATAGCTGTTGGCTGTAATGTTACATCGCACTTTGATGACCTTTCAAAACTCAATGAGACTAATGACCTTGCCTTGCCAGAAAAAATCTGATATTCTTACTGCTCATTATCTTCTTCAGCATTTCAGGGCTTTTTTTCTTCAGGCTAACAGTGGCCTCTGACCTTCTCAGTGCAACAGAATGAAAAGGTCAGTGGTCTGTTATTTCTCAGAAAGAACGGTGTTGTATCATCACCTAAAAGCATAATGGAATTTCAAACCCTGCCCTCATTTATAGATGCCTTCTTTAAACATAAGTTAAAATTTTTTGTGATGACGAGGAAAAACAAAGGGACAAAAATATAAAATCAATAAAAAATATATTATATATATATATATATATTATGAAAGATATGGCAAATATGAGTGATGTGAGAAATAGGTACATAGTGATTGTCATTGGGGTCATGATGGCAGGGGGCTACATAGAAGCACAGAGGATATATGCCAGTGGGAGTAATAGATAACAGGCAAGAGCCTGATAAAATTAGAAGCAACAAGAAAATAGAAAATGAGTACCAGAAAGAAAGGGTAGGACATCAAGAATTTTCTGGGTGCAAATGTGTTTTTAAAATGTAGTACATTTCCCAGCATTCCAAAGTAATTGTGGGTGCTGTAAATCAGCATCTGCCACAACATGCCTGATGTGGCAATAAGTGCCCAGATTATCATCAGTTTATTAAGTATTATACCCTAGTTTCTGCTTTGTCTCGTCAGTAATGGCATTCATATCTAATTCAGTTGTCAGTTGAGTCCTTGACAGCAAACTTCTAGGGGAACACTACAATTACCCAGAGTCAAAAATAGGGGAAGTCAGGCAAAGTTTGTGTGGGGTGCTATGAGAGGGTGTGCAAATCAAGCCCCATTTCTGAGGAACTTAGGGGCCGATTTACTAAATTCACGTGAAGGATTCGAAGTTCGATCAAAGTTCGAACGTAGGATTTCTTCTTTAGGTCGTATATGGGAATTTTGGCATATTCGATCTTTGAATACGGAATGGTCGAACGATTGAATACATTCGAATAGAGTCGAATGGACGAATATTCAATCATTCAATCATTCGATCAGCAAAGGATTTTATTTTTTAAGTTTCTTCGATTGCCTACTTCGGCAGATTGGACCTACCGTATTGCAATAGAAGCCTATGGGAGCACTCCCATAGGCTTCTGAGACTAAGTCCTGATCGAATAGGATTCCTAAGATCGAAGTGTTCGATCGTTCGAATCGTACAAATCATTCGAACGATCGAATGATTTATTCGACTGATCGAATAGGTTTGTATTCGATTGTCGAATGATCGAATATCGAATAAAAGGTAGCCTAGAACTATTCGATTAACATTCGAAAATTGAATGCTAATCGGATATCAAATAGAAACAAATTATTTTTGGGGAATAATAGTAAATTTGCCCCTTAGTGTGTGGACTGAATGATGGAGAGGAGGGGATTAGTGTGAGCAAGTGGTGAGGGTGGTTGCAGGGCACTGGGCCTACGGTGCCAATACTATACTTCCTAGCTATGGAATTAAAACCAGATGCAGTTGCATGTCCATATTGCCCCTAAGTCTAATAGTATACACTTTTACATGATTGGCTGAACAGATGCATTGCTGCTCACTGAAAGTTGCTGAGCACACGTACATGACTTTGTGAATAACATTAATGTGCACTAATTTTTGCACTTGGCCTTGCATTTATAAATGAGTTGCAATGTCTGTAATTGTATTAATACATTTATATACCTGTTTATTAATATCATGTTCCATGTTTTGACACTTGAAGGATCTGAGAAACATCTGAGCAACTGCTTTATACATATGGGTAGGCTATTTTCTGGGGCAAAATCACATTCTTATTAATGCTCCATGGGCACTCATATTAATAGACGCTATGGAACTAGCCTTTGAAAACGAAAGGATCGTGGCAAGATGAATTAGAAGATGGATTACCTGTGCATGAAATTATGTATGTCTTCATACATATTTTTGTTTAAGAAAAAACATGACATAATAACATACCTTTAACATCTGTGTAGCTCATGAAATCCTTGCTTATGAGTGTCTCCTTATTTTTGTAGGTTCCGCTGCTTTATATAGAAACATCCCTTATTGTACTAAGAAAGCATCCTGTTTCCCAGATGTATTTTTTGAGAGGACAATGATGTTCTAGTTGTACAAGAGGAACTAAGCAAAACAGAATACATTTCTAGTTAGAAAAACTCAATTCACCCAAGTTGCAAAAATTCAATTTTTTTAATAAATTGCAATTGGTCGAATTTCAAGTTCATGGGAGTTTCTAATAAGGTAGGCATGTGTTATGAGTAGATGATGCATATGTGCTCCCTATCAGTAATAACAATCGATTTACATCATAAAATTAAGAGGGAAGTTTCAAGATAAACGTCCTGATTCCTGCTCAGTCAACCTCTGACCACTTATATAAGCCTTACCTTGTCGCATACTGCGATTTAATATTATGGTACAAATTATGAATAATTGTAACCACATTATTCTATTTTTTTATTATTTCTATAATTTCCATAACATGTGCTTTATGGTAATTAAGATGCAAATTCCATAATGACTACAAAATACATTTTGCTTTATGTTATATGTAAATAAATGCTTTTTAGTAAACTGCGTCTGAAAATCCTCATGTCCTAGGCATTCTAGTTAACAGATCCCGTACCTGTATTTATTATAACACAACTCAACGTTCCATTATTTGTACTTACCCACCTATGTAACTCTCCGTGTCTCTCTCACTATCTCCAAAAAAAAAAACTCGAAAGTCAGGAAGGCTGCAAACAACTCTAAATTGATCCCATGACGTCCTCCATAGGCGATAACAGCAATATCGCCAGGTTTAAGGTGATGAATAGTCTAATTTGAGTTCTTAAAGGGCCAGTTTATGCTAAATCTCAAAAATCTAATTTTTAAAATAACTCAAATTGAATTTTAACAATTCCCTGGTCTAGTTTTACAGTTTTGGCCATAAAAAACAAAAACATTTTTTTTTCACTTCAACCCTTGATAAATCTGCCCCAAGAATGAAAGTATTATTATTATGTGTCCATTTTTTAAATAAATGCCTATGCAAATAAAGTCATGATTACTATTTGTGGCTGATGCCAATATATATATATAAAACCAATGCTACTGTGCCTTCCTGTAAAAACTTGCAGGATTACGTTAAAATAATTTTTCTCATGGCAATTCCCATTCAATTTAACTAAAAATATATTTCTTTCCTTTTCTTGCATTTCATGCCTAGATTCAGTTTTAATATTCAGTAACTACATACTGTTTATCTGCACCTCACATATAACAGACAGACATAGGACAAGCATGCAATGATTTACTCAACAATTAGGTTCAATGAAAAGGTCACAACAAATTCATCACTGACCAGACACAGGTTAATTATGCGTAACACTCATTACATTTCACTGTAGTTATGTGTAATGGGATTAAATTAGACAGAAAATATCAATAATGAGTCAACTATCTAAGATACAGCAATTGAACAGAAATGTGCAAATTAGGCACTGCACCTAAATAGTATGGGTGGATGAACTCAGAAATGTACCTGGATATTTATTCCAGGAAGTTATTTTGTTTTTCCTTGCATGTGGGGAACTGATTACCAATACAAACCTTTTGGGGCATGTTTTTAAAGCTGTGTAAAAAGTATTTCAAACTAAATAGGATCAGATAATCTGCCCTAAGAATGAAAGTATTATTATGATTTGCCCATTTTTTAAATAAATG
>CM044432.1:88906085-88921799 GCA_024363595.1 Xenopus borealis | reverse complement strand
TATGCATAAAGTACACATAACACATAAATCTGAGCACTTTTGTTTTAAAACAAAATGTATACATAGAGGCCTATTTTTTATTCCTCAAGTCCAAATTTATCTCATTATTTTCTGAAAATTACCCCGACCAAATCTATCCTATCCAAAAAAAAAAAAATTTAATTTTTTTCAGATTTTTACACCAAAATTACGAAATCTTTGTATTATTGCACGAAACCCAGCACAGATCAGGATATCTTTGGGACTTCACCCATTGATTTATATACAACCTCGGCAGGTCTGAGATGCTGGATTTTTGTATTCTGACTTTTTCCATCCTCGGGGTACAATAAATCACACATTTTTGGCATTCAGACTAAATAACCTCCATAGTGTACTACCAGACAGAACCTCCAGTAGGCCAGTGTCCACATAGGGGCTACCAAATATCCATTCACAGCCCTTATTTGGTACCCACCAGGAACTTTAATATGCTTGTGTGCTCACCAACTCTTTTAATATTTGAATAGGCCTCACAAGTAAAAAGAAAAAAAAAAAGGTTGGGGACACATGAGTTAGAGTATAAACAGGTGGTTGGTTAAACCCAAGACCCAGTGGGGCAGCATCTGTATGGTACCAGATGATTTTCATATGTTATTAATGAAGATGGAGGGTGGGTGGGTGCATGCACGAGGTTACCCAGTTGTGTGCATCTAGGCAACTCTACTTTGTCAATCTGCACTGCACATTATGTAGGACATTGCAAGTACTATTTCTGTGTACACAAGAAACAGATATTCTTCTTCTTGTTTCAACTTATTGGAAGTACATATTATCCTGGGACCATAACTCTTGGAAAGATTTAGGGGCAGATTTACTATTGGTCGAATTTGAGGGTTAAAAAACCCTCGAATTTGTCAATCGAACTTAAAGGGGAAGTAAAATCCTTCGAATTCTAAGGATTTTACCGCAATTCGATTGGTCGAACGATCGAATAGAAAATATTCGATCGATCAATCGATTAAATCGATCGATTCAAATGATTTTATCGATCGAATATTTCCTATTCGATCAATAATAACTAAACCCAATTCGGTAGCTTTAATCTGGCGAAGTAGGCAGTCAAATAAAAATTTAAAGTACTTCGATTTAAATTAAAAGTACTTCGATTTAAATTTAAAAGTACTTCGACAGTCTAATAGTTGAATATTCGAATGAAATTTTATCGAATCATCCGATTCGATCGAATTTTCAAAATTCACTGGTCGAAGTGGTCTTGAAAAACATTTAAAAATTCAAATTAGAATCTTTTTGAAAATTCGATTGAACGTCAAATCCTTCATGTGAATTTAGTAAATCTGCCCCTTAATCTATAAGAGAAAGGTTGTACCATTGCAAAATGTGTGCCACCCCTTTTAATACAGTAATGGACTGTACAATTATTTAATGTTTGACTCACACCCCTAAACTATATATAGGTTTTAATGAAACTACATTATGTTGACAGTTACAGCCTTTGAAATTGCCATATTTTGGATCCAAAATAAATTGTATTTTAAGACCTGTTTGGACAAAAGTTGACACCTGTATTATTTGTGTATGTTGCAGTATCTGCTGCTGTACCCTGCTTCTCTACTGTGACTATTACTTTGACAAGAGCAAAGAGATATGGAAATCTGGTCCAAGAGAGTTATCCAAAACATTATAGATTGGCAAAGGTAAAATAAATTGGACAATATCCAAAAACTCTTTAACGTAGTATTACAAGCAGGAGTGGAATTTCAGACAATGATAATTACAGGGGCTGTCTGCCTTCCGTCATTTTAGGAATACCAGTGTTGTTGCTCATAATTAGCTCCAAGCACTTAAAACTGGGAAGAGATGTCAGTTAAATCTATTTGCTTTTTTCAGCAAGCCCCAGGGATCCAATATATATTTTCAGAAACAGAAGACTATCAGATGTATTTGTGTAGGCTCTTGAACAGTTTCTAAACAACCACTTTCATCAGGTTTGAGTGACAAATGCATTCTAATTCTGTCTGATCTTGCCCTTGATAACTGAGATAAAAGATGTATCCATCCCATCATCTCTGGAATCCAAAGAGATCTCTTTTGCATTGCTAGCCATGACTAGGGTTGCCACCTGGCTGGTATTTTACTGGCCTGGCCGGTATTTTTGATGGTTGATTCCAATGTTATTAATAGGAAAAAAGGTAAATATATTGGAAGGCCGGTATTTTTTTCAAGAAAAGGTGGCAACCCTAGCCATGACTAAGCTGAATGGCAGCCGACAGACTCAAAAATCAAAATCCATTGCTTGCCTATTGTGTTATAAACCCCTTATAAGCAAGCATGAGTCTGGTTTTGTGGTTTTGGATTGTGGAATAACTACAATTAGACAGTCAGATATAATTAAAGATGGATCTCACCAGGAAAACACCCTGCGATTTTGTTCCTAGTCTATAAAAAGTCTAAATAAAGTCTATATAAAAAAAAAATCATCATAAAGCTTTTTCACCATATTTTCGATTGCTATCTTAGATGTAATGGCCCTTGAAGGAAAGAAAAATGAAGCAGTTATAAATTTGGAAGCCATAACTAATTTTATAACTATTTTCATAATAAATAAAAATGGTAGGTTACTCGTGCCTTTGGGACAGACAAAAGAGTAATCAATTAAATTGGGGGTCCCCAACCTTTTTTTACCCATGAACCACAAATGTAAGAAAAATTGGGGAGCAACACTAGCATGAAAATAGTTCCAGGGAGTGCCAAATAAGAACGGTGGTTAGCTATCTGGTCGTAAACTTGCCTCCATAGTAGTTCAAAACTGGGAGCAGCATCCTTGAGGCTGGTGAGCAACATGTTGATTGCAAGCCACTGGTTGAGGAACACTAAATAAAAGCAATGCAAACATTTTACAAACATTGTGCAAGAATTTGAGACAATTTCAGTACTGTTTCACATAAATGTATAATTGAAATGATGTCAAAGAGTGGCTGGCCCCTGTCATAAGAATACAAAAATCATGTTTAATCTTTAAGACAGCAAAGCAATCTCTACAAAGAAAAAAACAATCTGGTAACAGATATCATCTAACGTTTTATTTAATAAAAACAGAAGGATCCGTACTGAGCTAGAAACCCCAGAAAGCCTCAGCTGTGTTTTCATAATTTTGACGCCACTGTATATAAAAACTCTGAAATGTCTGCAAGATACTCATTGACCATGAGGTCATTCATAAAATGCATAGGTGTTGCGCTGAAGGATTTATCCCATTCCCACCATTTGACTATTGATGATAAATAATTTCTTATGTAACTATCCATCTACATCATGCTTTTTAGAAGATGAATGACAGGTAGCTTCACATAAAATAGGGACTTTACCACTGACTGTGGGCCCATAAGTGATATGAATTAATTAAATGATCAAAAAAATATTTTGTTAAAAAGGCAATATTTATCTACAACCATGCCTCTGTTTCTATTTAAAACCAATTAAAAACATAAAGTAGTACACATGGGGGGAGGGATCCCTCTCAGTTGGATGCCTAATCAAACAATCAGATATACATCAGATGTGGGAAAGTGCATATGCAATTGTATAAGCTGTATGCATCATGTAAAACATTCATATGCAATAATAAATCAGTTTATGTATAAACATGTGTCATAATATTATTATTAAGCATATATTAACATAACAGCACACATATAGAGATCCCAGGCCTATATAGAATAAGGTCATGATAAGAATAAGGGCATGATCACACTAAATTGTAACTAATGATCCAATGATAAAGTGTAATTATATAGCTGGAGTCTGGTCCTGGCTGCCAGTCCAAGTTAATATTGTAAAGGTCTAATGAGGCCATCTAGATTTTTCAAAATTATATTCCGGTATAGTAACTTTATTGATGCTCTGATGGTAGGTGGTGGGTTGTTGTAGCTCAGCACCTAGTGGTGACTTTATTACTGCTTTGGCATTAAATGGAATGCTGTTAAAGTTCAGCACATAGTTTTCAGAAATGTATTCCAGGGTAGTGACTTTGTTAGTGCTCTGGCTTTAAATGGAGGGTTGTTATAGTTCAACATCTTTAAGGTACCCACTGGTAACCTAAATATTTTATGAATGACAGGTAGACTTATGTAAAAGTAATGCTTCTAATTACAAAGTGGATAGACAAGGTATTTGTTAAAATTCAGCTTACACTTTATGTGACATAAAGATGAATTTTATATTTAAATTACTAAAAAATGAAGACCTAAACAAATGAAAAGTTAAGAGTTGGTAGGGATGGAAATAGACTTTTTTGACATAGATTTGCCAGGTGGGAATTTACAGTGAATCTGCATTTGAAAACTGCTTTGAAAATTCCCTGTGTCAAAAAAAGTGGACGCGTCAGAATGGATGTTATTTGGACATCCATTGACTTTAATGCAGTTGGACAAAATAGCATGCTGATACTTGAACAATGCAGTAAATCTGCAGCTGAAAAAAGTAGCTATATTTGATTCAGGGGCTATACCAAGTAAAGTTTTTATAGTGTTCATTTATCAAAGGTAGGCACTAGTATTGGACATAATCACCCATTTTATAAACCATGTTTTATAAACCATTTTATAACCCATGTTATAAATCTAGTTCTGTAACCTACCTACACATCCTTGATGGTGGCAGTTGTACTTAGTGCACCAGCTCTATGGTACAGCCTACTTCACTGATTATAATAAAAAAATCATTATTATTATTTAATTCTCACTTTAAGAAAACATATGACATAGGTGATTCTGCACAGGAAGCCCTATTATTCGTTAGATAGACAGCTGTCATGCTTACTATTCCAAGGTCAAAATTTGGACAGTACCCTAGGGGACAAACTATTATACAATCTATAATTCTTGGCTTCACCAAAAATTACCTAACAACAACTGGGAACTGAACTTGGTACAAATTTTAAAATAATAGTTAATATTAAACATGTGTCTTTCCTGTTGTCTCATTTTTATGTTACTTTATGTAAACTTCATACTTTCATTCACAAGCCCCTTGCTGATCCATTTGACTTTAGTGTCTTCACTTTGATATTCATCTACAACAACTAGCTTTCCACCTGAAACACACTCTGGAGGGTCCACATTGTTTTTCTTCTAGCTTAGACTTCATGCGACACAAAAGGCCAAATAGATTTGGAAGATGGGTTTGTGGGGTGAGAACCTAAGGAGGACCAACAGGGAATCTATGTCTAATTTGGGTGGTAGTCACTGGAGACAGAGAATTTAGAGGAAAGTTGTAAATCAACTTTTTGCTAGGACAGAACACTCCTGTGACTGCGGATCAACAGCTGACTATGGGTCCCCATTGAGCTCTGGATGGTGCCTTACATGTTATAAACTGTTGGTCATCTTCTGAATAGGAATTTGTGTGCTTATATTATTGTGCCAAGAAGTAAAGCATGGTACCAATTGAATGCTTATACAAAAGCTATTTTATTTGTATTTTTGCAGTGGTGCCAGGGCATCAGCTAGACTGTAGCAGTTCCTGGCCGAAATGATGGTTTATACTAAGCATGAGGATGAGTTAGGGCATATTTGAAACTGTTAAGACAAGATAATTTAACTAGGTTATATGTTACAAACCTGTTTAATAGTGACAGGCCTTACAATTACCTCAGAAAAGGTCTATGAAACAAGACCAGTTTCACATTTCTCCTTAAATACCCATTAAAGTGTCAGAGAAAATGTCATCCACCTGCTTTTGTTTTTAACTAATCTTACAAAATCCAGTAACCTGTTGTAAATTCAGCTCAGTTTAGAATTCCAACATTAGCCTGGCAATTTGTAAAGTCCAGAGTCATTAATCTTAATTAACATGTTATTGTATAACAAGGTACCTTTGGTTTATTTACAAAATACCTAAAGGATTCTGGGAAGCAATGCCACAGCATAAAAGAATGTAGCACTTGGTTTCTGATCTTAAGAGAAAAAAAATCTATCTACTGTACAAAGAAATCAGAAAAAAAATCTGGAAAGTTAAATAAACATGGGGTAAACATTCTTGTTTATAATAACTACTAGTATTCTCTCCCCCCCCCCCCCCCCCCAAGCATGGAAAATCACATCACTGTAGAAAGCTACATGCAAGCTTATTTTCTGCCACAATAGATACAAATATCACATACAATTTAATACAGCAGTAACTCTATGTTAGACCAGGGATTCTAAACATTTTTTCAGGAAGTGTTCACATGGCATGGATTGTCAGGTCTCCTTAGTGTTACAGTGATCCTCTTTCTTGCTAATTGATTATTATTGAAAATTATAGATAACATTATTTTTTCCCTTTTTGCCCCATATTTCCCCTTAATTGTCCTTTTAACAACCTCACCCTTTTTAGTTTCATTGTTCTATTCCTTTTACCTGTTTAGTTGCAGATGTCTGCAGTCTTTCCAGCTCATTAATCCTGATCCTGATACACAAGGATGTAAAGCAGGTTGACTTTTAATAGTACAATGATTGGTGATCAGGGCATCTTGACTGGCGCTGACTTCTGCCAAGGGACAGCAGTGGTCAAAATGCTTTGTGGGCAATTAGAGTACAAACTGGTGCCCAAAAGTGCACACAGATTGACACATCAGAGGAGTACAGTATCCTTGGCCAGCAGTACCAGGGTCAGACTGGGCCTGCAGGCACTGTAAAAATAAAAACATTCAACCCTGCTCTTGTGGGCCCTGTCCTGTTCCCTGCGCTAATCTTCTTGCAGCAGGTCACAGCAAATTCATTGCACATATGCGCCGGGAGAAACAGCTCAGCGGAGGAACCTGGCAGCAGGGGACCTGGAGGGGGGCCCTGCAACAGCAGCCTCGATGGGCCCCAGGTACCCCAGTCTGACCCTGGCCAGTACAGCTGTTATTCTTCCAATGCAGTGTACTTAATACAATGCACTAAATGTCCAAAAGGAGACCTGTATTTAGGAGAGACTGGTCATAGCCTGAGAAAGAGAAATATATACTATTGCTTCACTATAACTAATAATAAAAAACTAGACACACCAGTAGGAAACAATATCAGCAGCTCTCATCACTCCATAAATGATTTTAGAATCTTTATTCTTAAGAATTTTAAAACAGAAAATGAAAGGAAAGTATGGGAGTACAAATTAATGAAAACTTCTAACTCTCTGGAGAAGGAACTGAATCTGGGCCTTGGATTTATGGCTAATTATGTGGATTAAGAAATGCCTGCAACAAGTCAGAAACACAAACATGTGTCAGAACATTGGACTACTTGGTAATTTGGAATTCTTTTTATTTCTAACTTTTCTAATTTAGCCCTAATTTTTATTCATCCACTTTGATTCACATTATCTTGTACCTTATCGGGTTGTCCCTTTGTATGTGATTTTGTTAAAGCCTCAAACAAAGATCGAAATTCCTTTTTGCCAGTCATTTGATCTATGTGCTGAATGTCTCATATAGATCAGAGAACACGTCATTATATTCAGCCTGATAAAAACTAAAGTTCTGAAAGCATGCTGTGATATGATCTCATTAGTACCTTCGTTATTAACTTATACCACCTTTTTTTCTTGCTCTGTGGCTGGCTAGCACGGCACAACAACTTTACCTGGAACTACACAGAACTCAGTCCTAGGTGCTTCAACTTCTACATTGTTTTCACTGGTGTCAAATATATGAACAAATCCTTGTTGCTAAATACTGAACCAAGTTCGAACCTTAATTTGCATATACAAGTTAGGTCCAGAAAGGGTTAAAGAGAATGTTTTACTTCCTTGTTTGTGTAACGAAAAGTCACATGATTTTAATGATTTGGATTCAGGTCAGCCAGGAACTGAAAAAGGCAGAATCCATAACCGCTTTATTCCTACATTTATTAATTACTTATTTAATTATTTTAAAGGGAAAAAACACAATTGTTTTTGTAGAAATAAATCTCAAATTAATTCTTATAAATTTTTTTTTAAATTGAACCCGAGGCTGATAAAAGTCAGAATACAAAAGTGCTCCATCTCAAAACATGCATCTCACCTCAAAACAATTGGAGATATTATGATCTGCCTGAGTATTGTACAATGATCCAAATAATTCCAAGTTTTCTGGCATCAAATCCGGATACTTTTACAATTTTATCTTTTCCTACACCAGATTTTTTAGAATAAATATAGTCATAAATAAGGTAAAAGCCCATGTGAGTTTGGTCAAAATGGTTTTAAAAAAATTGTGAGAAATCTTCGGACCCTCCTGTAGGACAGCATGTGATAGTGATTCATTATTACGTTAACTTCGGTCATGAACAGAAGGCCCTACTATGTATTCTTGGCACTTGAGTCTCCCACCTCAGTAAAATTTATGCCTCATATACACCTGAAAATATCATTAATCTTATAACTGCCACTGAAATCTTAATAATCTGTTTCCACTCATAGTCCGACAAAAGCTTGACAGGCCAGGAACAATCAGTGAGAAAATCTGAAGGACTGCAGACCCCGCTTGTCATTTGAAAAAGCAGCTTAAAGCTATTTTTTTCTGAAGAACGTGTTGCTCCGATGTGAAAGACTGTTATGTAACATTTATAAATATTTACATTTTGATACCCTTGTATGAACTTATGAAATATATGTGATTTTTATTGGGAACAGTCAGGTTCTGTTAACGTTAATATTCTTAAGAACAATATAAGGCAAATGCATTATTTGTCTGTCTGAGTAATGTCTTAAAGGGATCCTGTCATGGGAAAAAAAAATGTATCAGTTAATAGTGCTGTTCCAGAAGAATTCTGCATTGAAATCCATTTCTCAAAAGAGCAAACAGATTTTTTTATATTTCATTTTGAAATCTGACATGGAGCTTGAGATATTGTCAATTTCCCAGCTGCCCCAAGTCATGTGACTTGTGCTCTGAAAAAATTCAATCACTCTTTACTGCTGTACTGCAAGTTGGAGTGATATCACCCCCTCCCTTTTCCCCACCCAGCAGCCCAACAACAGAACAATGGGAAGGTAACCCGATAATAGCTCCCTAACACAAGATAACAGCTGCCTGGTAGATCCAAGAACTGCACTGAATAGTAAAACCCATGTCCCACTGTGTACTATTCAGTTACTCTGAGAAGGAAAAACAACAGCCTGCCAGAAAGCAGTTCTCTCCTAAAGTGCTGGCACAAGTCACATGACCGGGGCAGCTGGGAAATTGATAAAATGTCTAGCCCCATGTCAGATTTCAAAACTGAATATAAAAAAATCTGTTTGCTCTTTTGAGAAATGGATTTCAGTGCAGAAGTTTACTGGAGCAGCACTATTAACTGAAGCATTTAAAAAAAAAAAAAAAACATGTTTTCCCATGTCAGTTTCTCTTTACCTTTACATTCACAAGCCTGAACTAATTGCCTGCTCCATAGAACAAAATGTTATCAGTAATTAGCGATTATGTAAAATATAATTTCGAACTTAAAGTCTCATTGGTATTTGTTTATATGTAAGTCATTCCATGTGATAACATATAAAATCAAATATAGGTAGTCACATTGAAATTGTATCCATTAAGTTCTAGTCATGTACCATAATACTGTATATATTCCCATTGTGTGACCTTCATTCAGGCTGCAACTTGGAACGAGCAGTATCGAGCAGAATCACACTAATTGAACAAGTCTTCAAATATTTATATTGTTAAAAATGAGGAAGCTATTTGAAGAAAGGCTATTAGGTGTGCTTCCGAAGCGGACCAGGCTCTTTGCAGCCCCGGGTGCAAGCTGTACCCCCTGCCAGGGTAAACTTCTGCATATATCCATTTCTATGTAAAGTCTTCACTTTTTTCACTGATACAGGAGTGCTGCCGTTTTCATTTGGATATTTGAAGAAAGGATGATATTTTTTTCCATAAAAGCTGGCAATCATAGGAATAGCTTGTATTTTTACTTTCCTTTAAAAAGCGCAATAAAGGCAGAGTGTAAACTCAGAAATAGTAGTATTAGGGTCTGCAAATCTGTACAATTTCAGGTCTTGTAGGCTAAAGCTTACAAGAGCCATACCATATCTTCTTTATCCTCCATATGTATGTTAGTAATTAACAATGTGAATGGGACACCACAGACCCTCAAGGCAGAGCAGGACTCCAATATGCGAGGTCACTACTGTAATGTAGCAAAGGAAGATGCTTGCTTTAGGTGCAGACCCTAAAAAATGTATCAGGAGTGCCAGATTGTTCTAGATCAGTAGGCTTTGATAAAAATGATTTTTGATGAAATCTATACATTTCCAAAAATGATCTACTTTTATCAACATTTAAATATTAAAGGTTTCTCAAATGCCATATAATTTTTTAAAAGATCCCAATATAAAAATCACAAAAAAGAACAGAAACCTACAATACCTCAAAAAAAAAAAATTTTTTTGTGGTTTTAATGCTTAATACATTACAAATTGTAGAGTTTTAGAGAAATAAAAAAAACATTTTTAGAGAAGCAAAATGAAATTTTTAGTAAATAGTGTTCTCTTCATATTTATATATACAGAGATCTGTTATGCAAAAACACATCATCCAGAAAGCTCCAAATTATGGAAAGACTGTCTACTGTTGACTCATTATAATCAAATAATCCAATTTTTTTTTAAATGATTTCCTTTTTCTCTGCAGTAATAAAACAGTACCTTATACCTGACCCAAGCTAAGATATGATTAATCCTATAATGTTACATAATGTTACATAAACATAAGAATGAATTGCATATTACACACCAAAACACAAAACAATGGTACTTTTTTGTTACTCCAAAGCAATATGATTTTATTTATCTTAGAGACAGAGGCTGTCATAAATTGTAAGAGCAAAAGCATATAACATTATATAATTTACCCCCTTTATTTCCCTCCTTTCTTAATTCTATATCCTCCCCAATTCCCTTCTTTTTGAACAATAAAAGAAACATTGAATTGAAAAAAAAAAGATATGATTAATCCTTACTGAAAGCAAAACCAGCCTATTGGGTTTAGACATCCAGCCACTCCAGCCTTTATACATTACACTTTTGGCTAATTAACAATAACAGAAACATTATTTATTTTGCACAACCTATCTATTTACCCAGTTTTTATTTTTACACCAAACTGTTCCTTTAAGGGTATGCACACTCATCTCTAGTCATTCTCACCCAGCATCAATCATATTGCATATCCATTTCAACTAAAGAAGAGCACAGTTCAATACTACTTCTACAGACAGGTGGGGGTTAAAAAAACTTGGAACTGGAAATCTCTTGAGCTTTGATAATGTATCCCAATATATTCAATGGAACAACTTACATTTAAAAACCTATATAATGCTTGCTTTCTATCAGAGACTTGGAAGGTGCATTCATCTTTGTTTAGTTTGATAAGCTTGTATGAGTTTAAATATGTGTCAGTTTCCAAAATTGCTGGGACGTTTCCTAAACCTTTCCTGTATATGGGCTGCTCATGTTACAATACTGGCTTTTATTTGAACTTCTCTACTGTAGATAGATATATATGTAACTTGAATTCCTAAACAGTTCCTAAAGAAATTAATGTGTGAGTACATCTCTTTGAGAACTGGATACCCGTTGTGTTGATAATCCACAAAAATGTATCCATGTGCGGTAATCATACCAAATAGACTATGAATGGAAAACATGTTGTATTCATTCTTTCTTACTTGTACAGTAAACATTAATTTTCTGTATAATACATTAATTTTCATAAAATGAATATTTATATTATAATTTCATTTCTGGCCACAAAGTAAATGATGCCCTTACTGTATATTTTGAAATCAGCTAAAGGGAAAATTGATGTTAGATAAATAATGTTTGCAAATACTGTCTTTTTGTGGCCGCTAACCTTTACAATCATTTTAACATCATTTAACTTCTGTTAAGTACCTTCACATATGGTTTATTCAAGTGCAGAAATATTAACTGAAATTATTCATGCTATCTCTTTACATATTGAAATCCTATACATCTTTTGGTAAAGGTATGATGTAATATGTGTGCATTTTGGACGGATCCTTGCCCTGACCTCCTATAAACCCTAGCAGTCCAGAAGGTGACTAGGCTGTGAGGCACTGAAGCGTATGATGACCCCTGCTTTCCAATAACAGTAAAGGGATTAGACATATTGAAATAATTTTTGAACCTGGATTTGGGAATAATGTAAATTATGTTATGCTATCTTTAAACCAGTTCTTTTCAGTTCCATATCTATAACTTTGCTCTTCAGGGTGTCATCAACCAATCCGAAGCTTGATACTGTGGGTATGGCCACATGAAGCAGATCTGTCTTTTCAGCTGTAATCATTTTTGAATGCATCATCCCCAGAAACTAAGGACCCTTCATTTTATTAATTACCTGGAACAGTCCACATTCCTGTCCCCTGATGGCCCTGCTGTTTGGTAAACAGTTCCTCAGTTCTCAGCAATGCCTGTTGTATTTGTTGGTGATAAAACAGTCATTACATATGACCAGACTACTAGGAAGGAAAGCTCAATAGTGTAAACAATGGTTTTATGGAAGAAAACGGCAATGCCAGTAGCCCCGCAGACAATTTCCTTGTAGGCAACATAAAAGAAAAGTTAATTAAATCAACGAATATATAAATATATATAGGTATGGGACCTGTTATGCAGAATGCTTGGGACCTGGGGTTTTCAAATACAAGCTTCTGTTTTATTATTACAATGAAATAGGAAACATTGTAAAACATTAAATTATTTGATAAAATAATTGTCTTTTTGTAATCTGGAGCTTTCTGGATAATGGATCCTATATATATGTGTGTGTGTGTGTGTGTGTGTATTTTTTTGTAATATATTGTGGCCTACACATAAGTGACCTACAGACTTATGGTACAAACTCTAAGGCTAAGGCCAGACGGGGAGATTCGGGGGCATTTTATCGCCTGGCGACTTCTCGCCACGACTTGTAGCCCCCGAACCTCCCCGAATAGCCACTTACCTAAGCGCACCGGCGTTGCTTGAAAACGCCGGCGCGTATCCACACGGAGCGGCGCGCTTTTTGAAATTGCTCCAAATTGCCTCGCAATTTTAAAGGATTAAAAGAGTTACTAGTTCTACATGCATTCGGCACTATCAGTAGTACAAAAGAAACAAAACATGCATAATATTCAAATTTATGCAATTCAGTGCTATTAAAGTAGTTTTCAGTTCCCTATTTACTTATGTTTCACAATTTCAGCCTTGAGGAGATTTTACTATCTGTGCTCCCTTTACATGCTGACTTAGATAATCACATGGCAACAACAAAGACACAACTTAACAACTGATATACTAACACAGACACTAATTTGCATCTGCATTGGCAAATCGTGCAAACTGCGTCTGCTTTGCAGCATGCTTTTGCTTTGGTGTCCCTCTATCTCTGATATTCAAAAGAATATTCAAAAGAAACAATGCCTTTGCTTTGTGGGTAACAAAATATGTCATTTTATTTTGTGTTTTTGTAATTTGCATACCTTACCATAACTTCAGCTAAGGCTATTGAATATTAAAGGGCAAGGAAAGGCAAAGAAATAAAATCCCATTTTTACTTTCTTTAATGAAAAAGAAATCTATCTCCAATATAATTTTAAAATGTGTACCATTTTTATAAGAAACCTGACTGTATGCAGTGAAATTTTCCCTTCATTTAGTGCTTCTGGCAGGGAAACAATCACTTATGAACAGCAGGGGGAGCCCCTGCTTTACTTACCAGCCATGCAGAACTAATTTATGATGATCCCTAAGCATCACAGACCATACTGAGCATGTGCAGTACCAGTGCCAGACAAAGATGTATACCAAAGTTACAAGATGACAGCCCCCTGTGGCCAACTTTGAAAGCATAAATCATTTGTTTGATTAGGCTTGTGGTGCAGTAAGTTCATGTTTATGTTTAGTATACAAAATACAGCATTTCTACCCTTATTCTATTTTACACTTTCCTTGCCCTTAGAATTACAGGGTGATTCAATGCCAGCATATTCAGCTAATTTTTTAATTTAAAGTAGTGAATTAGCTTGTGTAAGGATATACCTTATTTGTTAAAGGGTCATTTATAAGGTTGCACTTTTATTGAAAGGGGTATTGATCCATGACATTATTTATTTCATGGTGGTAGGATGACATTAAATGAATTGTTCAGCAAGAATACCCATTTAGCCAATGGAAAACAGCAAACAGAAGCAAGTTCATTGTATAAATCATTAAGAAAAAGGTAATCTAATTGTATGCCCAGTGAGTACCCTCAGATGCAACGTTTGTGGTTGTTGTGAACACACAATTATCTGGGAACCAGCAGAGTGATGATAATAGGTTCCCCAAATATAATACATAGTAATGACCTGCCCCCTAAACACCAAAATAGTTAGTTTCTGAACAGCAGCAAAAAAAATCCCTATAAATGCATTTTGGGGTCCATCTCCTTGAGTAATTGGTCCTTTACTATTTAACTCAAACTGGGGTCATCAGGGCATGGGGCAGAAATGTGATATACAATAGGTATCATATTAGTACATCTAGTCATGCAAACAGCTCAGAATAAGATTTCAGGTGCTAGCCTGGGGGAAATCAGTTGTTTTAAAGACACTATTTTTGTTTTTCCAATTATGCTAAGTATTGAAACAAAGCAGCACTAACTAAGGATTCGAGACATTTCTATTTTGTGTAAAGAGTCTCAACAGCATTTTCCCATGGCATTTATTTAGGAAAACTGAAGAAGCACATGGAAATTTTATAAGGTAAGAAGGGATTAGAAGGGGAGTTCCCAGGATTTAAGGCATATAGAGAAAGGAACTGGGGAAGTTCCACCTAATTTCACACAGGGATTAATAATTTAGCATGTCAAAGTTCTTAGATTTAACATTAATTCCCTCTGGGTTCAATTTCAGATAAAGTTGTTTGATATAAAGTGGATCTGTATGGATACGGATGCTTTCTCAAGAAGCCAATGAACAAAATGTCAAAAGTATACTAGGCTATTAAGAGACTATAATGCTCATCTGGTGGATCTCAAGAAGAAAAAGTGTCTTACGACTTCTTGTAGGGAAAATATCCATGGCATTCAATATTGATTAATACAATAAATTTATGGGACAGACATTTATTTACAGAGAGACTACTTTAACCCAGTTGTGTTAAATCTATTTTAGCAGAAAACAAATATATATGGACATTTTTGGGCATTTTGTTATAGGTTTGACCAAAGTCCATCAAGTTCAACCCCTCCAAATGAAATCCAGCATCCATTTTATTTTTCCCCATTGCAAAACTGACATTAGCTGAGTTTTCCATACATATGACAGGAATATAGGGGGAACATGCACTGCGTCAACTGTTTCCCAGTGCTTCCCTTACAATAGTTTATGTGAGTGTATGGAGGGTAGGTGTGTATGTATGTATGGATGCTGGATTTCATTTGGAGGGGTTGAACTTGTTGGTCTTTGGTCAACCCTATGTAACTTTTCCCCTGGACTTTCCAAATTTTGATACAAATTAGAGTTCTGATTCTGTTTCAGATCCATCCAAATCCTTCAAGGAAGAGCTGTCTGAATCTGGAAAAATGGATACCTATTGGTCACCATCCTGCAGAGATATAGAATATTTGGTATGTGTATATATATATATATATAGCAAAAGAAGAGGATCCGCACACACAGGACAGCAATCTGACCTTTCTCAAAAATCTGACCTTGAGAAAGG
>CM044432.1:88863675-88898144 GCA_024363595.1 Xenopus borealis | reverse complement strand
CAGGCGAAGTTGCGCACTGGCGAAGGATCATAATTACGCAAATTCACTAAGATCAACTTTCTGCTTTTCGTTAGCACTTACGCTAGAGCAATACAATAGATAGGAGGTTGAAAAAAAAAAATTAAAATTTTTCTAAGTCCCAAAGAACGCTGTGGCGTGTTTTACCATTGTGGGTGATAGTCTGAAAAACATTGGGTTTTTTTGGGGGGGTGTTACCCTCCTTCCCCCCTACATTTCCTGACATATGGCAACACTACTATATAGGGGGCACATGTAGGGCAATAGGGCAATAGGACAACCTAATTTTTTTGGATTAAAGGTGTCCTGGGCATCTGTAGTGGCTGTAACATACAGACTATCACAGTAACAAGTTTGCCGGTGGGGGGCAGATAGGCCAGGGGGGAGGAGGGAGGTGGTCTACACAGGGGAGGGGGTTATTTCCCCTTACAGGTTGAATTCTCCCTTAAGTGTGGAAAACTTATTTGTGCATTTAGCTTTGTAAGGGATTGGGGCGCAAGGCCCTTGTCCTGTGTTAGTAAGGGAAAGCACCTTTGTATTAGCTAAAGCCGGACAGGCTTTCTGTATTTTTGTCTCTCTGAAAAAGCTTCCAATAAACTGGCAAAAGAGCAGCTATGCTCATCTGAACTGCCTGTGCCTCTGTTTTGGCATGTCTGGAAGTTTACACAAAGGTCTATTCCCCCGTGAGACCATGGTCCAATTACCTGAAAATTGGTGGAGGTTGCTTTGGCAGAAAAATATGGGAACAAAAAAGACTGTTATGGAAAATTTATAGGTCCAGACACCCAGTTATCTGGTTTTGCAAAAGACGGTTTTCTATTGCTGGGACAATGGAAGATGTTGCTACAAGCTGCTGCTACACAGCAACAAGCTACTAGAGTGCAGCAGTTAGCTATTGAAGAGACCACCAGCAGGTTTAATGCACTACTTAAAGATAACTGTAAGCAACAAAGGAGAGAAATCAAAGCTACCCGAGAGGAGCAAAGGCGAGAAAGGGAAGGTACTAGAGAGGAGCAAAGGAAGTACAGAGAGACCATAAAATATATTGTTCAGTTGCTCTCAACCAAGAGTGGAGAGCTGCCGCAAATTGCTGTTGCCAGTCTGAGAACTATATTGGCTAGTCAATCAATGCAGGAAATGTCTCCAAGCGATGATGTTTAGGAATACCTTGCAACATTCGAACAGCAGAAAGAGAAAGCTGGTGGAAGGAACAGTGTACTGGAATATTGGCACCTTTCCTGTCAGGTGAACTCCAAAAAGCATACTTTGAATTGGATCTTGCTTATGCTTTGGACTATGAGAAACTCAAAGCAGAGATCCTGGCCAGATTGGGTGTAACCCTTGCTGTCCTTTCTCCTGGTCGTATCGGGTAGACAAGCCTCCTCATCCTCAAATGGGTGACCTGATAACGTGTTCAAGAAGTAGTTACAGCCAGATGTCCTTTCGGGACCACAAATCGTGGAGCAGGTTGTAATGGACAGCATCCTTCACTCCCTATCTATGGCATTACGGAAATGGATGAGCATGGGGATCCCAAAATGGCTGAACAGTTATGTGGAAAGGTATGTCGCCGCAAAGGAGCTTTCCAGTCTGCCACAACCACAGCCCATCCTAGCCCCAAAGATGAGGTCTTCGGGAAATGTTAAGACTGTTTTGAGAGAAAAGGGCACTGGGACATTTGATAAAGCTTGGCCTAAAAGTGGAGAGACTGTGGGATTGGGGCCTGGTACCCGGCAACCTGCCTCAGAAAAGTTTCCACCGTATAAAGGACTAAGTAAAGACTTAATATGGTGCTTTAGGTGCCAAATGCTAGGACATATTACTGCAAACTGTCCCTTACTTGAGGAACCCATGCAATGCAATGCTGCATGTGTAAAGAGAAGGTTATATTTGTTTGCACATATAACATGTACAGTTAAGCCTCATGTAGGGCGGTGAAAGAAATGTGTTTGATGGAGGGTAAGATTGCCAATGCTTAATTGGACTCCGGTGCGAGTAAGCCAGCGCAGGCTTTTTTTTTTTTTAACTACTAGAACCCCAAACCGGAACGCGGGCTCTATCAGCCCGCACCTTCGGTTTGGGGAATTTTTTTAGCCCCATAGGTGCCCTTTAAGGAAAGGTAGAATATTAATATTTTGTTGTCCCAATTTTTGTCTTTAGGATGTATAACTAGTCAACTAGTGGTAATGTTGTGGATCTCCTGCTGGGCCACGGATGGTTCTATTAGGAGAATTTATATAGTCAAGATCTTAAGCGACGTAACAATAATGTAACATTGTTGCTAGAATGGTCATTTTGTATAGTAGCATTTTTATCTTGTGGTTATAATTAGCAATTGTAACATTGTTGCTAGAATGGTCATTTTGTATAGTAGCATTTTTATCTTGCGCTTATAATTAGCAATTGTAACATTGTTGCAATAATTAGAGATAATGATACAACATAGTGAAGAAAATGCAAGTGACTGGATAGGCCTAATGGCAATTTCCCACTTTGTTTTACAGGTTAGTCCGGTTCAAGCAGTTACCTGGTTTTAATTAGCAATGTTTTATGAATCTTATTGGAATATCAGTATGCTCACTGGACACTTAAGGGTCTAAATTATTGGAAATAGTTTTTTGGTTATTTTCAGTGCACAGTGGTATCAATCCACTTTTAATTATTAATTGTCAGTTGGTTTTTAGTATGATATTTATTATTAACCAGATATGCACAATGCATTTCATCGTATATTAATGGTTAATTAAATGGTTTACCCATAATACACTGCACTAGTCACATGATGTTTTAAAAGTTTGTTTTTTCAAATGTTCCTTTACACTTGATAAAGGGCACCTGCCCGAAACATGTTGTGTAACTCTGCTCCCCAATAAGAAAATTGCAGACGAGTTTACTGCCTGTAATTTGTTCCACAACCTTACTGATGTTTATGAATAGTTGGGAATTGTTGGGGAAGTAAAATCCTTTGAATTTGAATATCGAATACGAAGGATTTTACCGCAATTTGATTGGTCAAAAGATCGAATAGAAAATATTCGATTGATCGGTAAAAATTTTTTAACCATTTTTAACCATTCGATCGAATTTTTTTTATTCGATCAAAAATAAATGAAACCCAATTCGTTAGCTTTGATCAGGCAAACTAGGAAGTCGAATAAAAATTTAAAGGGGAAGTAATCTGACTGTCGAATAGTCGATCGTATTTTCAAAATTCACTAGTCGAAGTGGTCTTCAAAAACATTCGAAAATTAGAATTTCAAATCTTTTTTGAAAATCCGATGTAATTTCATGTGAATTTAGTAAATCTGCCCCTCAGTGTTAGACTTTATACTAGCGGCTGGTCTGACTGCCAGTGCAACGAAGTGTTCTATAGGACTTTAGGAGGCAAAATATTTGGACTATACAATTGGAAGATGGCTAATGAAACCCCCAAATTAAAATAGAGGCCATTCAAAACTGGCCACAGCCTGCCACTAAGAAACAAGTCCATACCTTTCTAGGCATTACTGGCCACTTTTTGCCACCATAGCTACTCCCTTAAACCACCTTACCAAAGGGAAACAGTCTGTTATGGCTAAGTGGAACTCAGAAGCAGAGAATGATTTCCAGTTTTTAAAGGGCACCAGTGTTAATCATGCGTGATTTAAAAAATTAATTTATCGTCCAAACCAATGTTGGACTTCGGGCTGTCTCAGAACAGGAATGGTGAAGAGCATCCCATTGTCTATCTAAGCCAAATACTTAATAGCCATGAGAAAAAATATGGCAGTGTTGAAAAAGAAGGCCTGGCAATCAAATGGGCATTAGAATCCCTTTGGTATTACCTCCTGGGCAGGAAATTCAAGCTTGTCACTGATCATGCTCCGCTAAAATGGATATGTGAAAATAGAGGAAAGAACATACGTGTCATTAGGTGGTTTCTACAGGCCCTATCAGGGGGGACAAGTGTCCCGGGTCCTGGGCTGAAGGGGGTCCCGGCAGCGCTGCAATCTTCAAAGAGCCCCCTTACAAGCACAGTAGCGTGCGCTCCGAAGTCCTGCGGCAGAATGCGGAAGTGCCGAACATTTGCGAAGTCCTGAAGAGGCAGAAAGACCCAAAGTCCTGAAAGGAGCCGACACTGAAGTCCTGAAGCGGAGAAAATACCCGAAGTCACGAAAGGAGCCGACACTGAAGTACTGAAGCGTTTTTTTAATCCCCTGGCCACCAATTTTTTTTATTTTAATACTCTATAGGCCCGTGCACCAATTTTTTTAAATATAATATTTTATGGGGCCCAAATTTTTTTAACTTGTCGGGGGGCCCTGACCACCAATTTTTAAAAAAAATCTACACAAAATACCACAATGCATTCTCTTAAAAAGTAAAACAACAATTTATTAGTGCATAGTTAAAAAGTCAAGCAAAACCCCTTATGGAGCCTAATGGGTTTCATGCTTACCTAGCACTTATGCCTATGACTATGGCGCCAAATTTTCTTTTTAACTTATAAGGGAGCCTTGGGGGGGGGTTACGTTTTTAGTGCTGATGTCTGTGTGGTCTTTTAACTTTGATGTGGAGTGGGCAGGGATAAGGGGTGGGGCTTGGGCGCTAGGGTGGGCGGGGCCCAGGAGACCCTGAAAATTTTGTTGTGTGGGGCCCCGTGATTTCTAATGGGGGCCCTGGGTTTCTAGCTTTGCAAAACTATACACTCACAGTGGAGCACAGACCTAGAACCCAACTGGCAAATGCATCTCTCAAGAGTGCATTGTCTAGGGGTTACATGTGTTCCGCCCCCTAGGTCGAAACAGGAGGGAAGGATGTGTAAGAGAAGCACTGTGAAACAGGATGATGCAATGTATGTTTCCCCTATATTCCTGTCATATGTATGGTAACCTCAGCAAATGTCAGTTTTGCAATGGGGAAAAACAAAATGTTTTGTTTTACTATTGTTCAGCTTAAGTAAAAGATGGTTTACGAAGTCCTGGAGTCAATGGACAAAAGTGGGTGTATCCACTATTCCAGTAGGGTACCCCAGGTGAATTGGGTTCCCAGACAGGTAGCTGCATGGTAATTAGGCTGCAGCTGCACAGGGGTTGGTGAATCCCTCCCTCCCCTGCCCTTCGCCTTCAATATGCTGCCTTAACTTTTGGTGCATGCACGCAGTGGCTGGGAGCACACGTACAGTCACACATACACGGGGAGGGGGTATCCGACGGAGTGCCTAGGACGCCCTGTCGGCACAGCCCGGCCCTGATTTATTTATACAGAAAGTCATTTGTGAATAAGATTTGAAATGCTGAGGAAAAAAAAGAGGTTGAAATTTTGATCATGAGATATTCTTTTGTATATTTTTGTTAAACAGAGCTGCATTGCCTTCCAATACCTCTAATTAAGATTGGGATTCAGTTTATATTTTGTGGAATGATTTGTGCATCTCTGCTGTAGGAAATTGAGGATCGAATAGGTTATAGTGCTTACATACATATTTTTTAACAATCATGATGTACCTTAAAAGCTCATCAATCACAGGTCCCACATTAAGCCATTCAAGTTAAATTCTGTGTTTTACTGACCACTAAAAGTGCTCTGTTACACATGAAATAAAATAAATCAAACACCCAGCCAGCTGAACTAAAATTTCACATTAAATCTGTATCCCCATACACACTATTTGCAGACATAATCCAGATTCCATTTATATAACACTCAAAGACTAGCAGTGCCTTAATATATGTAAGCCTAGACCCAGTTTCTGCTAATCTGTTTCTCCAAGAATGGGATATATTAGAAGGACAAGGATGGTTCAATCCTCTGTGTTGTATTGAGTTTCTAGGTGGGTCTTCCTTTGACTTCAACAAAATGTTAACTTAATCACTACCCTGGGAATTAATACTCACACACACTGATACTAGCAACCTTCCAAGAGTAAATTTAAACCACTCCTAACATATTAAACCCATATTTGCTTCACATGTGTGGGTCCGAAATTGCTTCAACAGGCTGCAATATTTAGAAAAAGCAGTTAAGTACATTTTGAAGAAAAAACATTGGAAATTCTGCCAACACATTTAGAGATTTATTCACACTAATACTACAATTAACAAATGTGGTTCATCTCTATACTAATAAGAGGTTTTGCAAATTCAAAGTTGGCAATGTGTGGTTTTGTATTTTAGTCCAGCAATCTAGACTAAATGAGCATCCCTCATTTAGAATCCCTCAATTACTCTTGTTTTACTTGGCAAGAAAATCCATACAAAACATTTATTACTTTCTAAATCCATCCATGTGCCAGCAGATTGGGTTCCTCCTCGTTACTAATTCAGTCAATCAGTGGAACATTTTCAGCATGAAAAAGTAGGAAAATGTAGCTTATGATTGTTACTCCATAATGCAAGAGAAAGGCAAATATTACAAAATAATTCACTGCATGCTGTGTTCACTTATGCGTTGTAAGGTTTAGTGTACTTTATCTCCCTTTATAACAGACAGTATGCTGTTTGGAGTTACATAAAGTATTCTCTGGCCACGATTATGTGATAAACCATCTATTTAGAAGCATATTTGAATGATGGGTCTATAAAAGAAATAGAATAGACTGACATATTTTGACTGGGACAAAATTCCTTCAAAAAAGGGTTGGTCTTTTGTTCGTGAGTAATAGTTCATTTGTCTTTGTTTCACTGTCTTGAAATTGTCCCTGTTTCTTCTTTCCTATAGAAAAGACCTGCATTTCTAACCATACAACAACTATCATCTTATATCTTTTATAAATGTCTATCATTAAAATTACACTTAGAAATTTTTGTTTAGCAAATAACAACCCCATTGTATACCTGTCAACATACCCAAATGAAAAAGATAGTGTTGACCTTGCTCATGACCCACCCAAACCTTACCATCTAAAGAACTGCTGATCTTGGGAACATGGCCCATTCCTTTTCTAAAACTAATTTTGGGGCTGCAGGTTTGCAAATAAGTAAATTAGAGATTTAAATCAGATTGATATTTATGGATTTCTTTGTGATTCTGTTCATGCTATGACAAGAATTAAAGTAAAGCAGTACCCACCCATTTTTGCTTACTTGATACCT
Organism: Xenopus borealis; assembly: GCA_024363595.1. NCBI lineage: Eukaryota > Metazoa > Chordata > Amphibia > Anura > Pipidae > Xenopus > Xenopus borealis. Next base: position 88,891,053 of record CM044432.1, on the reverse strand, counting down.
TAGGTTGGGGCTCCAGGTAGCAGAAAATTAATCAGGTACCGCTATAGAAGATAATTTGATGCAATCTACTTCCTCTTCTGTACTCTTTCTTCCAGGCACAGGCAGGTTAAGTTTGGCTTTCACTATTGGACAAGCAAAAAAGAAGTCAGAGGATTCCAAAAGATAGATATGGATTTCAGCAGCAATACAGTCTTTAGTGAACTGCGTACAAATATACAGTTCCATAGAGCCTGGTCTAAATGGTCCCCAAAATATTTTTGAAATGGTCCATGTTGTAGGAGACCATTTCAATATTGTGTGTGTGTGTGTGTGTGTGTGAGGCGACAGCACTCCAAAGAATTGATTTATGTAAAAAAAAAGGTAGGATTATTATTTCTGACGTTTCTGTTCCATACAGGAGAGGGAGAAACAGAGAAAGTGCACATGGGGACATTTAAAATGCCATTCTGGCACCAAGTATTGTTGCTAGGCAAGCAATGTACAAAGTGAACACACGTGCGTGTAATATACAGAAGCCAGACCTACTCACATAATGGTCAAGCACAAGGAGAACATAACCAACTTTTTATGAGAAGTGGGTGTAATTTTTCAAGGTATGAGCATGTACTACGCCCCGTCCGAGGTCCTGTAGTGGTTGGGATTGCTCTTAAAGAACAAATAAATGTTTTTTTTTTCTATCTCTAAATTTGCTCTAAACAGCCCCCCAGATTAATGTACCTTAGTCCCTGCTGCAAGTCTGCTCTGGTTTCTGTGTTATCAGCAGCTTGTTTCACCTTCTTCCTGGTGCAGAGTGAAGCCCAGCCCCTTAGTTTACTGAGCAGTCCATTTGCTGCTGTTCCACAATAGAGAGGAAGAGGGAGCCAGTGTTTCATTAGTAAGCTAGTTTCCCCAAGCAAAAGCTGCTACACTCACTGCTCTCTGCTATGTCATAGTATGCAAATGATCTCCAAGACTAGTCTGAGAGATAAGGTCAGCTCAGTAAGCTAAGGGGCAGGGCTTCACTCTGCACCAGGAAGAAGGTGAAACAAGCTGCTGATAACACAGAAACCAGAGCAGACTTGCAGCAGGGACTAAGGTACATTAATTTGAGGGGCTGTTTAGAGCAAATTTAGAGATAGAAAAAAAAAACGTTTACTTGTTCTTTAAGGTGGGCATAGATATCATACGAAATAAATTTTTGTACGAAATTCAGTGCGTATATGGTGGGAATCGAGCCGACCGAGACTTGGATATCGGTCCGCTGGTTGATCTGAGTGGATAAAAAAATTTTGATCGGGTGTCTTTGAAGGCACCCAAACATCGGCCACATCGAAGCTTTGCAATTAACATAGTACAGTGGGCAGTCTGCATTAAACCGCCGACCAGCACACTCTGCTGCGTATAGTCCCATAATCTGAACGGATCAATGCGTGCAAATACTGAAAATGACCATTGCATGAACCACCTCTCCTGATTTTTACCAAGGGTTATATAAAGTTCAGTATCGGCCTGTCAGGCTGACAGACAAAGGGTACACCTCTTACCCAATGGTGTGTGTTGAGTCATGAGTTCTTTGTTAAACTTAATAAAAACAATGTTGCAGCATATCCTGGGACACAAAGTGACATCAGTAAAGACACATAATGGTTGTAAATAGTGATGGGCGAATCTCACCCATTTTGCTTCGCCGAAAAATTTGCGAATTTCCAGCGAAATTCGCGAATTGGCGAAAAAATTCGCGAAACGAGTCGCGCATCGTTTTTGACGCGCGTCAATCGCGTCGCGTCATTTCCGTTCCCAAAAACGACGCGCGACTCGGTTTTTTTTTTTTGGCAAATTTTTGCTGGCGAATTTTTGCTGCCGTTTTGCGAATTTATTCGCCAGCAGCGAATCGCGGGAATTCGATGCGAATTCGCCCCTGGCAAATAAATTCGGCCATCACTAGTTGTAAAGACACAATTATACATTAGGCTGCTAGGAGCAACAACGTGTCAATATGTGTAGTATTAGGAAGGATAAAGTGGATGAATAGTGAAGATAAGGGCATAGACATCAAATACACTGCTTAAATCAGCACAGTTTTAGATAAAGCAACCCAGTGGCAGGGTTTCATGAGGGGGTTACGGTTTCCAATCTATGGTTCCACCTAGATTCCCTCCTTAATAGTGCTTTGTCCCTATTGCCCCCTCTTTCAAGGGGGGGTTGGTAGTCGATTGCCAAGCACCTAAATGTAAGTAACATGTCTTTTCAACAAAAAAATGTTTCAACACTGCTTGTAGAGCTTTGCCCTCTTTCAGTGCTTTGCCGATAGCCGATCAGTAGTTGCCAATCCTTTCCTTCAATGTGGTGCAAGTTTTCCTACGTAGTACATTCTGCAGGGACAGGTTATAATATAAACGATGTAAGATGAACAACAGCCAAGGCGATGTAGTATTTTGTATCTCTTGCCCATGTGTGGATGGGGAAAATTCAGGCCAGTAAGAAGACACCTACATGTCACATGGGCATTTGTAGCATCCCAATGTGCCTAGCAACAATGCTTGGCACCAAAATGGCATTTTAAACGTCATCCTGTGCACTTTGTTTCTCCCTGATGAAAGTTCCAGTATTGAACTGAAACGTCGGAATTAATAAACCTAACTCTTTTTGACATTCCTTGGAGTGCTGTCGTCTTGCATCAATATTAGAATTTTCCTGAATAGCACCTGTGTTGACTTATGATATGCGTTCCACACGAACAATATTATATATATATATATATATATATATATATATACATACATACATACATATATACATATACACACATATACACATATTAGACCAGGATCTCTGTAACTGTATCAACACATGTTGTAACAGAAGTTACCCACTTTTATCAGCAGAAAAGATGAAAACATCTTGTGTGGCTTATACCACATCACTGTTATCTACTGGCTTCTCTTGGGTGGCTAAGCATGGAGATATTTATTGCAGATTTAACAAGGCAAAGGTTAAAGGTCTAAATCAGTAGCAGGTGGCGACCAGATACAGTCTTCAAAAAGAATATTGACAGTGTTAATCTATAAATGTGCTTGTGCCAGTGTAAAGTGAGAATTGTCTGCATGAATGCTCATCTATATGGTCTTAAACATTATATTATATTAAAGATTTTAACAGGTAGTAAACTTTTTATTTTTTAACTTCTATTAAAGGACAAGGAAAGGCAAAAAATAAAATCACATTTTTACTTTTAACGAAAAAGAAAACTATCTCCAACATACTTTAATTAAAAAGTGTCTAACATTTTTATAATAAACCTAACTGTATGCAGTGAAATTCTCCCTTCATTTGCTTCTGTGGATAGGAATTGTCAGAATTGCCGGTTTTTTCAACTCCCCTGAAACGTCGGATTTATGCACAAAATAAATATTTGAATTGACACAAGCAAGAATGGTGTGCGGATCTTCTCTACATTAATGTATGCACACTTTTTGGATCCAGCGCCCAACATTAACTAAAAGAAAGATTCCGGATTAGAGTACAGTGCATAAGACAAATTATATATATATATATATATATATATATATATATATATACAAACCAAGAAAAGGTCAGTACTCTCAGGACTTAAAATGATTAAAAATTAAATTTATTTAGGAACTATGGACTGACGTTTCGGCCCCTCCGGGAGGGGCCTGAAACGTCAGTCCATAGTTCCTAAATAAATTTAATTTTTAATCATTTTAAGTCCTGAGAGTGCTGACCTTTTCTTGGTTTGTATCACATAATTATTGGCCGTGCACCCAGGCAATTTATTGAATTTTTTCGTGAGTGCTGGCACTGCTTGGATTGTTATATATATATATACATTCCTACATGGAACACAGTTTTTTACACTGAAATTGCTTGCCATTTTGACCCTCTGTTTGGGAAAAACTTCTGATAAGATAAACATCACATCTGCTAAAAAAAAATCCCCCTCCCTCCTTGTTTTTTTTTCTCCTTCTTTGCTCTATGCCTGGCACTTGTTCCTGAAGCTTTTCCAAGGCCATTTTAATTTTCCCAGAACCCTTTGCTGGAAGGTGCCAAGATACTGTCTATGAAATGGTTCCCATCATCACCTTGTCAATAAGATCACTGGTCAGACCAATGACCTCCACCAGAGAGGTCATCCCTGGGGAATCTTAAAATGTTATATTTGCTGTTGACTCACTGTTCTGTGAAATCCTGAAGCAATACAAGTGGTAATAAAATTAAAGAAAATAAATTTCAGTCAGTTCCTTGTAGCAGAAATGTGACCTCTGTACAACAAAGCTCCATGAAAGAAGCACGTGATATAGGCTAAAATCTAGTGATCTAATCTGGTCTATGACCCCAAAATACAGAAAAGTGTTTGCAAGCACTGGTCAGAACACTCATATTTATAACATATGGGAAGTGTTAAAAGCTCTGTGGGGTCAGCTAAACATAGAGGCAGGCCTGATTTTCTTGGTTTCCCTGTGTCTGCACAGCATGTGAAGGTCAGGCTTTTCTGTGAAGGGGTTGATCTGTAAATATTGCTTACTACAATGTAGCTGTTAATATGTGCATCCCAGACCACATCCATTTGATCTCTTAATACCTAAAATCTGTCACTTTGCGTGCACCCCTGCAGGACGTACCACACAAGCTGTACCCTGAATGCTCCTTTCTTCCGGTTTGCAATATGAACATTGCTTGATGTACAATAGTTAATGAGTTCCAAACAGCATGTACTTTTTCTCCATCGTTTTACAATTCCCTTCTCTCTCTTATCAAGTCTGTTTTCTTCAGTAATTCAGCAAACAAAACTGTGGGAAAGCAATATACTAGCATATTCCCATGGTCCCCTGAAGCCTACCAGCTACCATTCTGTATCTGTCATGTTTGCACAATTTACTTACTGGAATGTACACTGTTCAGTTCATCATTATATTTTGCAAGTTGTCAGCTTGCAAAAAAGAGATAAACAGCCATTCTGTAAACATCAGGTACAACTTATGCTCAGCCTATTCCAACTTTTAGAAAAAATTACCCATGTTTATTTTTGTTTAGCTGAAATACATATTAGTGATATTGTAGATTAAGCAGTCCCAAAACAATACTTCATTAGGCATACTTTAGGATTCCTATTTGTTTAAAAAATATAGTCTCTTAGGCTGGGGACAGACCGTCGCTAGTTTAAATGACAAAGCGCCAGCGCTGTGCACACGCTAACCACTAACCACTGACGATTTTACAAATACACCCTGTGTCAATATATAAATGAATGCAGTGGCAATTCTGTGTATAATACCCCCAGAACTCATAATACAGTAGGTTGGCACAGAGATTATTTCATGTATAAATACCACCAAAATTCATAGCAAGATGGCACAGAGAATATTCCATGTAGAAATACCCCAGAACTCATAGTAGGTGGGCACAGGGAATGTTATTAACATGTTTTTCTATAACGCCAACATATTGCATAGCGCTTTATTTTGTGTATAAATACCACCAGAATTCATAGCAGGCTGGCACAGTGGTAATTTCATGTATAATGCTCCAAGACAGTACCAACTAAATAAATTAATGAGTGAGACACTTAATTATGATCACTTAATTTAAAGTGAAAGACACCCCAAGCACCTTCTGAAAGAGGCTTTTGGAAGAAAGCCCAGAATATCTAAGCACCTGCACTTAGATACACTTGTAACTTTTAAGATAAACAGTTCTCTTGGGGTAACCGAGACTCATAGCTTAAAGCGGAATTTCACAGTCATTAGCAAAACTGAAATAACACATTTAATATGTCCCTATAACCCACCAGAGGACTGTTCAAACATATGTTTTCAATGGGCTACATGTAGCAGATCATGTTGTCCCTCTTTCCATTTTCCAAATGTTGCGAGGTATGATAACAAAGAAACATCCTGATTAAGTGTCTCAGCCTCCCATATGTTCATTTATTTAACAAACTGGTAATCAAAATAGCCAATATGAACCTCAATTCAGTCATTTGGAAGAAGGCTGAATTTTCAGAACCCGATGATGTTCTCTGATGCTAATCAAATGGACATACCACCCTTATGGAATCTCATGTAAATACATTTAAAAAATGCAGATAAATAGGGGCCATGAGAAGACTAATTATAACTCTTTGATTAACTCAGCAGTCAATGTTTCTTCTCATGTGCTTCCTGGTTCCTGTAAGGTTGTTACTGACTCTCGTACATTCTTCCTTGGTAAAGCATACTTTACAAAACCTCTCTCAATATCCCCACTAATTTTTCCTCCATCAGAATATACAACATTGCTCTTGGGTTTTTGTCTATATGGGGCTTCCATAAGTAGCTCCACAGGTAGATCAAAACTAAGAAAATCCCTTTTGGAACGCTAGCATTTTATCTGATCCAGACATGGCACTTTTGAGCTCATTGTCTAGACTAGACATTTTAAACAATAGCTCTGCTATAAGTGCCTGTAGGTAACTTACCCATGGGGCAGGGCACTCCCTCTTTCTGTGTATCTTAAAATGTACCTGATATTTGGCACTGTGTGAATTTATTTTTATTAACTGCAATGATTGGTCATACAGTATGTTTGTACTATTACTCTGTGATATAATATACATACTTAAGAGGTATGGCCAGCCAAAATACCTAGTGATTGAAAGGAGCAAGCACAGAAGGAGAATAAAAACTATCCTCATAACCTGTTTAGCAAGTGTATCATAAATCTATAAAGGCCTTTTCAAAGTTGCATTTGTTACGTACAAATTTGGTGACAATAATCATGCTTAATCTTAGTGGTTTCACAGTTTCTCATTATCAGAGAAAGAAATTCAGTTATGAGTCTTCAAATCACATAGTGATTGCACAGAATCAGATTACATGATGGCACTAGGAGATAGAAAGAGACTGATTAACTAATGATGAAGAATTATTCAACAGGCCGCAAAGATTCCACACCAAGTATTCGTCTGACTTATTATTAATCTTTGTTTCTTGACACAGCCAATTACAATAGTGGACAGTGTAAGTAAGGGCCCCTTGTGCATCAACATTTTTTCAGCCAGAGCCATACCTGCACATGATCACTGCAGATCTTAGTCTATAAAGGGCCCAGTATGACTATCCTGACTCTAGATACATGCATATGGTAAAATAGCAACAATTGTCTTGGTTGTGGCTGAATTTTCCTCAATCAATTTTAATAATAATCTAGAACCATCACATATACATGTGACCCTGAGCACTGTGCCATTGTGGTTAGTAATGCTGCTCTGGGATTTTGGATTTGAGCATTGGATTTGTAGGTTTTCTATCTGAAGACCAAAAATTTAGTAGTAGGTTAAACTTGCTCCTCCTGAAACTGGCATGTGCTTGTGAGAAATGACTAATGTGTAATATCATTAGTCACACAATAAAACCATTATATTTATTCTTGTTAGAGCAAACGCAATATATACAGTATTCTCACTTTACTGACTATAACTCCCACTTAGAGACTGCAGAAATGTTGGGTCTTTCCATACTGGCCCACCCCACTGTATTTGTCTTCTAATTCCACTGGTCAGCCCACTAACACCTTTCTATGGTGTGTGCTACTTGGTTTGTTATTAGCTAGACATTCAATTATACAGCTTACACCATAGTTCACTCAAATTACATACATGTACACAAAACCAAACCCACTAATAGAAAATCACTTTGGCTCGTTTTGTCTGTGATCAGAAAATGTCCTCAATTCTGCCTAGAACTTCTTTTATTTAGATGTGTTCAGAATAATAGAAGTGTGTTAGAACTGCGTTCCATTTTCGAGAAACAAAGGTCTGTCCTGGAATGTGACCCAGAAGTGACAAACTTTGGATTCAATCGTATTTAATGTCCGCGGCAACTAGCACTTTTTGGCAGGATACAGATTTAGACAGATCCAGCCAAACTAAATGTAAACCTTGAAAAGTCATGTGACTGCTCTGGACAACTGAATGTGACATTTTTTTCAAAATGTATGCAGGTTTCCACTCAAATCTGAGTGTACTAATTTAGATTTGGCTTCATGTACTTGCTTTATTCTCTGTAAAGAAAAAAAACTGCGACTTTTTGCAATACCTGCAGAACAATCACTTTGTCAGGGTTGGAACTAGGCATAGGCAGAAGAGGCACAGGGCACAGTGAAAAGGGGGCACTTGCAGGCCCATATTTGTGTCAAGACCACAAAGACCAGGGCCTAGGGGTGACATGTTTTTCACATAATAGGTCATGCCTAGGAAACAATGGCCATGCAGGTTATTATTTTAGAGATACCAAACAGTTTGTTGTTGAGGTATGATTACAATATTGGTGGCGCATTTTATTAATCAGCATTTTATCAGATGGTTGACTTAATTTGAAGCTTTCCAGGTTTTGGATCCCTGTACTGACTTTAGGAAATTCCATAGTTACAACACATTTAAAATGTACAGTACTATCCTGACCAAAACACTACCAGGAGGATTTTTACATTTTAACATAACTACAAACGTTATAATGCAGACCGAAGAGAGCAGTAATTTAAAAACATATCTTGATAACTTCACACACACAGTGTAACAATGACAGACAACATTAAAAAAAACTATGATGAAATAATGCAATAAGGCAGCATACAATATATATATATATAATTTATATTATTGCACCGTAGCAGTTTGCAGTCTATATAAAAATATAATAAAACACATTGCAACTAATATGAAGAGTACAAGAAAAATGTGCCAGACACTTAGATATAAAAACTGAAATTGGGACAGGACACAGTGAAGAGAAGCTTGTATAGCAAACACTATTTCATTGGTTTCTTGGTTGCTGAAGTTTTTGAGCACATTTTTCAGAAACAGCAATCCAGAATTCTACAACTCCATTCTTAAAAAAGTTGGGACACTGTGTAATTCTGTGTGAGTATATGTGCTCACCACTGACCCCAAAACACAAATCTTACCATTATCTACCTCTCCAGTAACTAGGGCCCATCACATGGATGTTCCTATTCATGTCATGAGTACATGGCAAGGCAACAAATTTACTATTATTCCCCAAAATTAGCTCTACCAAATTCGTAATTCGATAAGCATTCGAACATCAAATTGTTTTAGGCCATCATTTTGCTCACAATACGATTTCTCGATGAATTCGTACAATCGGATACCGATCGTACCGAACTTTCCTTCGAGCGTCCAAAAAATTCATACGATTTGAACGATCGAATGCTACTATCGTATGAATGGTATTCGAGCAGGACTTAGCCTCAGAAGCCTATCGGGAGCTTCTCATGGGCTTCTATTACAATTTGATAGGTTCAATCTGGCAAAGTAGGCAGTCGAATAACTTTAAAATTATGATTCCTTCGATCATCGAATGATCGAATGATCGAATATCCGATCATTCGATCTATTCTAATATCCAAATTTGCATATCCGATTTCACGAAAAAATTTGTACGATCGGTATTCGATCGAACTTCGATCATTTCACATGAATTTCAGAAATTTGCCCCAAAGTCATATTAAGCCCTAGTAATTATAAACCCAAATGTAGCCTAGTATAAAGGTAAAAACTGTGTACGTAAATAAGATTATGCAAGTTCCACTCCACTGTTAAGCAACATATAGCTCAGGTCCAGATAATAAACACAAGTAAATTAGGATCCTACAGTATATTCAATGTATCCTACACAATGGAAGTATATGCCATGCAGCATTTTGGCCTTACATTTGGCTCATTCCTTTACCATTAGGTTCAGAAGCACGCCAACATGGCTAGTAGGATTAGTAAACTTTTCTCTGCAATACTGGCTTATTTGTATCAGATTTATTGTATATTTCTGGTTTTATGAATGAATCTTGCATAGATTTAAATTTTTTTTAATGTAGAACTTTCCAGTGTACTTTGATCCCAAAAAGACATATGATAAAAATATTAGTATTATGCAATAGAATCAATGTATTTTTCTGCAATTATCCATTATGGCAAACTAAGAATGGTGGCTTAACATCATACTAGGGCTGGAAAAAGTTAGAGGGGAAAGGTATGGTGGTGTTAAGTAAGAGTACTTAATTATAATTCACCAGTATACATTACACTTTTTTTTGTTATACCACAGCCACTTACAGGGATTACCTTAATCTTGTCAATACCTGTAGAGCACACTTTCCGACTGTAGAGCTTTTTTCTGACCCCTTCTATACTTTCATATTCAACTAAAGCACAATTCTTAGTTCAGGATACCTCAACATGTACTTCTTATTGTCACTAGGAACCTCCTTTCCTGGTTTCAAAATGCAAATGGAAGTGAGTACATAATATGTTGCAAAAAAAAAAAGTTATTATCTCCATTAGAATATTTTGTTGGCAACTATCAGATCCTTTCTCTGGATCCAAAATATTCCAAGCCAATAACTGCTTGGTGCGTGGAAGTCCAAGAAGATTAGATGTGTCACATCATAATTATAGGTAGTTGTGGTGTTTATACAAAATGCCTGTAGGTGTCACTATGCACAAAAGTTATACTGTGCATACACAGTACTTTCTGCACAGCTTAAAGTGTTAGAGTTGAAGTTACTGTTGAAGTGTAATGGCTGCAAGAAGCTGCTAATACAGCCCTTTTATGCTCTACTCGTCCTATGGCTATTCTAACTAGATTTTGATTTTCTAGGGAGGTGTAATATAAAAGAAAACTTTACAATTGTACAAGTCTCCCTATATATAGGCAGACAGGGAGGGGTATGGTTTCTGTGGAAATCTGCATCTGTAAATATAATCTTAATAGGTTTAATTTAAAGATTAACATTGTAGGTCCCTGCAAGAGCATTGGCAAGAATATTTTAGCATGTATAGCCGTCTTCTGCTACTGCATGATATCTATGTCACATTTACTTGTATATGATGCTACAGGAGTCCTGTGCCTCCGCTATATGGGAGAGCAGGTTCACTTTAATATGGCATGCCTCCACCCAGGGTCAGGACAGACTGAACTGTAATATCCCTCCCTGGGAACTTCTGGTTCCTGGTGTTGTTCAGTGCAGCAGGAGATTCAAACATACACAGTTCTTTGCAGCAAACTCCAACTGATTTATTGAACTGAACAGAGTAGTAGGATACACGGATAACCCCTCCACAGGAATAACATATGTTCTGAGATAGACAATATGCAATACAAATATCCTGCAGCAATGATTCACACTTCACAGGATAATTACCCCCTCACTAGGTAATGTCTCCTCTCTGATGGATAGCAGTAAGTCCTGGACTTTAAACCCCGGGGTCTTGTTTATTGGCACCACGAATAGGTCCTCACCCACTGTATTCAGCCGGGGGCCTTGTGACTTGGCACCCTATCTGGTTCTCAACTCACCCACTGTAATTCTCAATCTAGTGGTTTACAGACCATGGGGTCCTAACCCCCACTATTACTCCTCAATGGAGCCACAGCTGCTCTCTAGCTACACTAAGCTGCCTTTCACTACTAGAGTGACTGTCACAGTAACTACTACCACTGGCTAAACCCAACTTTCAAGGAACCAGAGTCCTGGTCCTGTAACACCTTTCTGGGAGGCACAGTCCCAGAAGTAAGACCCTGAGCACATGGGGCTGACCCCCTTTTATACTTTTAAACTATTCCACCAGGTGGCCAAATCCCTTGAACTGATCTGGACCTGGAAAAGGGACATAGCTGCCTGAGTTAACTAGAGGGCCCTTAGGTGTCCAAATATAGAGGGAACTGTCTGAGTAAACTAACACAAATCCCAGGGTCTCAACAAATGCATGCAGGGTAAGTGCATTTAACATTCTTTCTGCAGGTAATGGGTAAACACCTGTTAAGAGGTGGGTAAGAAAAGACGTGCTTTTAAGGCTTTCAAGTTAGCTGGGACAGCCAAATCATTTATAAGGTACAAGGAGGCCAATAAGTCATGCAAAAAAACAATCGGGCAAGCTAAAATCGATATGGAAAAGGATATAGCAGTAAGCAGTAAAAAGAATCCAAAATTATTTTTTAAATACTGTATATTAATAGTAGAAAAATGAAACAGGAAGGGGTAGGACCTTTATTATCAGAGGGGGGTCAGTTGGTTGATGAGAACAAGCAAAAAGCTCAGATTCTGAATGAATACTTCTCATCAGTATACACAAATGAGGAACCAACTAATGAAGGTTTCCTTGTTAATAGCCCCAATTCTAATACATCCAATGATGTATGGTTCACACATGAGGAAATTCAAAAGAGACTAGAAAATGTTAAGATAAACAAAGGTCCAGGCCCAGATGGGATTCACCCCAGGGTACTTAACGAACTTAGCTCTGTGATTGCCAAACCCCTATACTTAATTTTTCAGGATTCTTTGAGGTCTGGCATGGTGCCGAGAGACTGGCGAATTGCTAATGTGGTGCCGCTATTCAAAAAGGGATCCCATTCTCAGCCTCAAAACTATAGGCCAGTTAGTCTGACGTCGGTGGTAGGAAAGCTTTTTGAAGGATTAATTAAGGATAGGATACTGGACTTCATAGCAAATAACAATACTATGAGTTTGTGCCAGCATGGTTTTATGCGTAATAGATCTTTCCAGACTAACTTAATTTCTTTTTATGAGAAGGTAAGCAGGGACCTCGATTCTGGGATGGCAGTGGATGTGATTTACTTAGACTTTGCTAAAGCATTCGATACAGTGCCACACAGAAGGTTACTGGTTAAATTAAGGAATGTTGGCCTTGAACATAGCATTTGCACCTGGATAGAGAACTGGCTAAAAGATAGACTACAAAGAGTGGTGGTAAATGGAACATTTTCTAATTGGACCAGTGTTGTTAGTGGGGTACCGCAGGGCTCTATACTGGGTCCCTTGCTTTTCACCTTGTTTATTAATGACCTGGATGTGGGCATTGAAAGTACGGTTTCTATTTTTGCAGATGATACTAAATTGTGCAGAGCTATAGGTTCCTTGCAGGATGCTGCCACTTTGCAGAGTGATTTGTCTAAGTTGGGAAACTGGGCAGCAAACTGGAAAATGAGGTTTAATGTTGATAAATGCAAGGTTATGCACTTTGGCAAAAATAATAAAAATGCAAGTTATACACTAAATGGCAGTGTGTTGGTAGTTTCCTTAAGTGAGAAGGATCTTGGGTTTTTTATAGATAACAAGTTGTCTAATTCTGGGCAGTGTCATTCTGTAGCTACTAAAGCAAATAAAGTTCTGTCTTGCATAAAAAAGGGCATAAACTCAAGGGATGAAAACATAATTATACCTCTTTATAGATCCCTAGTAAGGCCTCATCTGGAGTATGCAGTGCAGTTTTGGACTCCAGTACTTAGGAGGGATGTAAATGAGCTGGAGAGAGTGCAGAGACGTGCAACTAAACTGGTTAGAGGGATGGAAGACTTACATTATGAGGGGAGACTGTCCAGGTTGGGGTTGTTTTCTCTGGAAAAAAGGCGCTTGCGAGGGGACACGATTACACTTTACAAATATATTCGAGGACATTATAGACAAATATCAGGGGACCTTTTTACCCATAAAGAGGATCACCGCACCAGAGGTCACCCCTTCAGACTAGAAGAAAAGGACTTTTTCATTTGAAGCAGCGTAGGTGGTTCTTCACAGTCAGGACGGTGAGATTGTGGAATGCACTGCCGGGTGATGTTGTGATGGCTCATTCTGTTGATGCTTTTAAGAGGGGTTTGGATGATTTTTTGGACAGACATAATATCAAAGGCTATTTTGATACTAAAATCTACAGTTAGTATAGCTATGGGCATACAGGTATATGGTTTGTGTTTGAAAGAGTGGAGATGTGTGTGTGTGTGTGTATGTATGCTGGGTTTTTAATTTGGAGGGGTTGAACTTGATGGACTCGGTCTTTTTTCAACCCAATTTAACTATGTAACTATGTAAAATAGTTACAGTCTATCAGTGTACAAGCGTAGGAGCTGAAGACAACAGAAGGGGCAGCGAATATGAATTTTAGCATGGTAATATGCTAAAATGCAGATTGAGGCTTGTCACCAGGTAAATCTGTACAGTCACTGTCAAAAAAAGTAACTGCAAGAAAAAAAAAACCCATTGACTTTAATTCATTTGGAGAGAGAGAAAAAAATTATGTGTAAAAAAAAACGTTGCCACCTATTGACTTCAATGCATTTCGCAAATTTTTCAGCAGTTTCACAAAGTGAAAATGGGACAGATTCTCTCATCACTACTAGTTAAATCAAAGATAACTGAATTACTTTATGAATCTGTTGCCTCAAGCAGATTCCAGTCTACCTTGGTCCAACTAATCTGGATCAAAAATTTAACCCCCCCCCAAAACTATATCTTTTTTATTACCCACTTTTTTAAAAGATGTGAGGAGTTTTATGCTGACATAACCAGGCCATTTCCCATAGACTACATTTTATGCAAATAATCCAGATTTTTAAAAATGATTTCCATTTTCTCTCTAATAGTTTGGCTCAAGCACAAGCCACAAGGTACTGCTTTATTAAAATATAATTTATCCTTATTGCAAGTCCTGAGCATTCTGGGTAACAAGCCCCATACCTGTACTACCTATTCATATAGGTATAAAACGATAGGTAAGTCCTGAAGCATACTTGCTGAGGTTGGATACAACATAAGAGGTGGTCTTAAAACTTCGAAAAGGGTTTAAAGTTTCTGTAGTAGTAACAGCAATAAATCCAAGAAAGACAGGTACATCTGGTGTGATAGCAAAGTCACCATGTGGGCAAGGTTGGGCAGCTGTATGAAGCAGCATTAGCTAGAAGGGACTGGTTGAGAAACTCACATTCATTGGCCAAGAAATGTGGTTAGAAGGAGTGGAGTTGGTGACTGGGTGCAACCAATACCAAAACTTGGAGAGGCCCCATGGGCAGAGGGTGATGTTTGTGTTTGGGGATGCTACCTAAAGGGGTGGTTCACCTTTAAATTATAGAATGGCTAATTCTAAGCAACTTCTCAAGTGACCATAATTATTTATCTTTGATAGTTTTTAAATTATTTGCCTTCTTCTTCTGACTCTTTCCAGCTTTCAAAGGGGGGTCACTGACCGCATCTTAAAACATCTGTAAGGCTACATATGTATCATTATTGCTACTTTTTATTTCTATTATTTTTAGGCAGGCCCTCTCCTATTCATTATTCAAATCAATGCATGGTTGCTAGGGCAGTTTGGACATTGCTGACATTGCAAACTGGAGAGCTGCTGAATAAAAAGCTAAATAACTCAAAAAAACACATAATAAAACATTAAAACCAATTGCAAATTTTCTCAGAATATCGCTCTCATACATCATACTAAAAGTTAATTTAAAGGTGAACAACCCTGTTAACCCCATTTCTTGTAAGGAATCCTTCCATCATTTGGATCTCCATACCTGCAAATCATTTATACAGTATATTAAACACAATAGAACTGTTTTTGCAGCTTGGTTTCCATAAAGTAAAAGGTACCAAGATTACCTCAGAGCTTATTGGATAGGTGGTTGCAAGGTAAAGGATCCCACACCTGTACTGGAGTTGTTTGGTAATACCACACCAGGTATCTCATGTGCATTAGTATCAAAATAATTTTTTTAGACAGTAGTGCATGAATAGTATATGAAATATAATGCCCCTCTTGTTATGTTGCTGTTGCCTCAGTGTCAGTACACACACACACATATATATATATATATATATATATATATATATGTATAGTCCAACAGTACTCACACTCAAAACTTGATCATCCAGTGGTGCACGATAAAAAATTCATTTAGTTTGCAAATGATCAGCACTCACTGCTTTTCCAAGGTGAAAAAAATGTGTTTATTCAACAAATACACATATTCATCCGACGTTTCGGACCCACATGGGGCCCTTTCTCAAGGATTGAGAAAGGGCCCCATGTGGGTCCGAAACATCGGATGAATATGTGTATTTGTTGAATAAACACATTTTTTTCACCTTGGAAAAGCAGTGAGTGCTGATCATTTGCAAACTATATATATATATATATATATATATATATATATATATATATATATATATATATATATATATATTCTTAATTCTTATTGAATCAGAGTAAATTTGAGAGTATGACTGGCCAGATATGGGATGACTTGGCCAGTTTAAATATAATTTGCATGGCATTTCAGTGTGGGTTTGTTGGTCACTGTGTATTGAATACTTTGCCTGAGTAAATGAGTGTGAACAAATAATAGAAAAAGATTTCCACATCCATAGAGGAAGTTGCTTTTTGGGAACCTGACTAAACAGACATGCAAATTGGATATTTGCTTGGCCTGTAAGGCACACAAAAACTTCACTGACATACAGTATTGAAGGTCAAAAAGAGACATTCAGCTTATAAACTTTTAGCACTCTCAGAATGCATCCAGATGTCACTCTCTCACCCATCCAAGCTATCAAGGTGATCATTCTGAATGTCTTGGCAACCACTATTATTATTCTTCTCTCTCAAAACCAGACCCGAATCAAAAAAGAGTGTTGTTGCACATCGACAGGAATGCTGCTGCAGCTGCTGCTGGTAAACCTTGGGGTGGGCAACACGAAGATGACATTGTTCCAAATAAAAGTCTACAAATATTTCAAATACAAAGTATTTTCTCCCCCACACATACTTTTACCATATTTGTATTTAATAATTTTAGTATCGTCAAATGTTTACAGGGCTATTTTATTTTTCTTAGCAAAAGCCAGTTATCACTTATCTAATTTTTACATGGCACCAAAATTAATATGGTAGTGAATGGAGAACTAAACCAAAACAATGACTGACAAGAAATGCCATGCAGGTATGGGATCCATTATCCAGAAAGCAACTGTGCTTTCTGCACTAGCAGAGCCGAATTTTTTTGGCGCCCCTGCTAACTTGCAGGTTGCTGCCACAGGAGGAGAGTTTCTCAACTTGCCATGTGGCAGCAGCATCCCTGGGTGAAAGGTAAATCTGCTGATTTCCACATGCCATGCCGGTTAGTGAACCCACATAGAAGTGCAGAAGGCAGAGGGTCAGCTTTTCTCTGCTGGTATAAGTGCCAGCAGAGAAAACAGCCTGTCTGACATTGACATAAGAGCACCAGAGAAAGGCTGGGTACCTTTGCCAAATACTGCATTTTATATTTGCATTTATTGACACCATTATAAAGCATTCTTAGTTTCTTAGTTTCAGTCCTCTTCAGTCCCCAGTGGAAAAGTGGCTTCCTATCTTGTAGGTGGCATGTGCTTTCCCCAAGATGCAGTGTGAGAAATGAAGGGGATGGAAAATATACTGAAATATACTGATTATATAGCCACTAAGACTTTTAAACAACTCTTCTAAAAATAAGCTTACAGCTCTCTAGAATGTTTGCAAGCCTACTTCTCAAATCCAATGATTCAGCATTTCATTGGGCCAGGGGGAAGTGGGGAGGATGTAAAGTCTCCGGTATGATACTTAATGCAGTATCCTGCAGCACCCATATTTCCTCTCATGTGCTGGAAATGACTGCATAATCCACTTAACACCCTAAGCTCACACTATTTTAAGATACATTATAGCTTCCTTTGGGATCCCAACATTTCATCTCTAAAGGACAGTTGTGTGAAATGGCCCAGTGCACATAGAGATTTACAATTCAATAATTCTTCTGCATACTGTATTTATACAACAGGTTGTATACATACAAGCACATATTATTTCACACATTTTAACGGTTTTGAAGGACTCACATGCATGCAAGTCACCCAAACCACTGTCTAGCTGCGGTGACCGAGCTCCAAGAACTTCAGGCATACCACTTTTGTGGCTTTAACCCATCCTCTAGAACATAGGTCCCCAACTTTATTTGACTCATGACCCACATTCAAATATAAAAAAGCTGGGTAGCAATACAAGCACATATGAAAGTGTGGGTGGACAGGATGCCAAATATGGCTCCACTTGATAGTACATCTCTTTTTTGTTTAACCAAGCCAAGTATTCAAAAATAAACACCTGCTTTGAGGCCACTTAGATCATCATCCAAAGGGCTGGTGGCCAACATGTTGCTTACAAACCACTGGTTGGGGACCACTGCTCTAAAAGATTATTAGAGCGTTGGATGTAGGGAATATAGTGCAGATTTACATTCTCTTTATAAGCGCAGATAGAGCTTGAAATTAAAAATGTGAGGGCATAAAGGCATCCAGAGATTTGTGAGAGCGTATTTTAATGCATGCATTGTCCAAAGCAAAGCTTGATTATGCTCCAGTGATTGCTCAGTAGTGACAGGATGCAAGGGCTCAAAGGCCCTCAATGTTAATGAATGATCTTTGTAATTTGGGATCAGTTATCATTTGAAAAGCACTCGCATAGACATCAGATCATCATGATGCCAAAGGAACATTACACGCGAGTGTAATGTTTTTTTTATAAAATAATAAGGATTAAGGGACTTTTAGGAGTTGCCCCATTAAGTCCTTAAAATTGGGTCAGCTGTGTGAGTATTTGTCAGGTTAACACTTTAAAAGTCTGCTTCTTCTGCCACCCTCCAAAGTCCATCAGCCTGGCTGCACGGAACCCACTTATCACTGCCAAGGTGTTATGTCACATGTAAATTGAGATTGGGAGTGGAGCAGAGTATGTGTATTGTGCTGACCCACATTACTAAACTTACTGTAAGGGGAAGATTTAATTAAAACTCGATTACAATTTTAATTCAAATTTAAACTTTGAGATTTATCAAACCTATATCCTGTGAATAATTCGAATTTGACTATTCGCCCCCTAAAAACTCCTGAGTTCATGTATAAGACAATGGGAAAGCTCTGGTGACCCATTTGAAGATGTTAATAGCCTTCCTGACATTCAAGTTTTTTTTTTTCCTGAGAAAAAACTCGATTCGAGTTTTTGGGTTCGAGTTTTAGATATTCAATTTTTTTCTTAAATAAGTTGCCAATTGAATTTTGAGTATATTCAAATGTATTAAGAGTTAAAAATATCACATGAATTTGAAATTCGAGCTTTGATAAAAGGGCCTCCCCATGTTTGACTCAAATTAACCAGAGCTCCAGTCAAGCTAATGTGGCTTTTTCTGCAGGTCAGCTGTACTAGTGCCATTGGATTTTTATTTCAGGTGATTTTAAGACTGGACACAAGATAGGATATTATGCATTTTTGGGTTGCAGAACTGTAAAAACTGTTTCCAAAAGCAAATGCAGATACATTAGTTTTAAAGCATCTCAGGCTTAATTTGGCTGACTGATACAGCTAACCAG
Organism: Xenopus borealis; assembly: GCA_024363595.1. Classification (NCBI taxonomy): domain Eukaryota; kingdom Metazoa; phylum Chordata; class Amphibia; order Anura; family Pipidae; genus Xenopus; species Xenopus borealis. The sequence continues at coordinate 88,871,823 of CM044432.1, read as the reverse complement.
GAATAATTATAGCAGCAATAAGATTGCTCACATTTTGAAAACGTTAATCCTCTTTCCAGCATGCACAAGATCAAACATTTTATTGGATGCCCTGACATGTTTAATTATAGGGGAATGTGAGTTACCATAATAACCCATACACAGGAGGTCTTAAATCAGGTCCCACAAGATTCCTTTGTGCCCCAGCCCTGATCAAAATGTTATATGAATGCATTCTAATTTAGTACAAACCGTTCCTCTTGAAAATTTCTAAATTAAGCTTGTCTCATTCTGTAACCTCTTCGCTGTCAATTATTATGTCAGTTTTCTAGAAACAATTTTTTTCAAATAACCACCAACCTTTTCGTAAGTAGCCCAAAATTAATATCTCCTTAAAAGATGATATTTCAGTAAAACATTTCTTCATTCTGCTTTTTCTTATGCACAGCAAGTAATGCCAGAACACACAGGGTTTTGGATTACAAAGCCAACCACCCTATTAAATAAAAGTAACCCTATAAAAGCATTCATTTCCTGGAAGAAACAAAAGTATAATGCCTTGTAGACCTTTGTAACATTCTCATAAGAAGGACTGTCTCCTCCAAATATACAGATACCATTGTCATATTTTGCATACTGTAAGGTCAGTTACAAATTACAATGTTCTTTGAATTGGGGTATGAGAAACCATACAGAGAAACTATAATTCATCTGGACAAAAATTTACCGCTGCTTTGCAAATTTGTAAAGATTTGTTTACACACAGATCAGATTTTTTTTACTAAAGCTTTACCAAGAAATATTTTTAAATTAAAAAACTTGGGTGTATCAGTGTTTTAGACAACTGAAGGCCATTTTGAATAGCTGAAGGGATATAAAAATAACTGCAATAAGCCGTGATTTGTTGTTCACAGGGGAAAAAATTTGCAAACCTAATGAACAAAGCCTGCAATTGACCCTTCTGGGTGGTTTAACAAAAATTACATTAGAAGCAGATAGCAGCATTTAAACCTAAGACCTACAGAGTAAAGTTTTATAGGTAGTTTGGAAGCAGTGCTGGACAAGGCCGGCCAGGCGCCCCAAGACCACTACATGACCAACTATCCACAGACAAAAGCTATTGCAGAGGAAATAGTTTTAAAACTTCTGATGGACGAAGCAGCATTGAACGGACAACTTTGCTGGAGAGTTGTTGAACAGAAAAAAGTTGTAATTTTGAAGAGAGCAAATTTGCTTGTAGGGCCATGACAAAGTGACAAAGATACTTGACAGAAGGTACTCCCAGAGATCTTCACATTAAGGACATGAAAAAATGTAAGGGTGGATATAGTGTCATCACATTGAGGTAGGGTTGCCACCTGGTCGGTATTTTACGGCCCAGCCAGTAAAAATGGTGCTTGATGCCAATAGCAGCAACACAGCAAATGTGCTTAAATTTTGTGATTTATCCCGATCTCTGCTGTGTGTGAGTGCCATCCGATTCTTCATTGTTACTGCTATGTACTTGGAACTGCTGAGCAGCAAGGTTCCCAGATAGAGAACCACTTAACATGACCCCCGGAGTTTGGAATTTGCAAAGGTGCTTGATGCTAATGTTATTAATAGGGCAGAAAAAACTAAATATAGGAAGACCAGTATTTTTTCCCAGAAAAGGTGGCAACCCTACATGGAGGAAGCAGGCAACTAAATGGCTGCTATACATTTAAATATATTTATCAAAGGTTGAGTAGAGTGCACCACAGTTCACCAGGAAAAAAAAAATCACACGTTTATGTGACATTTTAGGGAGATATTAACCAACAGTGAAATGATAAATCCAGAGATTACTCTTAAGCTTGAGTATTGAACAGATATGTAAATATTAAATACAAATAAAGAAATACAGAGTAAATTGCAAATTGTCTTCCTTGTGATGCAAATTACCCCTGTAAATAATACACCAGACGGAAGTCTGTAGCTTGGGAAAAGACACTTTTGGTCTGATGTAATCTACCTACTTACAGTGGAATTTTGCATTTTCCAATGCGTAGTATCCCAGGACTTAAAGGGATTCTGTCATGGGAAAAAATGTTTTTTTCAAAATGCATCAGTTAATAGTGCTGCTCCAGCAGAATTCCGCATTGAAATCCATTTCTCAAAAGAGCAAACAGATTTTTTATATTTCATTTTGAAATCTGACATGGGGCTAGACATACAGTATTGTCAATTTCCCAGCTGCCCCAAGTAATGTAACTTGTGCTCTGATAAACTTCAATCACTCTTTACTGCTCTACTGCAAGTTGGAGTGATATCACCCCTCCCTTTTTCCCCCCAGCAGCCTAACAACAGAACAATGGAAGGTAACCAGATAACAGCTCCCTAACACAAGATAACAGTTGCCTGGTAGATCTAAGAACAGCACTCATTAGTAAAAACCCATGTCCCACTATGTTCCATTCAGTTACATTGAGAAGGAAAAACAACAGCCTGCCAGAAAGCAGTTCCCTCCTAAAGTGCTGGCACAAGTCACATGACCAGGGTTAAGGCCTCACTTGTTTAATTAATTAATTAATTAATTAGTTGTGACCTTAAGGTGAATTGTACCCAACTAATTATCCATACATACTATTATGATCAGGTGAAAATTCATAAATTGTTTAGTGGTATAAATCATAAATCATGTGAGTGAATTCATCAGTTAATACACCCATTTTTTAAGATAAGTGATGTAAAAAAATTAATTCAAAGTGAAATTAATTGACCACAATTAATACATATAATGTGCAAATTCATTATACACCTGTGCTTTCAATGTGTGAACAAGTGAACAATGTAATTAATTCAATAAGTGTTAGCCTCTATCTCTCCGTTTATTTTATAAGGGAACTCGTAAAGAACGCGAGATGCGGCAGCCATTTTGCCTTTGACAAAGCCTTCCTGCGAAATGTGCGTCAGGCGCAGACAGTGTCGGACTGTTTGTTCTATTTCATGGCCATTCCCTATTTCTATGAGAACAAAGAGGCTAAATAGATGGAATCATTGATTATAGTATGTAAAGAAAACAAACTAGGAGAATAGAGGTTGATTGAGGAGATGAAGAATGTTAGTACTGAGAGTGGGCCCCTGGTCTAAGGTTTTTGGGTGGGCCCCTGGTGTCCCAGTCCAACACTGGGCGCAGAGCATTGTTTCTCCTTTTTTCCCAATTTGGGCCTCCTTGCCTGCTGCAGCCAGGGTTGGTTGGTGAATCAATTGATGGGGAGCGGTGATGAAAGTACGGGTGGGTTTTTTTGTACAGCGCAATAATTTTCAGCACAGAATCGCTGAGTGCCAGTTTAATTATTGTCATTAATGAGCTTGACTGCCCCGGAAATTAGCAATAGGGACTAGGCCACTACCACACTTAGGTGCCTCTGAGAGGACCAGAGCTAGTACACTATTCCGAGGCATTCAAGTCATATGGACAATATCTGGTTTATAGCGAACTTATTAACTTTGAGTGACTAATTTAATGGTGCGCTGTTCCTTCCCACATTATTCACCCCAGCCGACTGTACCCCACCAGATTACCCCGGATAGGAGGTGCAATAACTATTGTGGGGGTTTGATAGGTAGGATGCTGGGATCTGATTGGGATATGATCTTCACTAGGATCAACACATTTCATTGTAATTCAGATCAGTTCATCCACGATTTTTAAGTGTTTTTAATTTTAGAGATGCTCTGTTTTAATTAATTATATGGTTGATTTTTAACACAATGAATTAAAGGTTAAGTTTTATCAATATCCATGACCGCGGAAATCATTACTGACGGCAACGAGTGCCAAGTAAAGTCAATATTCGCCTTCACCTTATAAAATAAACGGAGAGATAGAGGCTAACACTTATTGAATTAATTACATTGTTCACTTTATTGAAAGCACAGGTGTATAATTAATTTGCACATTATATGTATTAATTGTGGTCAATTAATTTTACTTTGAATTAATTTTTTTACATCACTTATCTTAAAAAATGGGTGTATTAACTGAAGAATTCACTCACATGATTTATGATTTATACCACTAAACAATTTATGAATTTTCACCTGATCATGATAGTATGTATGGATAATTAGTTGGGTACAATTCACCTTAAGGTCACAACTAATTAATTAATTAAACAAGTGAGGCCTTAACCTTTTTCTGGATACAGGGTGTCAGGAATCCTGAATGGTGCGACAGTTATAGCTTCCCCTTTCTCCTTCTCCTAATACATACATGTAAGAAATGGAAGCTGTCTGCACATTCTATGAGAGTAATTAATTCATTACACATGGCGTGTTAGGAGGTGCGGTTAAAACAATTATATTTTGTATCACATGACCAGGGGCAGCTGGGAAATCACTAAGGGGTATATTTATCAAAGAGTGAAGTTAAGAGTGAAGTTCCGCCACTAGAGGGAAATTCCGCCACTCTCCATTCATTTCTAGGGATTTTTAAAGGCGCATTTATCAAAGGGTGAAATTTCACTTCACCCATTTATAAATAGGCCTTTCAAAATCCCATAGAAATGAATGGAGAGTGGTGGAATTTCCCTCTAGTGGCAGAACTTCACTCTTTTATAAATTTACCCCTAAATGTCTAGCCCCATGTGCTATTTCAAAATTGAATATAAAAAATCTGTTTGCTCTTTTGAGAAATAGATTTCAGTACATAAGTCTACTGGAGTAGCACTATTAACGGATGCATTTTGAAAAAAACATGTTTTCCCATGACAGAATCCCTTTAATCAATCCCCTATGGCAAACTTCACAATACAGCAAATGCAGGTAAAATGCCATTACAACTTAGAACAGAAAAGAGAGAAACCTCAGTACCTCGATCAGACTGTACAGACAGCCACAGAAAAAGAAATGCAGTGAATACATTCTTAAAATTAAAAGTTCTGAATGGCAGATAAGAGTGGCACAAAAAGGCACTTGGGACCTGAGTCAGTACTATAGTATAAGCTATGGCTGATGTGCAAGAAAGGAAATTGAAGCTTAGATTTGATTAAGGACTAAATAGAAATGTTCAATACAAAGGTGTTAGCAACACGCCCCCTAATTCACTTTAGAGGGCTATAATTTTTTGGGTGCACTTTTTAAGAGCTGCGTGTGCATCACCATGGATTTACATGTTAAAAATCTCGGTGTACACCACAATGTGTTATGTTTGCTTACCTGAAAATTAGTGCATATTTCTGTTTATTGGGGGGTCTCCCCTCATGGTCCTAATCATGTCTTGTGGAAGCACTCATAAAGCTTGATTTTCACTGTTTAAGGTATTATATCAATAAACGTTTCCCATGTTTCAAAAAAATTTGAACTATCTTATTCTTATTCAAGGAGGCTTCTATCCAATCCATGTAAAAAACTTGTTCATTTTTCTAGAAACAGCTTAATAGTTGGGGGGGTATTGGCTATCCAGACCTGTAATATAATTTTTTTTGCCACCGCTGCTATAATTAGCAATAGTCGTTTTGCTCCTGGAGTTATTTTGGTACATATGCTCGGGGATGTACCCCAAGTTGCCCATGCCACTGACAAGGGGATATAATTTAATAAATATCTAGTTGCATACTCTCGTATTTGATTCCAAAACCTCCTTATATATGGGCAGGCCCATAGACAATGTATGAAATCAGCCCTTGTTTGTCCACATTTTGGACAGTCACTATTCTCCCTCCTGTGCATTTTAAATAGAATTTCTGGTGTCAAGTAGGTTCTATGCAGTAGGTTTAGAAACAAGCCTGGGTTTATTTAATGTTTCTAGAAGACTTAAGGTATGAAGATACAAACTACAGATCAGAGTTAAATATTCATTTTTTTATATCACAAAAATACCCATCTCTAGATCCAGAACTTTTAATGTTGCTTAAAAGAAAAAAAAATCTGTGTTAGGTATTTTGTGCTATATTTGGTATTTTATGCTATAAAGATATCTGGATTGAATGTTAATATGGTTATTATACATAACAGCTTACAGATACAAGAAAATAATGCATAGCAATGTGTGTAAATGTAAACTTGTTTTAACATCACATGACACTAGATTCTTTTTAAACAGAATGGAAACATGGGAAACTCAAGCTAGAAGCTGGGAGTATTTAGCCTGCTCCAAAATGCTTATAAATGTGTTGCAAAACTAGTACTCCCATGTAACCCCTACATGCAGGGTCGGACTGGGCCAGATCCGCACCCACTTCCTGCTCGCTCACGATGATGTGCCACTTCCCCCACTTCCTGCCCAGTGCGAGCATGCACGCTGGGGGGAGGCAGCAGCAGTCGGGTCCGGAGGGGGGCCTTGAGGCAGAGGTCCCGGGCCCCCCAGTGTGACCCTGCCTACATGCTAAACTAGAAGGCAGGGTTCAGAGTGTGAGCTGTTTTTTTTTGGGGGGGGGGAGATCAATCTGCAATCTGTAATAATGACACTGCATCTTCTTCAAACTTACCAGATCTTTTTACGAAAAAATTCAGTTCCTTAGAACTCATAAAATGCTTGATCCTGCTCATGTTTGGAAAAGTGGATTGCAATACAGGCTGTTCTGGCATCATGTTAGATAAATAACTAACTTCTGCTGTTGCAGCCAATAGCTGAGAACTGAAATAACATGGATTAATTCCAAAGAGCAAAACTCACCAAATACTAAGTGAGGAAATCCATGATGTGGCTTGAGCCGACACATCGCCATGAATGTGATGAAACGCATGCTACGTGTCAGATGTTCTGAATATAATAGGAAGTGGAGAAATTGCAGGTAAGAACAACATTTATCCAACTGTTGGATGAAAAGGACCATCTCCCTGAATCCTTAAGCAGATATTGGACAACCACAAAAGCCAGAGAGATTAAACTACTCTTAAGCTGGCCATAGACGCAAAGATCTGATCGTTCGAATCATCGAACGATCGGACTTCCCCATCTCCTGACCTGCCACTAACTTTCAGATCAAATAAAGTAGTAAAAAGCACAGGTCAGCCGATGTTCTGCCCCTGTCAGGGATCGTACGAAAGTTGTACGATAAAAACATAGTAACAGTCTCCCACTGAAAATCGTACGATCTGCAATACACGCAAAGATTTGATAGCCAGCCGACAGAAATTTGGCCGATCAACCAAAACGACCGATCGGCATGGCAAGATAAATGTCAGAACACTCCACACACGACGCGAAAATCATACGAATCCTTGATTCGTACAATCAGATCGTTGCGTCTATGGCCAGCTTTATTTAGGGCCCTTACACATGAGCGTTTCGAGCTGCACTACCCTGCGTTCTGGTTTCATTCATTCAGCCAAGGGAGCACAGGAGTAGAGGCACTGAATTATTGTCAATGCGGCTGTACTCATATAAACAAAAGTAAGCGCCAAACACAGGTTGGGACACAACATGTTGCATTTTACCTACGTTTGGCAGGTAAATCCACTTTGATAGTAATGGCGTGCATCTACTCCTGCGGAGTTCAAGCATCTTAAACAATCCATTTAGATCACCTGAATGTCTCTTAAAGGGAAAGCATAACACACACAAAGTTGTTTTGATACAAGCACACTTGCTTACATTGGCCTTTAACACAGGTGACCCATATAAAAAATGCATTACATAGGGTTGTGCTGAAATGAATGCATGCAATTTTTAAATGTGACTTGTATGATTAAAAACTGCTTGCTATTTTTGTAAATATATACACCTATTGGTACATATATTACATTTGCCCTGCTATAAAAAATATAATTATAATATATACTGTATTATAATGTGATCATGCATTACATATTTTTGCGCTTCAAATCCTATTCATGCATAGCTACCAGGCCCGGACTGGCAATCTGTGGGTTCTGGCAAATGCCAGATGGGCTGCTATAAGTTGCCATAGAAAATCGCTATTTAGTGGGCTGGTGGGGACTGTCTAAGTGGGCTAATTGGGCCTCTGTGTACCTGAAATGCCAGGGCCTATTTTTATTCTCAGTCTAGTCTGTGTATACAGGTATTTACCTAGTCCTGCTCATGACCACTTTGCATTCCTTTGTTCTTGTGGAAAGATGGCAACAACATGCGATGCAGATACCACTCAATAGGGATGGCGCGAACTGTTCGCCGGCGAACTTGTTCGCGCGAACATCCGGTGTCCGCGCTCGCCGGAAGTTCGCGAACGTCGCGCGACGTTC
>CM044432.1:88843884-88858442 GCA_024363595.1 Xenopus borealis | reverse complement strand
TCTATGGGGTTCGCGAACCGTTCGCGAACCGTTCGCAATTTTCCGGAAGTTCGCGAACATCCCTACCACTCAAAGAACAAAGACAACCTGTTGTTAGGGTTTTATTGTAAAGTGTAGTCATGGTGCAATAAACTGCTTCTTTGTGCAAAGAAAATAGAGCAAACCATATCTGCCCTTTAAAATACCAGATATGTTGCCTGGCAGAACCTGTGGAAAAAGTTACGCTTGAAGCAATGTTATTAATGGGAAAGAAAATTAAAAATTTAGGAAGTATTGTTTTTTCAAAAAAAGTTATAGGGGCAAATTTACTATTATTCCCAGAAATTAGCTTGACCAAATTCGTAATTTGATAAGCATTCGAGCATCGAATGCTTATCGAATTGTTTTAGGCTATCATTTTGCTCACAGTACGATTTCTCAATGAATTTGTACAATCAGATACCGATCGTTAGATTTCCCGAAAAAAATTGCGAAATTTCCTTTGAGCGTCCGAAAAATTTGTACGATACGAACCATTGAACGCTACGATCGTATGAATGGTAATCGAGCAGGACTTAGCCTCAGAAGCCTATGGGGAGCTTCCCATAGGCTTCTATTACAATTGGGTAGGTTCAATCTGGCGAAGTAGGCAGTCGAATAGCTTTAAATTTTGATTCCTTCGATCATCAAATGATCGAATTATTGAATATCCGATCATTCGATCGATTCGATATTCAATGATCGAAGAGGCCAAATTTGCATATCCGATTTCACGAAAAATTTGTACGATCTGTATTGGAACGAACTTCAATCATTTCACGTGAATTTCGTAAATCAGCCCCTTAACCTCTGATTGGGGTGCCATCCACAAACTGAAAAATTCAGTCACTAAACTCCATTTTGCTGTGGCATGCTGGTCATAACGGAAGTGTCCAAATAGGAGGCACACAAGTACATCACCACCTTGGTACTGGATGCTACTTTATCAAGAGCAAGGCCAAACCCAGGTTGGAGATCCCAGTCTAGCTTTCACTACCTCAGCATCTATTTTTTCCTTTTCCAGCTGCTTAATGTAAAACATGTATAGAGAAAATATCAGGGCACTTTTTCTGGTCTTCTATATTGTTATAGAAATGCATTGCCACAACATGAAGTATCTGTTTACAGCAGCACTTGGACATGTGTTGCCTGTAGGGAGGTGAGCAATTGTGATAAATATTTGTATTCTGTTTTAATTTGGTATACATGTAGTTTCCTCTGTTTATATGTAGTTTTGGAAACCCTCCCTGTGATTTCCCAGTTTTTAGTGATGGTATTTTCCTGCCTGTCCTGACCAGCAGCATTAGGAAATGCAATGAATCTCAAACAAATTATAGGACCAAGTAACAGTAACAATATGATGCATAGGAAGGCTATAGGGTCACATCTATTAAACAAAACAACGACTTAATGTCTTGCTGCTAAAAAAAAAAAAAGTCAGAAAGTACAATATGAAGCCTTAAGTGGGATTATTAAAGGGATGTAAACCTCTTAAAAGTGGCCAGCCCCTGGATATAGCACGCAATGTGAAACAGTAAAGATTGTCTCCTGATAAACTACAACTCCCAATATTATTTGGCTAAAGAATGTTGGAGACCCATAATATCTGCATTATATTAAAAGGAGAGGGACTGTCCTCCAACACTCCTACAACTCTCTGAACCCCTGGCAGCGCTCACCGCTCAGCTGTTGGAAGATGCTAATGTTTATAATGCAGCAACAGTTAAATCTTGAAAATCACAGATACAAAGTACTGTGGCTGAAAAACACACTACATATTCTGCCACATCTACAGTACCTTCTCAGAAGTTTTTTTTTAATGTGTATTTCTTTATTTCATTTTGACATACAATTGTGGCTGTTTAGGGCCCAACAGATAGGAGGCCTATTTAACGAATGTTGAAGGTACAAATTGGCACTGTTAAATATATTAGTATGCATTTAACTCTGCATACTCTACTGCGCCCCCACACTGTCCTGTAAAAATACATATTATAGAAGAATTTTTAATATTCATTCAGTATGTGTTTTATGACCTTTGACCCACTCGTGAACACTATGTAACCTATTAATCACCTTTATATATAAAGGGAATGGAAAAAAAGGTAATCCCTGCAGTAATGTGTCATTAAATTAGTTGTACAGAGGGCATCCTTTAGAAAAGTTTAACAACACAGCAAAAACGTCATGAAGGACAAAAGAGTAATAAAGGCAGCAACACAAGAAAAAATATTTGCCTATAAAACAATTGGCATGTATTCAAGTGTCACTCACTTCGCACTATAAACATGAAAAGGATTTCATTGCAAAAATATAAACACAATCAGACATCATATGGAAGGATGAGTCCACAGTACAATTAAATCCACAGTACAAGTTTACAGAAAGGGCAACAATAATGCTGATGTAGGTAGATTGATAACTACTCACAGTAACACAGACAGGCATGGAACAACATATAAGCACTCTTAAATGGCTTAACTTAAGCTGAAACAGTTATGCATGTCTTTGCTAAAGGGGTAGTTTATGTTTAAGTTTATTTTTAGTATATTATAAAATGGTCTATTTTAGCAACTTTTCAATTGGCCTTTATTTTTTTTATAATATTTGTATTCTTTCTTCTTCTCTTTGCAGCTGTCAGATGGGGGTGACTGGCCTCAGTAGCTAAAATAATTTTACTCTGTAAGGCTACAATTTTGTAGTTATTGTTACTTTGTATTACTTATTTTGTTCAGGCAGTATCCTATTCACATTGCATACCTCCCAAGATTTTGGAAAGAAGGACAAAAAGATTTGTGCAGCAATTTTTTGACCATGCCAATTTTTATAGCCACACCCCTAAACTACCATGTTCATTTTACATAATTTGGCAGGTTATGAAAGTCTGCACACATTTATGTGGTTTTTATGTGTTATTACAGTTTTGCTAATGAAAATGAATTGCCATTTAAGCTGCTAGTAACCGTTTCTATACCTTTGCTCCATGAATTTAAATTCTGTATCCTTGAGCTGTGCTGCCACCTAGTGTTTATGGAACTGTCTGGAAACATACATTTTCCCTTCTCATCACCTGTAAGCAGCATTACTGACATGCACTTTATCACAAGGCAAAATACAATTACTTATGAAAGTGGTACATATCTACATTAGGGATAACATAAAATAGGTATCCCTACTATGTTGAGTTTTATGGATTATAATTCCTATACGGAAGGAAGGGGCCAAGTTTCTTAGTATACCCGCTGAGAGAAGCAGAGCGTGTGATTCAGAGCCTAGGGTGTTGAAACCTCAGTGAAGTCCAAGGCAACTGTAAGAGAGGATTAAGAAATCTAAGCACTTGATTCTTATTCAAACTATTGCCATTTTAATAAATAGCCAAAAGGTACATTTGTCCAGTCAGGCACCGGGTTGCTAGGGTGCGCAGCGCACACTTCCTACATTTAAAGGCTGTTATATTACTTCAGAGCGCCAAATTTTTATTATAAATAGCTTTATTGGGCTTCTAGTCAGGACCCGTTATAGGTTTTGTACCTGGTGCTTCTGCTTGTTATTCTTGTTGATTCCTTTGATCCTGATTTCTGTGTTTGACCCTGCCTGGCTTTTGACGATCCTGATAATCCGTATCCTGACCCTTGCCTGATTTCTGATGCAGATTCTGCTTAACCCTCCTGATTGACTTCCTGGTTTGACCCCTGCCTGTCTGGCTACATTTGTTTGCCGACTGCCTCGACCCACCCAGTTCTGTCTACGATTCTGTTTAAACCTTCTGTACCGTGACTCTCGGCCTTTAAGACTCTGTGTCTATCCAGAACTTATCGCCTTGAACCTCTCGTTAAGTCCAGGTGGCATCTGAGTAGCTGAGGGCTCCTCCCAAAGCCAAAGGCGGTCACACTACTGGTGAAGCAGAGTGGAGACCAGGGTGCTTGGCATCTGTGCATCTGTTCTGGTTTTGGGTGTATATAGTTTATATAAACCTGGGGGGGTAGTCATTCAAGCAGAGGGTACAAAGTAGATAATAGATAAATTCTCAAGAGTCCCATTGTATACTACAGAGCTTCTGTTACCTGCTGTGGATCATGTGCCTTTTCTCCTTTTCAGCTTTGAATGGCTGCCCGCCATGACTACACAGTAGATTACTATAGTTTCTATAAACAGAGTTTCTCAGGCAAATGCATCAGTTTTACCAGTGCAGTGCAATCAGTACATTATATGTATTTTCTAACGAATACATTTTAATTATTGGGTGTTACTGTTGTTTTAAATAGAGATCAACCCTTTGCAATCCTGGGACCTGAATACTCTTTGCGTATGAAAGATGCTGGGAGAACTGGGATATACAGCACAGTGTCTCCACCTGGTGGGCACTGAGAAGCACACCTCAGGAGGCTTCCTCTAGGAAAAATAAATCACACAGTTTGTAGTTACAATAAAACTTTTCATAAAAATTTATGTAGTAACTGTAAATACAAATGACACAATTAATCCTGCCCTGGAGATCCTGCATGGACTGTCAAACCCCTTCTTTCAATTATACAATCTCACGCTCCACTCTGAGTGGAAAAATGCAGATTTACACAGATCAGTTTAAAGGTCCCTTCCCCAAGAGCTATTATGTCCCCAAGTAGTGCTACCTGCCCGATGATACCTTTACCTTTTGGATTTGGTAGCTGCACCCACGTGGCAGGTATCCTCACACCAAAACTGCAAAGGTTTTCTCTCTCTACAGATCTGGCTCTGCAGCAGGGGTTCCTTTATCAACTCTTAACAGCACACAGCTAAACACTGTGTAAATGCATGGCCACATCTAACAAATTTGGCATCCCTTCCTTCATAGGCACAAGTTGCACCTATTTGAAAGCAAATTACTAACTGGCACAATTCTAAGAGATATTGCTAAATTGTGCAAATTGTTTGTACTTTGCCCTGCTTTCATGTATGAACCCCTACACTTTATGAACATGCCGTGTCTCATTTACTAAAGAATTGCAAAGGGCCTAAAATATGTTCTATCCCAGATTTCCAGTATAATTGCACCTTCAGCATATGGTATTTTAATATACTCAATTCTTTGCACTTTTTCGCAGTTGGTTCAAATGATAGTGCTTGTGCTGGATATACTTTTTGCCAATTGGTTTAATTAGGATATACCTAATGTGATTTCTTGCTCGAAACAGTCCAAAATTTGAAAATGAAACTGCACATTATAATTCCTGACCTTAATGACCAAAGACAGACAAGTCAGCCCTCCACAGAGAAGCCCTCTTTATGAATAATTCCATCCCTTCCCTCAGCTACATTCTGTTATCTTTTTAGATATTGAGTAGCTCAATTATACAGAGGCTTCTCAGTAGGCTGGAGATTTGTTTATTGGGATCAGAAAGTAGAATGTGACTTTAGTTTTACCCTGTTTAGAGCAATTATAACAAACATAGTTGTGATGTGCGGGTCGGGTTTTGACCACACTGCCTGATACCCGTCCTCCCTTCACCCGCTTCTTCTTTCCCCCTACCTTTTACAGAACAGAGCCGACCAGCCCCGCTGATGACACTGGGTGAGCAGGTACACATCTATAAAAGTTGAACCCGGAAGTCAGAAGCCGGCATTGTAAGGCCGCAAGTGGTTAGAGCAGGCAAAAGAGCTCAACTCTGACCCGTCCGCAGTCCGGAAAGGGGGGTGCAAGGTTGGTCCGAAAACACCGACCCAGATATTTGCCATTTGGGAAAAAGTGTGTTCATCACAAGCCCTATTCATTGAACAAATATTGAAAAAGGGGGTGTATGGTCACTATAAATAAGCCCCTTTACTTTTGTGTCATCCACTATAATATTTCACGCAGGATGCCAATTTCCCTGAAAGACAACCTTGAATACAAATATGGTACACAATTGGTATGTCTCTTTGGATATGTCCACTTGTGTATATTGTGTTGTGTGTTGGGTGAGCAGGCACACATCTATAAAAGTTGAACCTGTAAGTCGGAAGCTGGCATTATAAGGCTGCAAGTGGGGAGAGCAGGCAAAAAGATGGTGTGGTGTGGGGTTGGTCCGAACCCGCCGAACCATGAGTAAACCCGCGGGTCCCATGGGTTGGCCCACACATCATTAAAACATAGATATTTCCCATTTGGAAGTCGGAAGCCAGCATTGTAAGACCGCACGTCGGGGGGAGCAGGCAAAAGAGCTCAACTCGGACCCACCCGCATTCCAGAAAGGGGGGTGCGAGGTTTGTCCGAGCCCCCCGACCCATGAGTAAACCCGCGGGTGCCGTGGGTCAGCCCACACATCACTAAAACATAGTTATTTACTTTTGTGTCATCCACTATAATATTTCACACAGGATGCAATTTGCCCTGAAAGGCAACCTTGAATACAAATATGGTACCCACTTGGTATGTATCTGGATGTCCACTTGTCTATATTGTGTTGTCTGTTTTCCTTTCACATGTTCATTAAGTTTACTATTTTAGTTAACTTTGTTTGGATGGTTCTTTTTAAATGTAACATAACTTTCACGCCATTATCTGTAATGTAGTGAGACAATAAATTGCCATCAAGCTGCTAGTTTGGCTCTCAGGATCGACCCATGTCCACTTTTAACTAAAAGTGTATACACTCATGAATGTATAAAAGAGGGTTATTTAAGTTGTATTTCAAACTTTGCATGGTATGGATAGATTTCCAAACTTTACCAATTTTGTGAAAAAAACACACATCTATAAAATGAAAGGAACTAAGTTTGGATCCCTGTTTATTTATGAACTACCAGCATTATTCAAAGTATGGAGTGCAGAATTATCTTATCTTAAATACCATGTTTAATGCTGAAGATTCAAAACAGTCTGGTATTTATTCTGCATTACTTTTTCTTCACCTATTGAATAAAAAATGCACTTAAAAAGAGGTCTTAAAAGATTCTCGAAAACAAATGGTGAACATCTTCTTTGTGCAAATCTGGTGAAACATGTTCTTCATTTCTTCCTTGAATATACTGTATGTAATGTTACAGTTTAAAGTATGCCAAGCACGGGGCACATCACTTTTGGGGAGATGCTTTGTTCTGTGAACATCATTGTTGTTAGTTTATATAAAAGCTTTGTTTATTGTAAATCTTTACTACATAGCTAGAGGAAGAATATTGCTAAATACAGATATGTGTATTTTATGGACCTTAAACCAGCACATCTGTGTTCACCTAACACAAATTGTACTGTTTTACAAGGACACAATAATTGATACTATGTCTGTTGCATTCCAAGAGACTTTTATTGGATGGAAATGTTTATTTAAACTAGCCTAGGAAAACCTATTTTATAACACATTCCTCTTTGTTGTTCTGTGCTCTGACATTAATTTTAAATCTTCCATTAAATGCACCATTAATTACAATGTTATTAAAGGTTTCTAAATCTGCACAGAACATGTGTCGCTGTGTGTTAGTGTAAAGAGATTAGATTATTCCTAATATCTATTTTTTTATAATCAATTTTGATGGTGCAATATTAACCAAATAGGTGTGTGCTAATTATTGGGATACGGTTATCTCACACGTCTGCATTAATTGGCAACAACCTTAATGATGAAATATAATGTGGTGAAATACAAATTATATTGTGCCCTTTAGACACCCACAATTAGTTGATGGTCTCATTACTACAGCACCAGTGCCTGCCTCACAGTCAGTTTCAAAATTTTCACCACAAAGCAAAACTTCATTGGGATGTGCAAATAACTTTGTACACAAAGTTAAGCTGAGACCAGTGTAAAACCAGTATGTCAGAATTGAGCAATTCCCCTACTCTATAAGGGCTCTTACACACAAGCGTTTTTACCTGCGCTCCGTTTTGCTGCATTCAGCCGCAGGGGAGCGCAGGTAAAAAAACGCCCTAAAGAAACTGAGCGCAAGAAGTGATTGAAAAATCAGAATCCTTCGAATGGGTTTCAACAGTATGTGAGCAGGATCAGATGAACAGACAGTTCTCTAAACAGGACAAAGGCTGTCATCTTGTAACTTTGTTAAACATCTTTGCAAGACCAAGACTGTGCACATGCTCAGTGTGGTCTTGGCTGCTTAGGGATCATCATAAATGACAAAGCTGCTTGAGTTATGTATGGCTGGGAAGTAAGGCAGGGGCTCCCCCTGCTGTCCATAAGTATGGTGGTTTCCCTGAGGGACCGCCTGACAATTCCTATCCACAAAAGTAAGTGAAAGGAGAATTTCACTGCATACAGTCAGGTTTATTATAAAAACATTAGACATTTTTTAATTAAAGAATATTGGAGATAGTTTTCATTAAAGAAAGTAAAAATGTGATTTTATTTTTTTTGCCTTTCCTTGCCCTTTAAAGGAACAGTAACCTCAAAAAAGAGATTCCTCCTTTGTTCTGCCTCAGTCTGCCTGGGTTTCCGGTTTGTTTCAGGGCATAGTAACAGCATCCACCCCTCTACCTCTACAACCTATTTGTATTTGTTGCAATGAGCCATCTGGCATGGGCAGGACAATTCCACATGCCGGTAATGAAGTCACAGATGGGCAAACCCAGGCAGCCTCAGGTGGAGCGTAGAAGTGAAGGAGGAAGTTACCAGTGCTAACAGGTGCTGGCCACTGCTGGGAGCAGTTTCCTTTGATTTGAAAGGCTAAGTTGGCAGCAGCACATGGAGTGCAGGGACTAGTCGACAAAGTCGGCCGTGACTGTGCGGGGACAAGTCGGGAAGCGGCCATGACTGTCTCTGCTGGTGCTGGCCACCGCTGGGAGCAGTTTCTTTGGATTTGAAAGGCAAAGTTGGCAGCAGCACATGGAGTGCAGGGACAAGTCGGCCATGACTGCAGATTTGCTATATCTCTGACTATTACAGTAAATGGCCAGAAATTGCATTTGTTTCTCATATATCAGCTACAGTAATAACATTTCTGTCTACAGTCTTCAGCAGAGAAGGTAATCCAAAGGAGTTAATAGACAAATCTGACTTATCTGAGTTTGAAATCTTTCTGAGAGAGAGGAATATTGTGCATAGAAAATCTTCAGTGTATTACCCACAAGCAAATGGAGAAATCGTGCAAAGTCTGAAAGAAGCAAACCTTAGTGGGAAATCTTGGAAAGTATTTACAAAAGAGTTCCTAAATAACATGCCATGCAACAACCCACGCATCTCCAGCTGAATTATTACATGGCAGACAGATGCGCACTAAGTTACATGTTGCAGGCATCAAAATTCCACAAAATACTGTTCCTACAAAATGATCTACTGGTGACATTGTCAAACATTAACAAGCCAAATGTAAGGCTTATACTGACAGAAATCATGGTGCATGGTGCAAGAGAAGTGCAATTTCAGCCTGGATCTTTAGTTAGAATTAAGAAACTAGGACTACTGAAACAAGGACAATCTAAATTTACTACACCTCTTAAAGTGAGATGCCAGTGAGGACCATACACATGCACTCCATAAACATCCATCAGACAGTTGCGTGTCGTAGTTGTAAGTCATCTTGCTCCTGCTAGGTATGACTTTGGAGAGGTTCCATTCGATGAAGGACATTTTCCTACACCTGATGCCAACTGCATAAAGGCCTGAGGCATACTGAAAGAAACTAGTCCTTAGAGACAGAAGGGATTATTTTCCCCTCTGAGGAGGCAAAACATTTTTTTGCCTTCCTCTGGATCAGCTAGCAGGTAGGAAGGTTATATATAGACTTAAAAGGTTGAACTTGATTTTTTTTCCAACCTAATTTATAATGTAATTTATACGTTTTGTTAACCATTTAAAGCTCATGGCACTTTTTTTTAGGGTAGACCATGTCTAGGACAATAGAGGATCTCTTTTGTCTTGATTTTGTTCCTTGGATATTTTCAATAATAAGTGGCCACTTCCAGCAATTTCACCAACATCACTAATAAATACATATATATGACCTTCATGAAGTCACCATATTTAAATTGGCATAAGTATGTTAATGAAGTTTAGCTAGGAAGAGAGTTAGGCTAGAGAAAGTTCCTTAAGAAACTTTCATGCTGATGAATTTTTGCTGGTGAAAGTACGCCAGTGTTTATTTGCCAAGATGAAGTTTTGCATGTTGATGAATACCTGTAATTGTCACAAAACAACATCTGACGTTATGCAAAGCAAAAATTTGGATGTAAGTAGAACATTGCCCTACAGTAGTATAATTTTTAAAAGCAGGTTACAAACTTATCAATGATCTCTCTAGCTCAAAAAATGGCCTTAATCATCAATCACTTACAGGGCTATTTTCATCAACTGCACAGAATATATGGGGAATTAGTACCCTAATAAGTTATCAGTGTGCATATATAAATGTAAAGGCAACTAAATAAAATAGAAAACTGAACATCCATTGATGAATTGGTACTCGCATCCAGACATGCTCTTGCACAATAGCCAATTTCCTTTTAAAAATTTAAATTTTTGACAAAGTTAGTCTTTCCAGTCACAAATAGGGGAATGTAATATTCGTTAGTTGGTAACTCAAAAACTATTCACAATGCGAAAAGTTAAACCTTTGCGCAGACAACTTTTGCGTGGCACGAATGCAATATACCTTTTGCGAACCCAGAAACTGGGCAGAAGTGACGAGGGGAGAGAAGGAGAGTATTTAGAGATCAGAGATGAAATATAAGTAGGGGCTTCATTGTTTAGGGCATTGAATGTAAGTGTTACTAATTTGTATTTGATTCTAGAGGAGATTCGGAGCCAGTTAAGGGACATGCATAGGGAGCAGCTGACGCTGAGCAGGGAGATAGATGAATGGAGTCTAGCAGCCGCATTAAGAACAGATTGGAGTTGTGAAAGGTGGCTTGTTGGAATACCTGAGTTGAGTAGGTTGCAGTAATCAAGGCAGGAGATAAGAGAGCTGGGATCAAGGGAAGCCTTTTTGGAGTATAGAAGTGATTAGTGATGTTTGTATAAGGATGTAAAAGTACCAGTAGAGTGAAAGGTTAAATAAGTGGGTAAAGCTGGCCATGGACATAAAGATTTTTAAAAGATCCAATGGTTATCGTGAGACCACAATTGTCTCAAAATAATTGTTTAAATGTCCGATGTGTCCATCTACTAAAAAGACCATTTCAGGCGATATTGCCAGCAAAACTGAAGGATCGCTGCCTGTTTGGCCCTCCAAACATAGGTAGATTGCATGGGGACCAATAAAGATTTTATAACCTGGCCAATCAATTTTCAGACCGATGATGGACGAAAAATCGTAAGATGTATGATCGTTCAAATCCCACTAACCGCACGATAATTGACAGATTGGTTGGACTTCACTAAGAAAGATCTTTGTGTCTATGGGGGACCTTAAGTGCAGGACAGAGTGTATCACAGATTGGATAAAGGAGGCGAGAGGGAATGAGGTCAAGACAGCAAGTTGTGGGTTTGATCAGGCTAGAAGTTTAACTTCATCTAGTGTTGTGGGGGGTGAAGGAGTGCATTGCACATGAGCCTGAGATTGTTGTCAGACTGTATGTTCATACCATGAGCAAGATCTTGGGCAGTTATATTAATGGGTGGAGGGGGTGGTGGAGGGCATAAGAGTTAAATGTGACAGTCACTGCGGTTTAAAGGACAGAGTGGAGATTGAGGAAGAGAAGTACTGTTCTTCAGCTATTGATAGCGCCAGGCCCGGACTGGCCATTTGTGGGTTAGGGCAAATGTCAGAGGAGCTGCTATAAGGTCCCATAGAAAGTCAGTGTTTAGTGGGCTGGTGGGGGCTGTTTGGGCCTCTATGTGGGCTGATGGGCCTCTTGTGTACCTGAAATGCCAGGGCCTATTTTAATTCTCAGTCCAGTCCTGGATAGCGCTATATTGTAGCAGGAGAGCATGAATCTGAAGTGGATGAAGTCAGGATCAGTTCATGTCTTTCTCCACTGTCGTTCATCTGATCTACTACATCTTCTGAGTTACCGAGTCACACTAGTGTGCCAGGGTTGGGGTTTAGTTGGTCGTCTGTGACGGATGGTAGAAGGAACAAGGGAGTCGAGAGCTGTTGAAAGAGCATCATTGTAGATGGATTGAGAGTGATGGCCCCTCCCTCCTCAGCCCTCCTCCATGCTCAAGGCCGACATGACAACCCGAGCTCACACGCTGAACACAGAACAGAGGAGGGCTAAGAGGGGAAGGGCTGAGGATAACTTTTCAAAGCAATTTTAATTTGCACTCATTGCCCAGAGTCCTGGGCTCAATACAGTAAATCCTCTACTTTTTATCACCCATGTTAGTTTACCTGCAGTGCAAGAAGGCATTGGCATTGTTAGCCTGCAATCAGCATAAAATATTAAAGAATTGTGAATGGGCAATAATCTCTAAAACCAGTTATTATAAACTCAGATCAATATACCAAGTTCAGTGCAAAGTAGGATTCCCTACTGCCTATTGCTTGAAGATGGGAGACTTTGAGCAAGACTTCACTTGGGATGACAGTTATGGTCTCAAATTGCTTCTCTTTATAATAATGGGAAATAGTTAGAGTTATTACCCATGTGCTTTTTATGAAAATAGTTGGCTCTGTGTGTCATAAACTATACATCGAAGAAGGGGGCATCAGGTCCCTGAATACGAGTGGAGGTCAGAAGCTGAGGGCTTTTTTTGCACCAGACATTGGTGTGCTCACCTACTGCAGCGCCCAGGGTCGGACTGCCTCCCTTCCAGCCTAGCCTCCCCTCCTTACCTAAACACGCGGACATCGCTATCTGGCACGCCGCACATCACTGCACATGTGCCGCTTGTCAGGAAATGTTTATTTTCAGATTGGGAGAGGGGGGTCTGGCCCGGTGGGGGCCCATGAGGGTTGGGGCCCACCGAGTTTTTTCACGTTGTCCTGTGGTTTTTTTTTATTTAAAAAAAACCCTTTTATGGGGGCCCTGGTCGCCAACTATTTATTTTAACTTGTAGGGGGGCCCTGATCACCAATTTAAAAAAAAATAAATAAATAAACATTTATGGGGGCCCTGGTGCCACAGCTTTTTATTTAACTTATAAAAAGGGTGTGGAGTGGGCAGGGCCCAGAAAATTTTGTTGTACGGGGCCCCCATGATTTCTAATGGCGGCCCGGAGTGCAGGTGAAAGTGTTATCTGAAAAGGAGAGTAGGTGATGGTCACATTTGGGGTAGGGAGAGTTGGTTGGATGGGTGGCACGAGTGGAAGAATATAAGTTCAAGAGCATGCCCATCAATGTGGGTAGGGGAGTCGGTCCATTGAGAGAGACCAAATGGAGATGTTAGTGAGAGGAGTTTAGAGGTGGCAGGAGACACAGAGTTGTCATGTTGAAGTATGTTGGGCATGTTGAAGTCCCCTAAAATGAGAGCAGGTGTCTCGCTGGAGAGAAAGTATGGAAGCCAAGCAGCAAAGTGATCCAGGAAAGTAGAGTAGGGACCAAGGGGGCAGGCCTGGACTGGCAATCTGTGGGTTCTGACAAATGCCAGAGGGACTGTCATAAGATCCTATAGAAAGTCACTATTAATAGGCTGGTGGGGAGCCGATTGGGATTCTCTGTACTTGGAATGCCAGGGCCTACGTTGAATCCCAGTCCAGACCTGGAGGGGGGTGATATATGACAGAAGTGTGGCGTGGTTAGATTTTGAAACCTACATTTTGGGGAAAGTGCGAGTGGGACCAGGGTTGGACATGTCCCCAGCTGCAAGTAACAGTAATAAGGAAAGTGAGACAAGGTGTGACCTAGATTTGACAGTGTGAGCATTTGGGTTGAGAAGTGTTAAGAGATTTAACAATACAAGACAGGGTGCTTAGATTAAAAGAGGGTGATGGGAGCAGTGAAGAGGGAAATGTCTGTTTCTTAAGTTGGATTTAAAAGCCAATATAAATAAAGAAGTGGTGATGGAAAATGAAGGGGCTGAAGCCTAATGGGTGGAGCCCTTCACAGACTGTAAACAGTCCAGCAAAGCAATTGTGGGGGTAAGTTATAAATTATCTAACATAAGTGGAGAAAAAGAGGCTAAGCTACTGTTGCAAATAGAAAAGGCAGCTAGACTGGGGCAAGTAATGACATTTTTAATTACCCAGATATTGACTGGAGCAACAGTACTGCCAAGACAGTTAATAGGAACACGTTTCTAAACATGTTGCATGATAATTTTATGTTACAGGTTTTTGAGGAGCCAACCAGAGAAACTTCTATACAGGATCTAGAGATCTCAAATGATCTAGAACATTATACATAGAACTTCCCCCACTTCCACATCTGAAACCAACTTGGCACTTAGTTTTCTAGTGACTTGGGTTGCTTAGCAACCTAGTTTGGCGCCGAATGAACGGCCCAAGGTTCAAATATTTGTGGGATTGTGGGTATTCTGTTTGTTCACTGGATATCTCTTGACAAAGATCCCTGTGGGGGATCGAAACATCGAGCACAATAAAAAAAATTTCTATTTTTGCACCGTAAGAAAAACCTGTGAGTGTCGCTATTTTACGCCTTTTTATACATACATACATACATACATACATACACAATTAATTTGCTTAAAAACATAAAGTAAATAAAGTGTTTTGGACTTAAAATAATAAAAAAAA
>CM044432.1:88829932-88843874 GCA_024363595.1 Xenopus borealis | reverse complement strand
AAAAAAAAAAAAAAAAGAGGAAGGCTTTTGAAATCTACACATCTGTGGGGAGAGAAGCTGCATTGAATGAATATAAACACTATAACAAATGTTGTAAAAAAGCCATCCAGAAGGTAAAGATAGAAATGGAGCAGTGGATAACATCAGAGGCTAAGACCGACCCACAAAAGTCGGTAAATTAATAATAAAAACATGGGGGTTGGAAGTGTGGCTTCACTGAAAAAGAATAAAAGTAAAAAATACCGTAAAGTAATATTACTAGTAGAATTTCTTACCAGTAGTAAGCAGCACAGTGAGTCTTGGGGGGGGGGGTTATTTATTAAAACCTAATCTTTTCTGGTCTGAGTGGATTTTGCGATTTATTAAACCCCAATGCTGCTAAAAGTCTGAATACTCCATCTTAAACCTGTTGAGGTCATGTAGAAGTCAATGACAGATGTACTGTTTACAATTGGAAGGTATAATGATCTGTGCTGGGTTTCCTACAATAATCCATTTAATTTATGGTTTTCAGGTGATAATACGCGTTTTTGGCCATCATTCTGAACAAATCGTGCAATTCAGATTTTTTAACGGTTTTATGGAGTCTTTTCCAGCAACAGTAAATTTATTGATAAATATGGTAAAAATGTTAACTGGAGTTTGGTCGAAGTAGGTGTAGGTGGTCGTTTTCCAATTATTTTCTAATATTTTCGGCAAAAATCCTATGTGTGCACATGTAGCATGGAATCTGTGGCTTCAGGAGAGGTTTTGCACATGCAAATGAGGTCACGGCTGCCGTCACACGGGCTGGTCCTTCTTGCAAAAATGATTCCCCCTCTCTGATGCAAATAAGAGGGGATTCAGAAGGTTTATTTTGCCTTCTTCTGGATCAACTAGCAGTTAGGCAGGTTATATATAAAGACTTAAAGGAGAAGGAAAGCTACCAAGGCAGTTTATTGCAAATAGATTAATCACAAGCTATAATGCTATATTTATTCTGTAGAATGCTTTACCATACCTGAGTAAACAGCTCTAGAAGATGTTTGTTTAGGATACAAGCTGCCATATTAGCTTGGTGTGACATCCCTTCTTGTCTGAGCCTCTCCCTGCTCAATCATAGCTCTGGGCTCAGATTACAGCAAGAAGGGGGGAAAGGGAGGAGCAAACTGAAGATGCTCATGCCCAGGGCAAAGAGGATAAAGCTGAAAATAGGAAATGTGTTACAGAAGTCCATATGTACACAATAGAAGGAAAGAAATGCAGTGTTTCTTTTGACAGAGGAACATTACTTTGAGGGCTTATTTACATTTATATAGACCTTTCTGATAAAGCTTACTTAGTTTTAAGCTTTCCTTCTCCTTTAAAATGTTAAACTCAATGAATGTGTGCAATTTTTTCACCTAACTTACTATGTTACTATGAGTCTTAGATATGATCGCCTACACTCTAGCAGTCCAGACTGCAGAGGTTGGAGGTATCAAGTTGCAGTTCTACTGTTAGCCATACATGCATACATACATGTACACAATAAAATTACTTATAAAAAGGAGTTTCTAAACATAAGACAGCTCCTTAACACCAAAACTCAACCACTTATTGCACTGGCACTAAATGCCTTCAACTGATATGATAAAAACAGTTCTGCATCTTATTAACAGAACACCAAGTACTGAGCAGGATTTTTGCATTATTTTATTTTTCTGGCCTAGCCAAGCTTTCAACCAGCCATGCATTTCCCAGAGCAACACCTCAGCAAAGGATTACCAACACATTTGTTTCACTCTGTAACCCATAGCCATCCCTAGTCTCTCACCTAATACTAAATGAATATTAGGATAGGCTAAACATCTGGTTAAGGTTTGCATACCAATCTTTCTATTTATAATCCTATAACAAAAAAAAACACCTGTATAACATCTTCCTCTTATTAATAGTTTGTGATACAGTACAGATTTACTTTATGAAGTATTCTGCTTTAAACTGTTAGGAATTAGGGGTACAAAAAAGTTTCAAATCATCAACCGTTTATGGCAAAACTATAAAGCAGTAACCACAAATGGCTTCTAACCTAGACAGACCTGGTGCAGATGTGAATCCTTATGTTACAATGCCAGGTGTTTTGAATAACTGCTCTAAGTGTAATGGAACAAATATAAAGCTATATTTTCGCCTTTTTTCTTATGCTGTATATTTACACCAGTAGAATTTTTCTCCCTTGTTAGAATACACAATTTCATTTTGCACATTTAGAAAATTACATTTGAACTAGATTTCTTATTTAACATGGTTTTCTTTTCTTGATCAGTTTGTGCTAATAAATCCTGAACTTTCTTTTTCCAACTTTTTTTTGTTTTTCTGAAAGCCTTTTACGCAACTTTTAATTCTTATATACAACAGCAGTGGACCTTGAAAAATGATTCATACTGTGATTGGCGGCAAGCCCACTTGCATTTATGGCATAGTGGAACATTCATCAAGTTAGCCTTGAACATCAGTGAGCAGAAGTGCTGTATATGGTGTTTTACAATTTAAGTTTGGTGTCTGTGGCAATTACACATCCAACTAATAATAACATTGGGCCAATCTAATCAATTAAGATGTTTCCTCTCACTGTCTAATATACTTTTGTATATTTTCACCAAGTACAATAACGAGGCCCGGATTTGTGGCAAGGCCACAAAGGCCTGGCCCTAGGGCAGCAGAATATTAGAGGTGGCATGCCGTCCAGCTACTTTGCAGGGAACACTGGGAGCGCTACAGTGCCGGCCCGCATGTGTGGTGACTTTATACATTATATTTTTGGCTAACTAACTATATTGGAAACATTTGTTATTTTGCACAGCCTATTTACCCAGTTTATATTTTTATACTGAACAATTCCTTTAATAGCCAAATGTAAATAATAATTTACATTTACCTGTTAGAGGTGGTTTCCCTTATTTCATTGCAGAACAACCCTATGACAAATTATATATATATATATATATATATATATATATATATATATATATATATATATATAAATCATTTCTTTTAAGCTATAAAGACAGAATTGCTAACACTTTAACAGCAGTGCAGCGCTGAAAGCAAAGTATTGGAAATATTAGTTCTGTAATAAAATACAATATTTTCTGCAAATACAGGACTGTTAAAGGAGAAGGAAAGCTACTGAGCCAATTAATTTCCAAAAGATTCATCAAAATAGTGCAAGCTATATTTATTCTATAGAATGCTTTACCATACCTGAGTAAACACCTCTAGACGTTCTCTGTTTGTTTAGGATAAAAGCTGCCATATTAGCTTGGTGTGAAATCACTTCTTGTCTGAGCCTTTCCCTGCTCACTCATAGCTCTGGGCTCAGATTATAGCAAGGAGGGGGGAAAGGGAGGGGGAGAGGAGCAAACCGAGGATGCTCACGCCCAGGTCAAAGAGGTTAAAGCTGAAAACAGGAAGTTTGTTACAGAAGTCCATGTATACACAATAGAAGTAAAGAAATGTGGTGTTTCTTTTAACAGAGGACTCAGAGCACCATTACTTTGAGGGTTTATTAGTGTATTCATATGGACCTTTCTGATAACTTACTTAGTTTTAAGCTTTCCTTCTCCTTTAACTTCGTGTTTTGTTGTTGCTATTGGTAACAGAAGGACACACATGAATAGGAGAAATATGTGCAATCTGGCATATTTGGCAGAGTTTTACGTAGGGTTGCCACCTGGCCAGTATTTTACCGACATGGACAGTATTTTTGATGGTTGATCCTAATGTTATTAATAGGAAAAAAAGATAAATATATAGGAAGGCCGGTATTTTTATTAGGAAAAGGTGGCAAATCTAGTGTTATGGTAAATTTCGACAGTGAAATTGCACCAAACTAAGCGGACTGACTCAGGTGGGGTCAACTTCATGGCACTAGTGGCGGAATGCACAGTAAATGTGTTCTGCTGCTGCTACAGGCAATTTGGCTAAGTGTTATGGTAATTTTCTAACATGGGGTAGGGTTGCCACCTGACTGGTATTTTACCAGCCTGGCCAGTATTTTTAGTGGTTGATCCCAATGTTGTGAATAGGAAAAAAGAAATTATAGGAAGGCCGGTATTTTTTTCAAGAAAAAGTGGCAACCCTACATGGGGGGAAACTTGATGGCACTAGTGGTGGAATGCACAGGAAAAGGATAGTCTGATATTTTGACTGTGTGCATTAAAATAAATGGTCTGATAGCTTGACTGCTTTTCTGAAACAGGCTGTTAGCTTTACTCCAGTCCTTTTTAGTATGTAAAATGGCTTTAAAATCATAGTAGAGTACATAAGGAGATTTATGTACTCACCATTAAATCCTTTTCTCTCCAGTCTCAAGGGGGACACAGGGACCGTGGGGTAAAGGGCCCTGCCCTTCAGGAGGACACTGATGACATCAGAGTTAAAACCCCTCCTACTCTCCCTTTATCCCCTGCCCCGCCCAGGGGGCGCCAGTTTGTAACCAAGATTGTAACTAGGAACAACTCTCAACATAGTAGAAAAGAACAAGAGTTCAGGGGGGGGGAAGCCCTGTGTCCCCCTTAAAACTGGAGAGAAAAGGATTTAATGGTGAGTACATAAATCTCCTTTTCTACCACGTCTAGGGGGACACAGGGACCGTGGGGACATACCAAAGCACCCCCACAATAGGGAGGGAGAACTCTGACTATTTAGGAAACTACTGCCTGGAGAACCTTCCTTCCTAAGGCTGCCACCGCAGACATGTAGGTATTGAAGTGATAAAACTTTGTGAATGTATGTAGGGAGGACCATATAGCTGCCCTACACACTTGTTCAGCCGAAGCATTTTGGTTATACAGCAAAAGAAGAATGGAATTAGCCGAAAGTCAAACATCTTCCCCACAAAATACTGATGCAGGTATTGCGTAAGACTATTTGACATTGGATCCCTTGCACATTGCCAGTATCCCACATGGCCGCAGTGGATTCACTAGGTCTCATTTCCTATGTTACATTGTAATGGCAAAGAGTCCTGCGCGGGTCCATTTTTTGGGACCCGTACCCGCAACCCGCAACCCGGACCCGCGACCCGCATTCTTACCCGCTTGGACCCGCGACCCGAACCGTACCTGCAACCCGCGATCCTCAACCCGGATCCGCGACCCGCTGACCATCAAGAATCAGGAAGTGCTGTCATTGTAAACCGGAAGTGATATCATCGGAAGTAGCCAAGATCAGAAAAAAAAGGAGTAGAACAGGAAGTCCTGTCATTGTAAACCGGATGTGACATCATCAGTAGTAGAAATACTCAGAAAAAGTAGTAAAAATTGCTATAGCGAGGATCCGCGACCCGACCCTCAACCCGCCAACCTGCAGAACCACCGGCCCGCTTCTATACCCGCACCCAGAAATTCGCTAAACGAGTCGCGCGTCGTTTTCATTGCGTCGATTTGTTGCGTTGTTTTTGTCGCGACTCGGTTTTTTTACGCCAGCAAATTTTTGTCTGCCGAATTTTCGCTGGTGTTTCGTGAATTTATTGTCGATTCGAATGTGCAACTTTTTCAAGCTAGCGCACAAAATATTTGAATTATTCGGATTATCGAATGAATACAAATGCTAAAAGCCCGAAACTTTTGACAACATAAAGGCAAAGAACACATTCCGATTTGTACAGGGACTGTCTTCCATTGACTTTTACTTGATTTTGACATGTTTTTGCTGGAGTATTTTCAAATTTTAAATTTTAGCAGCTTTGGAGCATAATAAATCTTGAAAAAAAATCAAGATTTTTTTCCTTCTAAAAAATCCATTTTAAAACCTGACCAGAAACATTTGAGGTTTAATGAATAGGTCCCATAATCTCTTTAATTCATTATGTATGCTGGAATCCCTGTGCACCTTTTGGTTGTAGGAGCAGCTGTGCAACTAATGATTTTATAGATTTTTACAGTGTACGTATAAAATTGTAACCATATTAACATTGAAATATTGTAGCTGGCATGTTAATTCCTTGCTCTGAGCACAGCATTAATTTCCCTTTCCCTATCCAAGGTGAAAAATCCAAATCTAATGGCTCTACTGAGAAGAAAGGTACGGCTTGCTCAGCCTTATGCTGGAGTCTTTCTTAAAAAGGATGATAATTAAGTGAAAAATACACTGCTTCAATCTTCTCATGTTTTGTACTCTTATCAATTCTCTAAAACATATGGGTTCTTAAGAAAAGGTTACACAGCACATTTGGGTCTGGTCCTTGATCTGTTGCCTCTAATATAAGGTACTGATAGTCCATATTTCCATCCTGTGCAAGGGTGAATGCTATACAGCAGTGGTTCTCAACCTTCCTAATGCTGCGACCCTTTAATACAGTTCCTCATGTTGTGGTGACCCCCAACCATAAAATATTAAAATATTTTCATTGCCAGCAAAGAGTGGATTGTTAAGAAAGTACAGGAGACAGCGTGGTTTGTTTTCCATGCGTAGTGTAAACATTTTTTGCAACTCCCATTTTGTGGCCACACCCCAATTACCATTAATTTAACAAATTTTAAATGAGCAGGGAGAGCTGTATGGCAGTCCCTACTAAGGGGATATAGAAAGTTGTAGTGCAACTGGCTTCCCTACACAGGTTACTGAACTACAACTCCCAGCACCAACACCCGGATAGCTACAACCTTGCCCCAGGGCTAGTGGGGAGAGAGAGATTAACCTGCTCCTGGAACCCCTTTGAGGGACCCCTGTGAAAGGGACGTTCGACCCCCAAAGGGGTCCTGACCCCCAGGTTGAGAACCACTGCTACAGCATGTGTTGAGACTTATGTTCTTGAATGCATGAAAAAGTGTGGCCTTGAAACATAGTACATAACACCCCCTCCTTACCCCTCGGTGCAGTTAAAAAGCACTGCTGGGTACTGTCCCCTTATTGTATAATTACATTTCTTAATAAATGGTATTAGAAGCGCTCTGCTGTTCTTGATGTGTTCATTCATTCATTCTTACATGTCAACACCTTTACCCCCTCCCCCCATGTGCAAGGGACACAATCTTTTTTTTTACCTTTTCTTTTAGCCACATTCAAATGTAAAAAGTGCTGGGGAGCCACACAAGCCAAGCATGGTTGGCTATTTGGTAGCCCATGTGGACTTCCAGCCTGCTTTCAAACAGTTGACTTTTGAATTGTACCTGCCAATTAGTTGCTTCAGGTGATAAGACCTGCACCTTGTATTATTCTTCCATTTTTTTTATATCAGTTTTATCTGCTTATAGTTTTTTTCTGTTCCCTAGTTAGCAAAGTATATTATGTAGTAATGAAATAGAAAGATACCGGAAGATGTAATATGTTAAAATGATGTTGAGGTGGAGAAACAAGAACAAGTGCTGATTGATCCTAGCAGCCCTCTTGGGTCCTTATGGTGGAGGTAGACTTTGTGGCTCATGAGGATTTCCAGAACACTGAGGAGGTTAAAGTAAGAACAGGCTCATATTTGTCTGTGATCCTTTACTGCCCCTCCTACTTATTTTCTTTACAACCTTTTGGATTAACTCAACATTAACAAATGGGTCTCAAAAGAAATAATTGACATGGTCAATACCAAGGTTTGAACTTACGTGAACATTGTGTCTTTATTTTGTCCCCTAGGCACTTACTGCTGAAATAGTGAAAACCATCCGTTATATCATTGCACTGAATCCTCTGTACAGGTGAAATGATAATACTGAAGTGCAGTGCTGCATATCCAGAAACAATTTCATTCGGTTTGTCTCTGTGTAGTGGCCCTTTAACACGGATAGGCAACTCAGATTGTGTGTACGTATAACTTATACATACACATTAGGATTAGTGCTACTAGGACCTGCAGCACTGTCCAATATTGTTATGTGGGTTTGGGCTGACTTACACATATGGTTTGCATGTTGTGGGCAGGTTTGGGATAAACTCTTTATATGAGCCCGCAACCTTTCTATGCCCTGCTTCAACTTCCAGCAAACTATATTTATAGGCACATGCCTGCTCCACCCTGCCCCCTTTGTGACATTACAAATGGGGTGGGCATGTCTATAAATAGAAATGAATGGTCAGTTTGGGCGCTGGTTAGTGGGACATGGGTTAGTCAGTGCAGGTCGACATTTTGTAGACCTCCATATAAATATTGTGTAAATCTTCATTTTGGCCTTTTTATACATGTTGGCATTTTTATACATATTGGCATTTTTATAAATGTTGCTCTGTGTGTTTTCTGTAATTTTTCTGTTTTTTTTTTTTACTATTAGGGAGTCTTTAATGCAGATGATGCAAGCTGGACAGAAAGTTGTGGACAACCCTATTTATCTGAGTGACATGAGTGCAGCATTGACCGGAGCAGAGTCTCATGAACTTCAGTATGTGCTGTAAGAAACCAGTGTGTGTATAACCACAGGCTTTACTTACACTTTTCTGGGAAGCTGTACCATTTAGCATGAAATAGCATTTAATACTTATCTAGTATTAAGTGACCACTATTTATTTAGCCTCAGGGACCTGACTTCTGATGCTGTAGAATGTATGTACCTGAGTTACTTTATGAGCTGTGCCAAGCCATGTGTTTATTGTAAGCATTTGGGGGGGGGGGGGGGCGACTGCACCAATTACAGGCAAGAGTTTAATGGATTGCGAGATGGCTTATATCAGGCCAGGGCTGTCCAGCTAGAGGCCTGCAGCCTTTAGGATTTTTACTCTGCTCAATTGCTCCATAGACTTTACTGTATGACATCATCATAACAATTATCTGGCACTTGGGCATATTATACAATAAATAATTGTCCATGATCTGAAATAAGTTGAACAACACTGGCTTATAGCAAATATTTGCCAGGTGCCGATCTATAGTCAGATTTAGAATTTCAAAATAAGTAATACATTTAAAACTACAATAGAGGTATAAAAGTTTTCTGTATGAGGGAGCTATTTATTTACAAAAGAATTGAAGATCCATGTATAATAGGTTATATAATTTTAGGTGGCATAAAATGTGTAGTTGTGTGTTTACAGTAGTCAGTAACGCCCGGAACCAGCGGCGTAAAAGCTCCCGGGGGGGCCCTGAGGGGGGGTGTGGGCCCTGGCCCAATCGCACCCCCTGCTCCCCCGATAGTTACGCCACTGATAGTAGCGTATGGAAAGGAATACACCACTGTGGATTTTGCTTCATCATAAATGAACTGCCTTTTTGAGGATTTTTTAATTAAACTAAATTGGTAGTAGGATAAGTAATATTTCAGCTGGATAGCCACAGATACTAGATTCCTACCTGCGGAATAGTCTTGCATTACTAGTGAGTACTGCATAAAATTGGCATTTTCTTGCCTATGGTTACCATGTAAGAGTTATAATGTACTACAGTAGAATTGGAGATCTGTAGCTATGCTGACATACAACCTATTTCTAGAAGAAAGGAGAATAAAGTGAAGTAGTAAACAACCACAAACTAGATTGGCTGTTAACAAGATGAACCCAAATTTCAGGCAAATGGTTAGATGTGGTGCAGATTCCAGCAATATCATCTTCATCATAGTGGAGACCATATTTACTAATTGAAAACACATGCATATATGTGATACTCACATGAAACATACCATATAGAGCTGTTACACGCATTACTGATTTATTATCTTGTTACTGATACCGAAGTGCCTGTACAAGTCTCTCTCACTTCTGAAAAAAGAATATGAGCTGAGTAAACTTCAGCAGCTACTTGGGAGAGAGGTGAGAAATATATACAGTGAATAAAATTGCCCCTTTTGTAAAAAAATAAGGATAACAAGTGTACGATGAACACATAAAAGAATGAGGCCTTGAGCCTTGTGCTTTTATATAGGTTGTGGAACTCTAAGGTTACTTTGAATATCCTCTTTTGCAACAAGGGTACTTTATGTATTCTAATACACAAGTTTTAGCAAATCATGTGACAAAATGATATCATTAAAGGAAAACTATAGCCCCAAAATGAATACTTGAGAATCTCACCAAACTGGTAAATATATTTAAGTAAATATTGCTCTTTTACATCAATTGCCTTGAACCACCATTTTGTGAAGGTCTGTGTGCTGCCTCAGAGATCACCTGACAAGAAATATTTCAACTCTAAAGGTGGCCATACACAAAGAGATCTCTCCCCGATATGCCCACCTTGGGTGGGCGATATCGGGATGATCCGATCATGGGCCGTAGGGCCCAAAGATCGGATCATAATTGAGGCCATACGGGCAGTCGGATCGTGGGACCGCATCAACGAACAGATGCGGCCGAGATCCGACTGGATTTTTAGTCCCGCCCGATCGACATCTGGCCGACTTTCGGCCAGATATCGATTGGTGAAGCCCGTCAGAGGGCCCCATACACAGGCCAATAAGCTGCCAACTTGGTCTGTCGGCAGCTTTTATCGTCCCGTGTATGGCCACATTAACTGTAACAGGAAGAAGTGTTGAAGCAAAAGACACAACGCTCTCTGTTAATTCGATCATGTGACCTAACTTTATAGTTTGTTTGGTATGTTTGTGTGCACCATTGAATCATTCGAACCCAGGAGGCTGTCCTTATTTTTTTAAAATGCCAATTTTCTATTTATGATTACCCAATGGCACATTCTACTACAAAAGTATATTATTATGAAAATGGTTTATTTACACGAAGCAGGGTTTTCTTTATGCAATATCTTTTTATAGAGACCAACATTGTTCGGGGGGAATAGTTTTCCTTTAAGCTCCATTTATAACTGATGACATCACTGAGAGCCATTTATAAGGATATAATTCACAGGATATTTATGGCTTTTGTCTATTATATATTTATACTTATGTGCACATATAAATGTGATATTATAATGATCAAGCTTGTCTTGTAAGTAAAAATGTACACTTGGTGGCCTCCTACTGAATTCATATATACAATAAGACCTGGCAAAATCTTGACTGACAGAACGAATAGGAATGGGACATACAGATTTTAAAAAACGACAGCATATTTCTTAATGAATGCTGGAAATTGTCATTCTGTAACATCTGGAGTCAAATGCTGTCTCATCCTGGCACCTTGTAAGTGTAAGCATATTTTGTAAGTGTTTTCAATATGAATACCTTGTTTGTTTTCATAAAGCCACAGTTTCTAGGACAGAACTTCCCTCCAACAGTTAATATTTGGTAGAGACATGTCTGTTAACCTTTATCAAAGACTGGATCACAAGGGCTAATTTTTTAATTTTTTTTAATATTAATACTGACTATAAATATCCACACACTTTTCGGTATCTGATCAGATGAATGGTGCAAATTCCTTTGATTTGAAAGTTAAGCTTAAAATTGTGATCCAATAATCAGCCAGCTGTTTTGCAATATACCCACTCAGGTGGAAGAGAAGATCAAGCAAACACACCGAAAGTACCGTCTTCAAGAGCAGCTGAAAATAATCAAGAAGGAACTAGGTCTGGAGAAGGAAGATAAAGATGCTATTGAGGAAACATTTCGAGAACGACATGTCATGGAGGTCATTGATGAGGAACTGTGAAAACTGGGGCTACTTGATAATCACTCCTCAGAGTTCAAGTAAGAATCACTGCTAGAAGTTCCTTTGTCTTTATGGGACTTGATATTGTTAAAACGCATAGTAAATCTATACTGTAATTTACATAGATGAAGGGATGTGGGTAAGAAAAGTCCAGTCTACATCAGATTAAGGCCAGTAACAATGCAACAATTGAGTAATTTGTTGCATGGTTTTTGTGCATCATTTCAACTGCCAGATTGACCGTTGCGCTTAAGAAAGCATAAGGGACTGCTGGTCAGTGCAGTTGACAATCTATCAAAGCCATTTTGATGACACCAGTAAAACTGTGACCTTTTGATTGGGTTCAGTAAGCAGTGCCACTTTTTTCCTTGGACAGTGTTACTCGTAACTATCTGGACTGGCCGACTTCTATTCCCTGGGGCAAGTATAGTAAGGAAAATTTGGATCTGCACAGGGCAGAAGAGGTTCTGGAAGAGGATCATTATGGCATGGGGGATGTAAAAAAGACAATTCTGGTAAGTTTACTTTAGCTAGGCAACACGTTTTAAAATAAGATAAAGGAATGATCTCTAGCATGCTATCATTATTTTTCATTATCTAATTTTACAGTCACCTGTATCAATTAACTTAAGTTAACTTAATATAAGAATCAATCTCCTCTTGCTTTACAGGAATTTATAGCAGTAAGCCAGCTAAGAGGGAGCACCCAGGGTAAGATGCTTTGTTTTTATGGCCTACTCGGAGTAAGGAAGAGCAGCATTGCTCGTTCTATTGCCTGTGCACTGAATCAGGTGTACATTCGCTTTAGTGTTGGAGGGATGACTGATGTTGCTGAGATTAAGGGACACAGGTGAGTAGATATCCATGTTAATAAACAGTGCATTTAGCTCTGTAAAGGGATACTGTCATTGGAAAAGGTTTTTTTTCAGAACGCATCAGTTAATAGTACTGCTCCAGCAGACTTCTGCCCTGAAATCCATATTTCAAAAGACTTTTTAAATCTGACATGGGTGTAGACATATTGTCCATTTCCCAGAGCCCCCATTCACGTGACTTGTGCTTTGATAAGCTTCAGTCACTATTTACTGCTGCACTACAAGTTGAAATGATATCACGACTTGACTCACCCCCCCCATCAGCAAAACAATGTGAAGGTAACCAGATAGCAGCTCCCTGGTAGATATAAGAACAGCACTCAATAGTAAAAATCCATGTCCCACTGCAATTCCTTCAGTTACATGGAGTAGGAGAAACTATAGCCTGCCAGAAAGAAGTTCCATAGTGTTGTGTTTGGTAGCCGAGGATGATGAGAGTATAACATAGAAAAGACATTCTCATCGCCATTTGTTGTGTTTGGTAGCCGAGGATGATGAGAGTGCTTTTTTTTAGCAGGTTCATGCAGTCATTACATAACAGCAGTAAGTCTTACTTTCACTTTCAAGCTGTACAGAAAGTCCTGTGTATGCACAGTGCCACCTGCAGGCCATTTGTATAAACACCACATATTGTACAGCACTGGCTCTTTCTAAAAGCACATGACCAGGCAAAATAGCCTGAGATGGCTGCCTACACACCAATATTACAACTTAAAAAAATACACTTATTGGTTCAGAAATTGAATTGTATACGGTAGAGTGAATTATTTGCAGTGTTAGCAGTGTAATTTAGAAATAAAAACTAAACTATAAAATCATGACAGAATCCATTTAAACAATATGCAAGGATATAATTAAAAAGGTGTTGTACCACACTTATTGCTCCGTGCTATTTCAGTACATGTATCTTTGGGTGGAACATGAGACTATTCATACCTCATTATTTCACTTATATATATATATCATTCTCCTGCTCACTATAATACACTATAAGAAATTTGTTCCAGTATCCACATAACACTTTAAATTCTAGACTGGAGATCTGGTGAACAAAAGATCAAACAATTTATTCATAAACCATATAAAAGTTAATTGTTTCATTTGTTTTCTGTCGGCTGGAGCTAGCTTGACTGAGTATATATTAGAATTGTCTTAGGGAGCCCTTTTATAAATTATGATAACTAAAACTCCCAAATATTTTTTGTTCTTCTTTATTCTTTTTTTTTTTTAACAATTCCTTTATTTGGCATTTCAGTTGTACATGTTATGCGTTATACAAACAGTGGAAAATATCGCTATCATGAGATTGTTGCATGTTCAGTAATTTTCAAATAAAGATTAAGTAAAACAAATAACAAATGGTGTCATTCTCATTGTTTTAGTTTCAAAAATGTATATGATGAGCAATAACCTGCTGGGGTTACCTCCATTTGGAGGAAATAGAAAATATTACCATATAGACTATCCCAACCCATATTCTTCCTTGTTATTTCTTTTATTCACCCCGTCACATTTATTAGCGTTGAGTGTAGGCTTTTTCCCACCTCTCCTTTCCCCATCCCCCGGAGCACAACGGG
>CM044432.1:88792535-88808449 GCA_024363595.1 Xenopus borealis | reverse complement strand
CCTATAGGTAATATTTAATGTACATACATATGTTAAACATTAATTTTTTAGTGTCAATATCACTTTAAGCCAATAGAAAACTTTTGGGGTGACATTAAAACTGGTGTTTCTGAGGCAAAACCAAGAAATGCAGAAAAATGTGGAATTTTTTTTGATTTGGAATAGAATGTACAGTGTTCCCAGTGCATTTGCATGTATGAAAATAAAAGGTATTATAATGATTTTCAGCTTTATTCACCTTTTTAAACACACTGCTGTTATTAAACACAACTGTATATCACTACTTAGCTTAGCTGTGATTGGGGTGGTTGCTGGCATTTTTAGGCTAAGGCTATAATATAAAGAAATAGGGTTAGGATTGAAAGGTCCAGCCTTGCAGCAAGTTCTAGTTTTCCTGAAGTGATAGAAACCCAAGTTCCTGGATAGGTACAGGCGCAGGGGCTTGCATGGCTACAGTGTTCAGATAATACTTGGACGTAGCCGCTGCATCCTTCTTTGGCTTCTGACAGGCCGTTACAGAGAGTGCCAAGGCATTGCTGCTGCAACACACTAAGGACTTGTAAACCGCTTCGAATTGTCTTTGAAACAGTCACATCGTTGCTATTCATACTTTTGGACGTTAGATGGCGATGACAATGGGAGAGTTGACCCGCAGCCTGCAGAGTCACGGCAGATGTTAGACGTGTGTTTGGCAGCAGGTGGCGCTGTTGTAGGCTCCCTCCTTGTTCGGCTGATTCCTGGTCGCCTTCTATTGTCACAATTAGACAAGCCTCGGGACATCGAGACATGGGGACCCGTGATGATGAGTACGATTATTTATTTAAAGGTAAGAGTCCTGTTGGACATTTGTTGAACCAGGGAGATGGAAAGGGAATCCTGCCCACATACAGCCAGCCTGGACATACACCTAAAGAAGGGCGCCTGGGAGACACTGTGCAGCAGCAATGCAGAGCCATCTATACACAGAGACAGGAGGAAAGGTGTGTCCAGCACATATTCTCATTCTAGCGAAATATATATACTCTGCTGGGAATAAATGACTATAAGCATACTAGCTTTTGTATTATTCACGAATATTTAGTTGAATGTCATGTGCTGTACAGACCCTGTGGATTTGGGTGGACGCATTCCTGGGCTGGTTACAGGGATCATTGTGCGTGTGTGTGTATATCACATCCGTGGGTATTTGCATATAATGTGTATGTGTGATCAGTCATTCATTGTGTATTGCAGCTGTGTGTGTGTGCAGTAGTTGCTGCACTGTGTATTGTGTGCTGTCAGTAGTTCTGTTGTGCTGTGGGCCCGGGGCCATACAATGTTATCTTTGTGTCGCATCCCTTCTGTACAAACAGGATTCCCTTTTATATCCTGATCCAGCCAAACTCAGGAAGGAAATGTCACATTTCTCTTTGAGCTCAGTTCTCCATGTAATAGCTTAACCCTCGCTCAGCTAAGCACCACTGCATCCCGTGCCATATACAGTATACATAACAGCCTTGAATTTACATCCGCAGCATAGTCACTTGTTAAGGCCCAGCAAAAAATTATATGAATGCATGATATAATCTCCAAATCCTCTGATCCTGGATGGTGATGTCCTCCCTATCATGAAGATTCTTTTTCATTTCAGTTGATATTAGTAGTAGGGATGCAACAAATCCAGGATTCAGCCTTTTTCACCAGGATTCAGTGTCGGACTGGCCCACCAGGAACCCAGGAAAAGTCCCGGTGGGCCCAGGTGTCAGTGGGCCCTCATGCTGCTAATTTGGCCAAGTTCATGGCCATTCCCTATTTATAGAGGCTAAATAGATGTAATAATAGATTATATTATATAAAGAAAATACACTAGGAGAATAGAGGTTGAATGAGTAGAGGAAGAATAATAGTACTGAGAGTGGGCCCCTAGTGTAAGGTTTTTGGGTGGGCCCCTGATGTCCCAGTCCGACACTGCCAGGATTCGGCTGAATCCTTCTTCCTGGACGAACCAAATCCTAATTTGCATATGCAAATTAGATCCCGGGGACAAAATTGTTTGATGTAAAAAATGTTTTCCCCTACAAACCCATAATTTGCATATGCAAATTAGGGTTCAGATTTGGTTCGGTATTCAGCCATATCTTTCGGGAAGGATTCTGTGCATCCCTAATTAGTGGTACTTTAGTATGCCAGCTGTCCCTCCTTGAGCCAACCCATAAGAGGCCGGCATTGACAAGCAAATCTATATCTCATGACAAGGCTGCAGAAGGCAGAGGTTGTTTTCTATCTGTGCTTAGACTTTTCTAGCCCATGCTAATGCATTCCAACCATTGTGGAACTAAAAATCCTAGTCTAATGATGGGAGTTTTAGTTCAGACCGAATGATGGGTTGTATCATCCTTCAGAGCATCTACCCATTCGAGGTTAGTGTTATTGCTATAGATGAAACATAGCT
This sequence comes from Xenopus borealis, assembly GCA_024363595.1. Classification (NCBI taxonomy): domain Eukaryota; kingdom Metazoa; phylum Chordata; class Amphibia; order Anura; family Pipidae; genus Xenopus; species Xenopus borealis. The sequence continues at coordinate 88,806,018 of CM044432.1, read as the reverse complement.
GATAATGCACCAGAACTATGTGCTTCAGCATAACCAACTGCACTGGAGTTCTGATGCATTAGCAAACGTGCATTATTGCAGTGAATGAGGCGTGTTTACATGTACATTTGCATAGGCATCATTAGATGAGCACTAGGCCACTGTGTTAAGAAACAGCCTGAGCACAGCTACAAGCAAATATAGAACTTGATCTTAAGGGTAAGGCCAGATGGGAAGATTTGGGGAGATTCTTTGAGATTCTCCCTGAATCTTCCCATCTGGACCTAACCCTAATGGTGTAAATATTAATTGGCAACTAAAAACTGCCACACATATCCATACACCCAATAAAAATAGCCCATCATTAAAATACAGTAAGCAGTGTTCAGTGACATGCAACACTTTGCAGGTGCTTAGTTGAACATATATTGCAGATATGCCCAGTTTAACTTCATTTTGTGCATCATACAGTTTCAAGCAGTCCTTCCCATGGATTCATACACATATATATACACACACACACTAATAGACAGTGAAGTTGTTGATTTTGGAATATTTGAAGAAGGAGAAAACTGCTATGTGATTTTGGCAACTTGTGGCAATTGTGCAAAGACCTTATAGCACTACGAAGGCTTCTTGGTAACAAGACAAGGGTCATTCATATTATTGCTTTTGGCAGCTCCTGGGGTAAGTTCCTCATATTGCGAAAAATTAACTTGTACATTCTTGCAGAGTTGACAACCAACCTCATGTAATTTGTAAGGGTAGCAGCTGTTATACCATGATCTAAAATGGTTAATTTTCCCAGTCTTAATGTTTGATATGTGTAGAATTCTCACATCCCTCTGCACTGCAATATACATGAATATACTCCATTAACAAACATCTGCATTACAAACAAGAGCTCCCTCCTATCTCAGTTACAGTATATTTCATTATCATTCAGCTGGTTGGTCACATGACAAAGAAATCCCAATTTCCCCTTTACAGGTGCTGTTCCTGATGTGGTCAAGTTTGTACTGCACATAGATACCCCTATACCTGACTCATGGCATTCCACTAGAGTTTATAACATGCCATGGGCCCAAGGGAAATTAACAGGTTCTGAGTCCTGCATTTGGCCTCATTCAAATCAACATTATAAAATCGAATGAATGCACAAATGTTTGGAACATAGAGTTTGTTTTGAACTCATTTGATCTGTGGTTATTAGTGATCCACGTTTTTCTATGCGTCTGGTTTAGGGCTTATATATGGTGAACCTACTATGGACAATAAGTCAGAATATTACCTAACATTCCTTGAATATATGCACTCAAGCCCCATTTATGCAAATCTCGTTGGTAAGCCTTAACCAGTTGTAGATCTCTCAGAGGCAGCATAAATACTTTAATTAAACCACTATGGGTGGGGTTTAGAAGCCAGAGAAATGATTAATCAAACCCTTGTCCACAAGCATTTTCCTCAGACAGTATCAATACAGGTAGCTACAGGACCTATTATTCAGAATGCTCGGGACCTGGGGTTTGCCAGATAATGGATCTTTCCATAATTTGGATCTTCATACCTTAAGCCTACTAGAAAATCATGTAAACATTAAATAAATCCAATAGGCTGGATTTGCTTCCAGTAAGGATTAATTATTTATGGCTTCTAGAGAACTCCCACTAGCTTTCATTTTGATTATCTTTTTAAGCAAACTGAGATATGGCAGCATCTTATCTGTATAGAAATAGGTATACAATATACAGGAAAGACTTAAATCTACTTTTTGTCTATTATAATCATGAAAAAGTGTTTTTTTGTATGTATTGAGTTTAACAGGGCAAACAAGGGGAGTGTTCCATATTTTGTCAAAGGCTAGTAGAAAATTAGATTACCAGTGCACAGATAATGCATAATGGTCAATTGCTAATAAAACAGTCACAACAAAGGGTGAAAGCATTGTGCACAGGTAGTCAGTTTATCGTTATTGCAAGAGCAAAATGGGGTAGCTTCAGTTTCCCTGTTCCTTGAAGACATGTTTAATAAAGGGGTCATTATCAAACTGAACCTAACCCGTTCTTCTAATACTACACGTTGCCATTTAAAGAAGTACGTATTCATATGTATAATTTAGATCATCTATCAGAAGACATTTGGCTAACACTGTATAAATTTATAATGTAGTCATGTATTGATAAAAGTTCTAGTAGAGTAAGAAGCAAACAATTATTCCAGAATTTTCAGTGGCATCTATACCATATTGGCACTCACAGTTTTGGGAAGTACATTTTACTCATTGTGATTCATTTGTGTGACCCATCCTGCCATTTGAGGGAAGGATTTTGCTTAGTATTAAAGTGGACCCGTCACCCCCCAAAAAAATAAAAAATCCTATTTTATCACATTAGTCAAGCAAAATGAACATTAATTACACTATATAAATTATTTTAATCTTGTTTTCTTCAGTCTGTGAATTCATAATTATAGCAAGCAGGCAGGAGCCATTTTGTGGACACTGTTATTAAGACAAGCCTTGCATCATCTCAGAGATCTTGTTTGTGCACCAGAATGGGGGAGCCAATGTCTATCCCCATGTCCTGGCTACACAATTAAATGGTTAACAGAACTGGGGGAATGTGTGGGGAGCAGTGACATCTAGGAAGTGCTGAATGGAAAGTGAAAGTAATTATCTGCCCGCCTCTATGCCTAAGGCATAGAGGAGTGGCAGACAATATTTGATTGACAGCTGAAATTTTTAAATGAGCTTAAAACAGCTATGAATGCTTTAATAAAAATTTTTAAATTGGATTTCATGTTTCATTTGAAAAGGACTTTTATTATACAGATTTTTGTGTCTGGGTGACGGGTCCAGATGCCTACAGAGGTTACACTTATCCTTGTGTGTCAGGTCCTCCCCTCCCAATTTCTACTCTACTTCCCTACACAATCAGCAGTACTTTTCCTTTCTGGACAAAAACACAACTCAGCTGTGTAGATCTTTTTTTTATTTGCCTGTACATAGTAGTAATGTGCCGATGTTTATATATGGCTCATACCACTGTTCAGAAAGACAATTGTGACTATTTTTTTTTTTCAAACCTTTCTTTGGTACAGGGTTTTGACTAAAACTAAAAAGTAGTTGATGCATCACTTAGGGGCAAATTTGCTATTATTCTCCAAAATTAGCTTGATCAAATTCGAAATTCGATAAGCATTCGACCATCGAATGCTTATCGAATTGTTGTAGGCTATAATTTTGCTAGACATTCGATTTCTCGATGAATTCGTACGATCGAATACCGATCGTTCCATTTCACAAAATAAATCGTAAAATTTCATTCGAGCATCCGAAAAATTCAGACGATTCGAACGATCGAATGAACGAACGATTCGATCGTACTAATGGTATTCGAGCAGGACTTAGTCTCAGAAGTCTATGGGGGGCTTCCCATAGGCTTCTACTGCAATTTGGTAGGTTCAATCTGGCAAAGTAGGCAGTCAAATTACTTTAAAATTTTGATTCCTTCAATCATCGAATTATCGAATATACGATCATTCAATTCAGTATTCGATGATCGAAGAGGCCAAATTTGAATATCCTATTTCACGAAAAATTCGTACGATCGTTATTCGATCGAACTTCGATCATTTCACATGAATTTCGTAAATCACCCCCTTACTGTGCCTAAATATATACTTGTGCATATGTGTGCCCAAGTGGAGGTAATGTTTATATATGTATTATATAATATTAGTGCTGAAAGATCTTCGTAGGTAACATAAATGCTCGTTGCCCTGGAGAGTTTTACTACAACTTCCATTGTGGACAGGATGCCTTCCTTAGGTATAGAACTTAAGGCAGCAAGTTTCTTTTGGGCCAAATGGGTGTGTTTCTGAGAATAGGCTTTCCACCGCCAAAGTAGGGATCAAAGGCGCTCATGGATACCCACTTGGATGGATTTTTTGGGCAGCCCACTTTTGAATCCTCAGGAATTAGAATGTTTATATGACCTCTAATTTTGGTATGTAGTTTATTTACTCTCTACTTTACTGTAGTTACTTTACTCTCTAGTTCACTGATAGTGAATCCTCCTGCATCTTACAGAAATGGATGTTATTAATGGGGTTGTACACCTTTGAGTTAACTTTTAGCATAATGTAGAGAGTGATATTCTGAGACAATTTGCAGTTGGTTTTCATTTTTTATTGTTTGTGGTTTTATAATTATTTAACTTTTTATTCAGCAGCTCTCTACTTTGCAGTGTCAGCAATTTGGTTTCTAGGGTACAAATTACCCTAGCAACCCTGCATTGATTTGAATAAGAGACTGGAATATGAATAGGAGATGGTCTGAATAGAATGATAAGTAATAAAAAGTAGCAATAACAATACATTTGTAGCCTTACAGAGCATTTGTTTTTAGATGGTGTCAGTGATCGCCATTTGAAAGCTGCAAAGAAACAGAAGAAAACTGCAAATCATTAAAAAACTATGAAAAATAAATAATGAAGTTCAATTGAAAAGTTTCTTAGAATTGGGCCTTTTACAATATACAAAAAGTTAACTTGAAGGTGAACCACCCCTTTAAGCAGTTGTAGGTTTCTTGTATGTATACCACTGTGTCCATGATGATTACTTTTCTCTGCTGGTTTTATAGAGATGTGAGATGTACATTTGTTTTAATGTTTTAGCAGTTTCATAGCCTCTCAGAATTTCTGATGCATAGGTGTTCTGCGGATCAGCTGTGGGCATACTCCGTTGGATTTTTCAGCTTGAAGTCTTTAGGAATCAAGATTTCCTAAATCATCAAAAAAGGTGTCACTGTTTAGGTGTAACACTTTCTTCATCAGTTCCATGTGAGCAATGTGTATCTTCTGTAACATGGCTGCTACAGATCTGGTCAGGCAGTTGAATTAACTCATAATTCCTAATGTATATGTATGTATGGTACCTTTAGAGCCCAGTTGCAGTACCCTCTTGTAATTCTGTTGCATTATGGTCTGTGTCCAGGGCTTTAGTTAAATCACACAATATCCATTTAAGGACATTTATCCTATCTGATAAGTTGGATAACCCAGAGGTTGGCGTTGTAATTTATGGCTACCTTTAGTTTTTGCTATACAAAGTTAAATAAACACTTGTACTTCATTCTATCGGAAAAACGATATTGTCCCTAAATGTTTGTTTCACAGGGGCATGGTAAGTTTCTGGTAGTTCTGAATGATGCAATTTGGAAGAGGAGCTTGGGGACAATTTAATGGTAGTACGTAAAAAAAAAAAAAGACCTAATTTATGGAATGGAACTCAGGTCTACATGTGCACCGCCCATCTTGCAAACTACCTTTCCATTTTACTCCCTACAGTTGTTCTGATCGGAGACTCTGGAGTGGGTAAGAGTAACCTGCTGTCGCGTTTTACTCGTAATGAATTTAACTTAGAGAGTAAAAGTACCATCGGAGTGGAATTTGCCACCAGGAGCATCCAGGTTGATGGTAAGACTATAAAGGCTCAGATCTGGGACACAGCTGGACAGGAGAGATACAGAGCCATCACATCTGCGTGAGTTCTATGATTTTCACAGCTATATGTTTAATTGTGGTGATGTGCTCCTGGTTTTTACAGGAACATGTCTTTATGATATAGATGAATTAAACTCCATTCCAGTATTTACATACCGTCAGTGCAATTTGACAGAGGGCTTTTGGTGGGTCTCCTAGTATATTTGACCATAGATGAACATAACAGAAGCTTATAGAAGTGGAGTGACAGTATTAGTGGTATAACTGTTGATGGCTTGAGGTAAATGAGAGAATTTGTTGTTAATCATTTAATTTCTCATTCAGTTATTACAGGGGTGCAGTAGGAGCACTTTTAGTTTATGACATTGCAAAACATCTGACCTATGAAAACGTGGAGCGCTGGCTCAAAGAGCTGAGGGACCATGCGGACAACAACATTGTCATAATGCTGGTGGGGAACAAAAGTGACCTGCGTCATCTTCGAGCCGTCCCCACTGATGAGGCGCGTGCATTTGCAGGTAAGTTTTAACTTCTAGTTGCCAGCAAAAGCTTCCTGGGACTGTGATACATTTTAATTATGATTTCATTTGTAGCCTGCATAATCCCAGTTATATCTAGCAAGTCACCAGGTTGCACCTAAATAAACCGGCAAATGGCACACCTACTAAAACCTTTGGTAGTTTAGAGTTATTCTGGTTTAGAGTTATTTATTACATGAGTTGGTTTAATCAGGGGTGTAACTACAGAGGAAACAGACCCTGTGGCTGCAGGGGAGACCAGGAGATATAGGGGCAACGTGAGGCCCTAATTTATATACAATTTCAATATATGGTGATAAATTAGGTAAACCTCTAGACATTTTGGAGGCCTGAAAATTTTTTTGCTGTGGGGCCCAGTGATATCTAGTGACGCCACTGGGTTTAATAACAAATTTACATATTGCACATACTAATGGTACAGCTAAAATTGTGTCTTACAAGGAGCATCCCAAGAGATCAAGGTTTAGTAACTACTCTTGCAGTGTTAGGGTTGAACTCCACGGGCGAATTAGGCACGATCCGACGCGCTGCGCAAAAACGCAAGCGTCACGTTGGATGGAAGACAAATAAGGTAAGTAATAGCATTGCCGGATGGTGTCGCAGCTTTGATCCAACACAACTGTTGGATGCAGACACTGCATGCTGCATCTGACAGTCGTATCGGATCTCTTACCTTATTTCCGTTGCATCTGATGTAACTCCTCCGTTTTTTGTGTAGTGCATCAGATCGGGCCGAATTCGCACGTGGAGTTCAACCCTTACATTTTCTGTAGTTGGGGCAGATGCATTAATTAATCACATTAATTAGCAGTCTGGGAAGAAACACAGCATTTTGGAATGTTTTCATAATTTTTTTTAACCATGCACATTTGTTCTCAGGGTACAAAACTGGGATTGCTGAATATCACTATGACCATAGGGGAATAAGTCTGAGCCTCCAAGCTTAGTAATGCTATTATACTTTTCTAGAAAAGACAACATCTTTTGGACTAGGAGCTTGCTGTCTCTTTTGTAACGAAAAAAAAAATCTTATACAGCAAAACAGTTCTTGGCACACAAAGGTCACAGTAGGGATCTGCAATTTGGCCTTGGTACATTCCAAACCCATGATAACTATGGAGTTTATCAACTCTATTTAACTGCAATTTAGCAGCCTACGCATTTCTTTCTGACAGAAAAGAATAACTTGTCGTTCATTGAAACTTCCGCTTTGGATTCAACCAATGTGGAGGAGTCTTTCAAGAACATCCTGACAGGTAAGGTCAGAAATATTTCTGTTTGTAGTGAATCACAGTAAATATACTGTGCATTTTGAAAGTTATTGAAGGATGAGTGTAATCCAATTTCTATTTTACAGTGTGTGAGTTGGGATTATTTAACCATAGCAATAGGAGGTGACTAGGCAATAACAGCTACATACCACTCACTAGGTTTAGGGCAATCATTAAAGGAGAATTCAACCCATAATCGAAAAAACCCTCCCCTGGGTAGACCCCTCTCCATCCTAGCCTACCTGCCCCCCTGTGCAAATGCCCCTAATTTTTTAACTTACCTCTCCTGCAGATTCTGGCCACGGGAGTTCAGCCATCTTTTTTCTTTGGTCTTTTTCAGAAGTAGACCAGCGTTTTCGGCGCAAAAATTTTCCTGGGGGGCAGGTAGGTTGGTGGAGAGGAGGGAGGGTCTACCCAGAGGAGGGTTTTTTCTATTACAGGTTTGGTTCTCCTTTAAAGGCCATTTGTTATCTGGCTGCAATATATGATCATAGAGAAAATAATTATGTAATTGTCTTCTTCATCTTTTTAAGCTGTCATGTAAATTAGGGACAGTAGGCAGTGACTTTAACTCACAAAACTTTTTCCTTTCCCACCCTTAATTTACATATGCAAATTAAGATTTGGTACAGTATTCACCCCAAATCTTTCACAAAGGATTCAAGGATTTGTCCGAATCCCAAATAGTGGATTTGTTGCATCCCTACTATTTCGTAGCCCTATATAGGCTGGCAGCCTAGAGGATGGTGTGTTATGCAGTACACCTGTTTTATATACAACTGATACTTGCCTCCAAACCAGAAATTTAAACATAAGCACCTGCATAGAGGCTACATCCAAGAGGTTGGCGAGCAACATGTTGCTCACGAGCCACTGGTTGGGGATCACTGCCTTAGAATATGAATGTCTACAACATACTAAAAGTTTTTTTTAAGGAGCACCATCCCTTTAGTTAAACATATTAATTGCTAAAAAGGTGGAACAGTTGCAGTATGATAATATACTTCATATTTCAAATCCATGAAAGTCCATATTTAAACATTTTTTAGTATATTATAGATACTGTATGTCTTGTGTCCTCCTCCTCCTTGTAAACACATCAGATAACGAACTGCTGAGGAGCAGGAATTATTATGCAGGAATACTGACCGGGTAGATTCTTCAGTCTGATAAACACATGGCTGATTGGTATATGAGCCAGATAACTATGCAAGGAAAACCAATATAAAAAGGCTTGAATGTTTGAGTAACTGTACTGCTGGCACAGCAATACAGAAACATTATAAATTGTAGCACTAATGCTACTGTTTTTAATCTTTAATCAGCCAGTTTTAATGACTAGTGGGTACAAATGGGTAATACCATTTTTAGTAATTCGTTGCAGTTATTGCCTAACCTGTATACCACTCTGATGGATTATTCCTACTGATTATAAATGCCAACTGATCTGCAATCAATCTCTTCATTTAATATCTGTGACATTAAAATATGTGTAGGATTGTGACAGAAACTCATCATTGTGGGATTATCATGCTTGCCTGGGTTTTTATTGACAATTTTGGATAGACAGCATTATACCACAACAGAAATTCAGTTAAGATGAATACATCATATCTTATGAAAATATGACAATAGATACTTGTCTGTAGTTTCAGGCACATGTGAAACAGAAGTGTGCCACCCCGTCAATTCCTGAAGATTATAATAGAAAGTGTTCAGTTTTCTCTTTAAGCTTTGAGCCCATACCCAGGCTACACAAGTAGGTAGATAAATGTATCAACACTTGCCTTGATCCACCTACTTTTCTATCTCCTTTGAGCTGTTAAAGCCATCTGCAACAATTCTCTGAACAGACATGGACAGATCATATGTGGCATTACACTATTTATATTAAAAAGAAGCATGAAAGCCATACCATCAACAACCGTTTTGTAAGAGAATCCAAGTTCATTAGAGGAGTTAGCTTCAGAACCCCAAAATTGGTATAGATTTAATTTCTTCATTTAGATTAGTATTTGCTGTTGTAGGAAGATTTATTTTACTGTGTTAAAGGGACTTGTTCAACCTGTTTTCGGTTAATAGGGCTTGGCCTAACATAATCTGTTTTTTTTTTTAAATTTATTTAGCTAAACAGGGAAATTGAAGCTACTCTATGTTTGGCACTTGCTATTAGATGCAAAGCACAGATAAAAGCAATACAGGGAGATTATTTGTGCAGTGGCAATTTACTTAGAGAATTGTTTTGGAATCTGACAAATTTTGAGTTATTGCTTAGTAAAACTGATCATTTTTCCAATGATAATCTGGCCTACCCATAGAATGCCCAAAATTACACTAGTGCAACTTGCACATCATATACAAAAAGACTCGAGCTTTGAACTGTGTAACAGGTTCCGAGAGGCAAATGCAAGGTTTTGTGCCATGCAGTTAAATGGAAATTCTGGGGGGAGAACACTGCACTTTGGGGAGGGAGGGACAAATTTCTTTGACAATTTAGTAAATGTGTACTAGTTTGTTTCTATCTGTGGGTTAATCTAGAAAACATTTTTGGGAAATTTAATGTGTTGTTAGCACAAAAAAGGGACGCAAACCCCTTTGCGAATGTTAGCGACCATGTTTGTGCCATTTTTGACTGATTAAAGGGATACTGTCATGGGAAAACATGTTTTTTTTCAAAACGCATCAGTTAAAAGTTCAACTCCAGCAGCATTGAAATCCAATCAATTTTGAAATCTGACATGGGGCTAGACATTTTGTCATTTCGCTGCTGCCCCTGTTCATGTGACTTGTGCCAGTACTGCTTTCTGGCAGGCTGTTGTTTTTCCTTCTCAATGTAACTGAATGGAATGCTGTTCTTAGATCTACCAGGCAGCTGTTATCTTGTGTTAGGGAGCTGTTATCTGGTTCCCTTCCCATTGTTCTGTTGTTAGGCTGCTGGGGGGGGGGTAAGGCAGGGGGTGATATCACTCCAACTTGCAGTACAGCAGTAAATAGTGAGTGAAGTTTATCAGAGCACAAGTCACATGACCAGGGGCAGCTGGAAATTGACAAAATGTCTAGGCCCATGTCAGATTTCAAAATGAAATATAAAAAAATGTTTGTTCTTTTGAGAAATGAATTTCAATGCAGAATTCTGCTGGAGCAGCACTATTGCATTTTGAAAGAAAAAAAAACATTTTTCCCATGACAGTATCCATTTAAAGACTTGCTTTTGTAAACATTAGCAGTGTATGTAATAAAATTTCACAATCGCAAACCATTTTTTGCAAAAAAAATTTAACGACACTCCAGAGCAGGTGTTAAAGGTTCGCAATGCAATAAAATCATAACGCAAATTTTTATTCGCAGTTTTGCTCTTTGCTATTTTTATTGCATTTCCCCATTTCTGCCTAATGTTGCTTTCTCTCATATATCTAATTTTTCTCATGCAGAGATCTATCGCATAGTGTCACAGAAACAGATGGCGGACAGGGCAGCCCATGAAGATTCTCCTGGGAATAATGTTGTGGATATCAGTGTCACACCCACCATGGATGGCCAGAGATCCTTTAAACTTCAGTGCTGTCAGAACCTGTGATGAGTTGTGAATAACTTGATATTGTGTAGAAGATATTATGAACTGATTCTAAGATAGGCAGCATTGGTAGCGGAAGCAGGGCAAAACAAGTCATATCCAGGAGTTCTGTGGTGTTCAACCATCTGTATCGCCACTAATCAGTGCCAATTGCAATGTTATGGCCTCTACATCCTGATGCACTGGACCTCAGTATGTAGATGTTATATCACGGTTGAAGGCATAATATTGAAAAGAGCATATGTATACATATATATAAAAATTTTGTATTGGTGCAAACCAAGCACCATTTTTGAGTTTGTAACTACAATGGCAGCAGACAAACCAATAAAAATACAAAGGTAGATTTCTTGTTTGAAATCCATGTTCATTTTTGTGAGTGGTGCAACTGTTATGGCATGGTTATTGAACATCTATAAAAACTTTTCTAGACAATTCCAATTAAACATGAGGTGTAGTAGCATAGCTACCCGTCCCTGTACCCGACATGTACCCGCAATCCGGACCTGCTACCCGCATTCTTACCCGCTTGGACCCGCGACCCGAAGTAGCCGTGATCAGAAAAAAAGGAGTAAAACAGGAAGTGCTGTCAATGTAAACCGGATGTCACATCATCAGAAGTAGAAATGCTGAGAAAAAGGAGTAAAAATCGTTATAGCGAGGATCCGCGACCCGACCCTCAACCCGCCAACCTGCAGAACCACCGGCCTGCTTCTATACCCGCACCCAGAAATTCTATGAGCAACCCGCAGGGTCCCGCGGGATTTTGCGGGTAACCCGCGGGTACCCGACCCGCTTCAGGACTCTATTTTAAGCTCAGACAGTATCAGTGCAATTTGTTGAAACTCTAATTTATTTGATTAAAATGGGAGTCTGTGGGAGATGACCTTTCTGTAAATTAGAGCTTTCTGGAGAGAGGAGCACCTTTGGTAGAATGCATTTATAAGGTTCATCAGTATTTTAGCCAAGTGGCAAAATACTACAGATTTAATATATGGGAAATTCCTGTAATAAACATCCCAGGGGCCATATTTATAAAGCAATCTGCTTTCATAAAAACTGCAATGACTGTTTCAAGGGCTTAGCCCTATGATTTGGTGACAATGAATACAGAAAAAATCTCTGTTTATAAAGGGTTCATCATTAACATTATTTATGTTTTTCATTTCAAAATAATAATTTTGTAGTAGCATATCCCCCCCTTCTGTTTTCAGTTTGTAGTAGTGATGTGCAATCCATTCCAAAACCCACAGGTCTGTTTGGGACGGCTCCAGCACAGAATCTTTGGGTTAAGGGTGGGTCCAGGTTGAGCTCTTCTCCAGTTCTCCCCGCCTGTGACCTAGCACTGCTGGCTTCCAGTGCCCGCCCTTTTGTGACATCACTGCGGGTGCAGGTCTATAAATAAAGGAGTATAGGGGTATGGCACAAGGGGGAAGGTTAGGGGCCGGTGCTATGTCTGCATGTTTATTAGTTCTTGATTAAATTGATCCTAGCCTGTGTGACTGTGATGGGAAATATACTGTAAGCTCCACTGAAGAACTGATGTAAATGATATATATACTCTGTTAAAGCTTTATGTATTTGTCAGCTCTATATAAATAATAATTGGAAAGAAGCTGTATAAGATTAGCCATTGTAACTACCCACACAATTTTTAAAAGCAGGAACATGGTAAAGAAAGACTATACAGAAATATCCAGTAACCAAGGCTCCCTTTGCTTCTTGCAGCTGATCATTGTAAGTAGCAAGGCTAGACATCTATAGTTTATCCTAAGAACTCCTCCAGTTATACCTCTGGCACTGGACAAATACCCCATTCACAAAGGAGGAAAGCAGCACTCTGGCATGCAATTAAAGTTGTATTGGGGAATAAACATAGATAATATGCCAGATCAAAATGAATGGATCACCCTCAATTAATGAAAAGAATTTTACTTGCGGTGAATGATTCATGCTTTCCACTCCAAGAGAACACACAGGGAATGCCCAGGCTCCACTGAACGCAGGTGAAATGCAACATTACAGTAGTTTATCATATTTGAAAAGTTACTTCTTGAATGTGTTGTTAAAAATATACAAAAAGTGTTTTGTTTTTTTTTAAAGTTATTTAAATAAACAGCAACCTGCTCATGAGCAGTGGGGACATATTAAAGGGCTGCTATTTTATTTGGAATCCAAATGAAAAATTAAATAGGTCTTATCCATAATAATGATACTTTCTCCAACCAATTGGACAACCCTACAAAATGGTTGTGCAAAGGATTTGCTATACATTTTCTTGATATGGCCTTGTAGATGCAGAGTTTACATACAAGTAGATTTCCATAAATAATATGAATGCCAACACAAGTATATGGGTGCAAAAAACACGAAGAGCTGGGTGGCTTTTTTTTAGTGCTTTATTTTTTCCATAACTGTATATAAAGTACAGTACACATTATATGTGGGCTAAATCTTGTAGTGCATTCAATGCTTGAAATCTGTTGATGTGGATAGACCTCAGAGCTCATCTTGCATTAATCTTTAATGAGTTGGGATCATATTTAATTCCATCTACTGCAGAAAAGTTTGCTCGGACAAGGAGTTAGCAGAAGCTTGTGGTTAACACAGACACAA
>CM044432.1:88777173-88787470 GCA_024363595.1 Xenopus borealis | reverse complement strand
ACCTCTCCCCTCTGCCTCCCAGAGGCACCTGGAAGTGACCCAGGCTTTACCTACAGCAAGTCTCTCATCATTGGCACAGCCTGCCTGCTGTGCCCGCTACCCATACATCTAGAAGAGTGGCACAGACGGTGAGAGTACAAAGGAAACGGTCTGTCCTTCTTCCCTCCAGCCAGTGTAGCTGCTAGGCTTTGCTAGTTAAAAGTTTAATTTGTCTTGAAGTTTATTTTTCATTGTATACTAAAAATTATTATTTTTTTTAAATGTTGGTTACTGGTCCTTTAAACTCAAGAGACCTTAGTTTAGAAAGCAGTCATTTGTGGGGCACGGTAACAAACGCTTTGGCAAAATCTAAAAATGAAGATGAAGCTTCATACTCAGCATTATTACTGTATGTCAGTGAAATCAAATCCAGTATTCCAAAAAATTTAAAAATAAAGACATAATGCTGACATTTTTGATATTTATAAAGTGTGATTATGTTTCAAGTTGTAAATATCATATTTACACTTTTTTTAATATTTGAAGCTCATGCCACATTTGTTTTAGGGTGGGCTCGCGGCCTATTTCTCTGTTCTCTTGATTTTGCTTTCTTGGACATTTTTAATAAAAAGTGGCCACTTCCAGCAATTTCACCAGCATTACTAATAAATTGGGTTTTTATTTGTTGTTTGTAAGAAAATTTCAATAAAAAGTAGGTTAAAAAAAACATCAATAATAAATACATACATATGACCTTTATACACCAACTTGAATTTAAATTAGTTTCACTAGGAGGAAAAGTAACGTTAGAGAAAATTGTTAAGAAATCTGCTCTGATGAATCTTCACTGATGAAAGTATGCCAGCGTTCATTTGTGGAGACAAAATTATGTATTTTGATGAATATGTAGTCGTCATAAAATAACGTCTGACGTAGCTGCACAAAGTATAGTGAAGAATTCTAAAGTTAAAATTTGCATGTAAGTAAATCTGCCCTTATGACTGTGAAGATGGTGCTGGATGAGCATGCCTGATTGATTTCCTACTTCACAGGCTTCACAATCAAAGCGAGAAGGAAAGCTCAGATAAGGAATGGGGGTGGAGCATCATACTGAAAAAGCAATTATTGTGCACTGATTATTTCACACAGTTATTTAAGTTACTACACAATATATATGCATCAACATGACTTACATTTTTATAACATATAGTATAAAGTTTATAAAGTAACAAAGAAGTGCTTGCTAACCTATTCTGATTAGAGGGCTTTTTGCGTATGGTAGGCAAATGTTTGTGGAACAGATCCTGTACTACACCATTACACAAAGAGATCAGTATTGCATTGAAACATAAAATATGACCAAAAATAAAGTTACAAGGTGCCGATGTAGGAATGCATGTTAGATACTACAAGTCCAAGTATATACTTATCAGGTTTATGACCTCTAGTACAGTTTGCAATGTATGTATCATGAAGGAATAGAACACTCTCTACAAGAGCGCGCAAACTTATCTTATATTTTTCTGTGCCTCTTCCACTGGGTGACAAAATAAAAATGTTAATAAAAATTGTCTATAAACACAAGAATTGTGCTTTAGATATTTTACATAAATATATTATTTAAAATGTAAAAATGGGCCTGTGTTCCTTATATGAACCACATGCTTATTAGGGATGTTCTCTTTTTTAACAGTTTGCAATTGGGTTTAAAGGAAAACTATACCCCCTGGACAATGTAGGTCTCTATAAAAAGATATTGCATAAAGCAACTCATATTTAAAATCCTGCTTCATGTAAATAAACCATTTTAATAATAATACACTTTTTCAGTAGTATGTGCCATTGGGTAATCATAAATAGAAAATCGCAATTTTACAAAATAAGGACAGCCTCCTGGGATCATATGATTCAGTGCACACAAACATAACAAACAAACTATAAAGTTAGGTCACATGAGCCAATTAACAGACAGCGTTGTGTCTAGGGTTGCCACCTTTTCCACAGGCTGAACCTGGACATGGGGGCGGGCGGCCATGACGTCGGTGGGCGGGCCAGTGACATTGTGGGGCAGAGCTACGACTATGCGGTCGCCGATTGGCCGATCGCTGCGTCAATCAAGCTAATCCCGCCTGGTTTTCCTTATTTGGAAAACCGGGCAGAAAGCATTGACCCGGGCAGCCCTTCAAAATAATGGGCTGTCCGGGTCAAAACTGGACAGGTGGCAACCCTAGTTGTGTCTTTTGCTTCCACACTTCTTCCTGTTACAGTTAGAGTTGAAATATTTCTGGTCAGGTGATCGCTGAGGCAGCACACAGACCATCACGAAATGGCGATTCAATCAAAGAAGGTAAAAAAGGGACATGTCCACTAGCAAGAGCTGCCTGCGCCTCCCTGCAATATTATTACACAAGCTTACTAAGCACCATAGGTGGGAGGCTCTCTGGCCTTACAACAGGAAATAGAATTGCTATCATTAACTAAGTAAGCACCACATTTTGGCAAAATGGAGATTGTAATGTTTCACTACTCGTAACACTGTAAGCTACAGGAATCTTTAAATTCCTGTGGATAATTTTACTTCTAATGCCTATAACACTTTTTATAAAGCATTACTATTAAATTACCTTATAGTATTCTTCTTTGCAGGCCTTGGGAATTGATACAATAAAATAATTAGTTACACTATTAGTAAACTATTCTGCATACCTTTGTGTACCCAGAGTCTTGATCACTGTAGACAGCAGCTGTCCATCTTTGGCAGTTACTTGGGTGACATACTGTGGCCTCCCTAAATCTGACTCCTCCAAAGACTTCAGGAAGGTGGCACTGCCAGTACAATCACACAAGGAACCTGGAAGGTGGCAACATTCGCCTGTAGTCATGGCAACCCAGAGTGCCTTCCTCCTTAAGGACTGCATAAAACAGCCATGGTGGGTCTGTAATAAAAAGTGATTAAAAATAGTAAAACAAGCTATGCAGTTATGTACCCATGGGACTTTTATATAATTTGCACCAAGGATAGCTCACAAGTGAAAATGCATTCTGCAGCCATCCATATTGTTTTCTTTTGATACATTCACCTGTCCAGGTACAGTAACCCATAAAAACCAAGAAAGCCAGAACTAGGGGTAAGTAGAAGTGGCATGTGTATAGGGTGCAATGGCAGGGGGGTGCCAGGCACGTACCTCTTTTGCATGGCCAATCATGGCATGGGGCAGAGAGCTAGTCAGCTGGGTTACCTAGGGCGCCTGGGGGCTTGGAAGCCAATATCTCCATGTGCATACAAATGCATGCAACATAAACATCATATTTAAATACTAGCCAAGAAAAAGACTGTTAAAAGGTTATACGAGATATTTTTTATAATTTACAGGAATGCAAGCATGTATATGCCTGTGGGAATGATTTGTAATGTTTCCATCATTTTAAAGCAGTTATGATACTGGGTACTCAGATACCTCCTGTAAAAACTTTGGTCAGTTTGGTAAGTTACTACAGGTGAACAATCAGCAACCAATGAAAAAATCAGGGCAACAAGGCTATGTTTTTCTGCTAAAATGCTGCTGTAGTTGTGGATTAAAGCCTTTCTTTAATCAGAGGTGAAACTAAGTTCCTAGCACAAGATTTGCTGTAGTCAATACAGTGGGCGCTGATATACATTTTTGAGGATAATTAAGCATTAAGCCAGGGAACCATAGTAAAGACTAAAGGGTATATTTATCATAGTCTGAGATTAGAACTCACCAAGAAAAACTCACTCACTTTCTATGCATTGCAAAGGTATTTTTAAAAGCATATTTATCAAATGGTGAACTCCACGGCTCTATGAGGACAAGGGTTACCAACTATATTTACCATGGAAACCAATATAATGTCCAGAAGTAACATTTCGGTTCACTGATTTTAATCAAACCGTTAATATTGGTATATATTGATGAATGCCTGGAAAAGCACATTTTCATTTATACCATTAGGAGAGATTGTATTTAGTTTAAAAATCCAGTAACTTTCCCTTCATAGAAGTGCCTGTTCCAGATCACCCTTTCTGATGCCTAGATTGATTTTATTCTATGGCCCAGAACTTTTAGTCTGCTGGATTCATATTATGGTGTTTTTTTTAAAATGCCAAGCAACTGTAGATAAATAAGCCTGAAAAGAAATCGCTCTTCCTTTGAAATGTTTAAGGAACAAGCCGGGGAACTAAAAGCCAGATTAAAACAAAGAGGGTACTCTGGGAAAACTGGTTAAAAAAAGGCATACCATAGAGCTCTATGTACTGAGAGGTCACAATTATTACAGATAAAATAGACAACCACTGACCACAATGCAGTGAGATTTATCACCACATTCAATACAAACAGTTGTCAAATACCAAATATTATCAATAAACATTGGTCGATTCTAAAATAGAAAAGAAAAAAACATAAAGGGTGATCTGGAACAAGCACTAAAGAAATTGTTCAGTATAAAAGTAAAAAGTGGGTAAATAGATAGGCTTTGCAAAATAAAACATGTTTTTAATATAGTTAGTTAGGGAAAAATGTAATGTATAAAGGCTGTAGTGACTGTAAGTCTAACATAACAGAACACTACTTCTTGCTGTTCAGCTCTTTAGTTTCCACTGACTGGTTACCCTGGTTACCAGGCAGTAACCAATCAGTGAATTGAGGGAGGGCCACATTGGACATAACTGTTGCTTTTGAATCTGAGCTGAATGCTGAGGATCAATTGCAAACTCACTGAACAGTTATGTCCCATGTGGCCCCCCTTCAAGTCACTGACTTACTCGGATTTAGAGAGCTAAAAAGCAGGATGTTGTTTTGTATTCTGTTATGTTAGACATCCAGTCACTCCAGCCTTTATACATTACATTTTTGGCTAACTAACTATATTAGATTTTTTTTTTGCACTGCCTATTTTTACCCTGAATTGTTCCTTTAAGAAGGGAAAGTTACTGGATTTTTAAACTAAATACAACCTCTCCTAATGGTATAAATGAAAATATGCTGTTCCAGGCATTCAGCTAAGTCTACATACACCCATATTAACGGTTTGATTTAAATCAGTGAACTGAAATGTTACTTCTGGACATTATATTGGTTGCCATGGTAAACCTCATTGGTAACCCTTTTCCCCATAGATCCATGGTAAAAATCCTGACATCCTCCCCTTATGGGAGGATTACCCAATCATTGAGCCCAGTTGTATTATTGAGACATGTTAGGAAAGCTGTGAATATCATGCTGACAGGTGTGCAGCAATGAGACTCCACAGTGTGAGAATCTCACTAGATCTCAACAAAATCTCTATGATGTCAGATGCTGAAGCTTTAAAAAGCCAAGTGACGGATGAACAGCCCATTAGCCTTGATAAAGCATATGCAAAAAGTGTGTTGGAGAGCTTTCAAACCTTTTTTTTTAAAATCTTATAGAAATCTTACCATTTTTAAACTTTAATTGAATCTTGGATCCAGAGAAATTAAATAGAATTGTAGCGCTACTAGAGTAGCATTCATTCCTTTTATTTTCTTTTATCTCTAAGGCACTGAGGATTTGTTGGTTCTATAGCAAAGTTAGCTCTCCTTACAAGACAGTTAAACGTAGTAACAAGACTACTACGTGTTCTCTGTGTTCTACCTTTCTCCCACGTGTGGTGGCCCAGGACTTAGAACAACTCCACCTCTTTACTATTTTCTAATTTCTAACTTTTATTCATGAATTGCTGACGCTTTATTTTTAATTGTTTGATACCATGAACTCATTTTAAAATTATAACTTCAGCACTTGCACCTTATTTTATTCATACAAGAACCATGAACTTTTAGATTATTCATTAATTGTGTGTAGATAAACTTAATTGAAAGTCACAGCACCTAATTTGTAGCACTTAATCACTTAATTTTAATTATTTGTATATATTTGTAACACAATCGATTGAAATACCATTAATTTTATGTTGGTGCTAAATTGATTGAGAACTAAGCATATGATTATAATAGCACTGAGCACTTACAAAATTAGATTAATTAAATTAAATCTAGTAAGGTAGGGTGGGGTTTTACTGGTTTTCTTTTTTTTAGTATCCTTATTCTGGTTTATATACCTCTACACAGCCTGAAATTGGTTAATACAAGTGAGTGAACATTAATTACAAGTGAACTATATTTTTGTTTGTGATCAAGGTTAGGGGCAATACCCCAAGGAAGGAGGGGGGTCTACGGTGGGGAGGGGTTTTGTCACAAAAATATATCGTTAAAGTGTTGTAGCGGAGCTCACCCAAAGTGTCCGTGTTGCTTCTCTCCGTTCCAGGGGCTGCTCTCGCGGGATGTCGGCAACTTCTAGTCGACTCGTCAATTCATTCACCATCTGCTTGTCCCCAGGCGCCCACCGGAATCATGGAAGAGGCTCACTTCTAAAAATTCATTGCGGCTTTATTGTGCACATTTGAAAATTACAGACAGTGGTGTGGTGAGAGTTTCCTACGCGTTTCGTGCCCCTAGTTCTCCTGGCACTTCGTCAGGGTCATGACCCTGACGAAGTGCCAGGAGAGCTAAAGGCACGAAACGCGTAGGAAACTCTCACCGTCCCACTGTCTGTAATTCCGGTGGGCGCCTGGGGAAAAGCAGAGGGAGGGGTTTTGTGCCTGGAGGCTTGACTTCCCCTTAAAAGGAGAAATAAACTCTAAAAATGAATATGCCTAAAAATGCAATTTTATATACTGAACTTATTGCACCACCCTAAAGTTTCAGCTTGTCAATAGCAGCAATGATCCAGGACTACAAACTTGTCACAGGGGGTCACCATCTTGGAAAGTGTCTACAACACTGGCATGCTTAGTGGGCTCCCAGCAGCTGTTGAGAAGTGAAGTTAAGGGCTCTTACACACGAGCGTTTTTACCTGCGCTCCCCTGCGTTCCATTTTTATGCGTCAGCCGCGGGTAAAGACGCACTCAATTATTCTCAATGGGGCTGTACTCACACATGTAGGCGCCGAACGCAGGTTCAGAAGCAACATGCTGCATTTTTCCTGCGTTTGGTGCCTACATGCGTTCCTGTGAGTACAGCCCCATAGAAAAGCATTGAGTGTGTCTATACCTGTGCTCCCCTGAGGCTGAACGCAGCAAAAAGGAACGCAGGGAAGCGCATGTAAAAACGCCCGTGTGTAAGAGCCCTAAGTGGTTGCTACAAATTATTAAGCAGAAAAATAGGTTGGTCTGTAATCGAAGATGATGCTACAGGGCTGATTATTAAATTCTGATGCTAGTTGCGCTGGTTTCTCTGCTGCCATGTAGTCAGTATATTTATATTTTATGTGTACTGTATATTGTGAGTGGGTCCCTAAGCTCATTAAGTGACTGCAGCACAGAGCATGTGCAGTGAATCAGCAGAAAAGAAGATGGGGAGCTACTGAGGCATCTTTGGAGAAACAGATATTTACTGCTAAAGGGCTGTGGTTGGTACTGAAGCCGAAAACACATTGTACAACATTTCTAGTTACATAGTGGAGCTGCATAGTGGAGGTTCCAGCCCACCTTCTCATAAAATGCAATCAAATCAGTCTGGCAGGATCTGTTACTCATAAAATCATGCTGGCACAAACTCATGGGGACGAAAGCTCCACCACACTTCACGAGGCATAAATTCATTATCACTATGCTAATTCACTAAAATGCAAAGTTGCGTATCTGTAGCGGAATGCCGGCGAAGTTTCACTAGCGTTAGTTCATCAGTGTGAGCATTCCATAGCAATCTTTTTTAGTACAATTTGAATAGGGCTAATACTAAGGATGCACTGAATCCACTAGTTTGGAATTGTCTGAAACCCTGAATCCTTTGTGAAAGATCTGGCCAAATACCGAATCGAATACGAATACTTATTTGCATATGGGAAAACATTTTTTACATCCTTGTTTTGTGACAAAAAGTTGTGCGATTTCCCTCCCCACCCCTAATTTACATATTGGGATTCTGACAAATCTGAATACTGCTGAATAAGGCTGAATCCTGAACCGAATTCTGGATTCGTTGCATCCCTAGCTGGTAGCTAAGTATTCGTATTCGGTTTGGCATTTGGCCAAATCAAGGGCTTCGGACAATTCCAAACTAGTGGATTTGGTGCATCCCTCACAGGGCTGCCATTAGAAATAACGGGGCCCCGCACAACACATTTTTCAGGGCCCCGCCCACCCTGGCATCCGAGCCCCACCCCTGATCCTGCCCACTCCACATAAAAGAGACCACACAGACATTAGTGCTAAAAAAGTAACCCCCCCACACATACATAAAAATTGGGGCCCCATAGAATATTTAAAAAACAAAAAACTTTTGAGCCAGGGCCCCCCCTTACAAGTTAAAAACAATTGGGGCCCCAGAATTTTTTTTTTTTAAATCATTGGTGGCAGGGCCCCCCTTACAAGTTAAAAAAAATCAGGGCCCCATAATTTTTTTTTTTAATTGTTAGCAGGGGGCAATAAAGTATTAAAATTAAACATTGGTGGCCAGAGGATTATAAAAAAAAAAAAACCCACATTGGTGTCAGTAGGATTGAACTCACAGCTTCAGGACTTCCATTATAGCTGTTTTTGTGACATCGGGTATTTTCGCCGCTTTAGGACTTCAGTGTCGGCTCCTTTCGTGACATCTGTATTTTCGCCGTTTCAGAGTTCCAGTGTCGGCTCCTTCGTGACTTCGGGTCTTTCTGTCGCTTCAGGACTTCGACTGTCTTTGGCACTTCCGCATTCAGTGTAGAGGCAGCAGGACGACTTCGGCGGCGCCCGGAAGGGGGGCCCGGCTCTTGGAGAAAAGCAGCACTGCCAGACCTCCCTTCAGGCCCGGGCTACTTGTCCCCCCTGTCCCCCCCGTGATGGCGGCCCTGATCCCTCAGCCTGCGCTTCCAGGTTCCTTATATAGACCTGTGCCGCACTGCCGATGACATCACAAAAGGGGCGGGGAGAGCAGGCATTCAGCCATAAAAACAGAAGTCGGAAGCCGGCATTTGAAGGTGGCTCATCCTGCACCCGCCCGCTACCTGTGAACAGCAGTGTGAGGACAGCCCGGACCCGCCAGACCCATGGGTATCGGGTTGGCCAGCACATCACTACTAGCCAGTCCCTGACTGGCAATCTGTAAGTTCTGCCAAATGTCAGAGGGGCTACTATAATGTGTCATAGAAAGTCAGTATTTAGAGGGCTGGTGGGGGCTGTTGGGGCCTCTGTGCAGGCTGATTGGGCCTCTGTGTACCTAAAATGAAAGAAGCCTATTTTAATTCTCAGTTCGGACCTGCTACAAGCTAGTACATATAGGTTGTTTTTAGGTCTTTATTGGAAATGTTGGTGCAAATGCTTGAATTGGCCACTTATTACTACAAATGTCCAAGGAACCTGAATAATGACAAAAGAGATCCTCTAATGCCCTAGACATCAGCTCGGTGATGTCTCTGCAGATGGGCTTTCTGGTGAATTTTTCGCTAGCAATGGCCACTTCGCCCTTTAGTTAACCTGCCCCATAGTATTGTGATTTGCAAATTTGTCAAGTATCCGACAAATTTGCCGGACTGGCCCACCAGGATACCAGGAAAAGTCCCGGTGGGCCCAGGTGTCAGTGGGCCCTCATGCTGCTAATTATGCTTAGTTCATGGCCATTACCTATTTTTAGAGGTTAAATAGATGTAATAAAAGATTATAATATGTAAATAAAATAGACTAGGAGAATAGATGTTGAATGAGTAGAGGAAGAATAATAGTACTGAGAGCCCCTAGTCTAGATTTTTTGGTGGCCCCTAGTGTAAGGTTTTTGGGTGGGCCCCAGGTGTCCCAGTCCGACACTGCTTATGCCTTTACTTTGGACTAACAGACCAATAGTTTTAAGTATTATAATGGAACCACACCAACACTTGGCCAATTTCCAGGCACAAAACCAGACCTCAACCAATATGAAAAAATAAGTAAAGGTTGTTGTTGTTTTTTTTTTTTTGCAGAAGAAATCACCCTGCGTTTTAAGCAGACACAATGAATAGCTCTGTCAGTGAACATTACAAGTGAGGGGAAGAACAGCGAACTTTATTCGGCCAATAAGGAATGCAACAAAAGGCAGTTTTAACGATACAAATGTTAGGCCACAGGCTCAACAAGAAAACTCCATCGTCAATGCTGTCATACAATAAAAGATAGGAAGCACATGGCTAGCATGTAAAATATGTTACATTACATTACCCGACCCTCTGCTGCCTGCCAGACTTTACTCCTCTGGCCCATCCGCTTCACACCGGGGCCGCCATGTCCAAAACCTCCTCTCCTGTCTTCTGCGCTGGATGCGTAACTA
>CM044432.1:88731986-88746319 GCA_024363595.1 Xenopus borealis | reverse complement strand
AAAAAAAAAAAAAAAAAAAAGTTTTCGGAAGGTGAACAACCCCTTTAAAACAGATAAATGCAGTAAACCTTATACAACTGTATCCCCTATGAAATGTACTGGAAACACTGTGCCTTAAGCACAGGAGGCAATGATAGGCGGACTTATACTACGAAAGTCTGCAGCAGGCAGCAAGTAGAGTTAGCAGAAACTTCACATATTCCTCACGACGAAGGTATTTTATGCTACTGAAAGGCAAACTCACAAACTCTTCTTTACTATACACTTTAAAATGATAGCAAGAGAAAGAGTGGTTAAGTTACTATACGAACAGCAGCACTCAGTCAACAGTAAAAGTAAAAGAATTTAGCATGAAAATGGGTCACAAAATGGGTCTCTAAAAGAAATTGGTTATTACCTGCAAATGCCCTTGCCTCATCTGTGGGAACTGCACGGAGATGACGCAGATCACTCTTGTTCCCAACCTGCATTATTACAATGTTGTTGTCTGCATGGTCTCTTAACTCCTTAAGCCAACGCTCTACATTCTCGTAGGTCAGATGTTTAGCAATGTCATAAACTAGAAGAGCACCCACAGCACCGCGATAATAACTAGGATAATAGAGAATGCATAAGGTAATGCATAAATGCAGTCAAAGGTTTCATAAAAGACACATCAAATAAAAATACATAACAAATGGCCCTATATCTAAATTACGTTCCAAGGATGAAGACCGCACACTCCAAAATAATCCTACAATAGTTTATTCTGTGCATCTTTATTGAAAAACCGCACACTAAGGGCAGAACTACATGGACGATACATGTCCGTTTTCAGTGTATGCGATGCGGAAAAAACGCATGCAATCGAAAACAAGGTAAGTAATAGAAAAGTCTGATGGTGTTGCAGAGTTGATCCTACGTGACACGACTGTCAGATGAAGACGCAGCTTGCAGCATTTTCATACGACAGTTGTGTCACGTAGGATCAACCCTGCAACACCATTACTTACCTTGCTTTCCATTGTATGCGACTTGTCGCATGCTTTTTTCTGCACTGCGTCGCATACACTGAAAACGGATGTGAATCATCCATGTTGTTCTGCCCTAAGGGTAATGAACAAGTAGTATTTTCTCCACCAGTTCAGCTTCCAATTGCTCAGCCTGTGCATGCAGTGACAGGGAGGAAAAGTCCCCACCACGCGCAAATATAAATGCAATTAGAGTAAATCAGAGCATTAAAAACCCCATAAATTTCCACACATAATCCCTGTATGTAATAAAGTGCATTAAATATACTCAAGTGCAGTTATATGCACTGGTTTTGTTACAAAATAATCACAGCATTAACAATCAGGAAATCTAGCTTAAAGGGCACCAATCACAGTCAAAATCAAAACACATTAACAATCTGACCAGTACAACCTAAAAACTACATATACAGTTTTTTGAAGAAAAAAAATCCCATACTTTGTCAAATGGGTTCTTTCACTGAGGGAATCCATACTGTAACTATAACACACAAATGAGTTCATGAGCATACTCAGATTGTAGCACTGCCCTGAGTATTCTACCCAGAATGCCTAGCTTTAGTAAACTCCTCCACTAAAAGTATCATGAAATTTCCCTATCTTATTCCCTGCTGGTGATGTCATTATGCAAATGAAGGGCACACAATAACCTCCAGAAGGTCGCAGCACTACTAAAAAGCAGCTAATACAGAAGTTTGGATTTTAAAATAGCTTAGAAGGTTTATTAGGCAACCAAGAAATTTCAACTGAGCATGTGTGAGATTTCAGAGCCACAGTTGGCTGTGTGAGTAGGAGGAGTCAGTCAAATCCAAGATGGCTGCCTCAGCTAGAACTGCAGTGGAGATAGGGGAGACTTTGCAGAAGGTATAGTGAGCTGATGATTTACATTATACCAACAGTTCTAACTGTATTAAAAATCATATTTCTTGAACTTTCACAGTGTATTTACCTGGTAAATGATTTTAGTTAGGACTGGTGCCCTTTAATCTATTGGGCATTGGATGTAGGTGTGTTGTACAATCAGCCTGTCTCTGTGTCCTCAACTGTTCTTGTAATGCACAATTCACTCCAAAAAAAAAAAAAAAGCCCAGAACTGTAAGATCTGTATTGTCCATACACTGGTAAATTATGTGCAGTCACCATGAATTCTAAGCAAATAAAGGATTACATTTATTCTACCTTTTTAGGAAATCACTTAGTTAAGCATTTAAAATGAACATAGTATTGGGCATCTTAGAACTCACGCAGATGTGATGGCTCTGTATCTCTCCTGTCCAGCTGTGTCCCAGATCTGAGCCTTTATAGTCTTGCCATCAACCTGGATGCTCCTGGTGGCAAATTCCACTCCAATGGTACTTTTACTCTCCAAGTTAAATTCATTACGAGTAAAACGAGACAGCAGGTTACTCTTACCCACTCCAGAGTCTCCAATCAGAACAACTGGTCAAAATAAAATGTATACATATTAATATCAAAACCATAATTCGTCACTAATCAGAAAGGAAGGAACAATGCAAAGCTTACAAATTTTAAAAAAATATCACAATACCAAAAGTTAATAGGTTATATTAAGTGGTTTAGCATCTGTAGCAAATTACTAGTGCCTCATACCTGTTTTTTGATCAACCATTGTTATTTGTTTTACAATTTCCATAATACTAACAAAAACATTTCCTGCTCATATTAAATATGGGTATTTCCCAAGTCTTCTTGTTTTCATTGAATATTTAAAGCAAGTTTTTCATCATACTTTTACATCTTTACATGTTAAGATGAACACTTACGGATAGCAGGAATGAACTAAATAGATTTTCTTATATTCAGTAGCACAATATGAAAATGATGACATAATGTTACTATATACACTATACAGCAGGGACATATACATAAAGTTTACACCAGATGTCAGTAACAAAGAACTCAAAACAAACAAGTCCATAAATTATTTGTAGTAAAGTGGAATGACACAGGGGAAAAGTATTGAATATGCTTACTAAAATTTAATACTTAGAAAAGCATCACTTATGGTATCCCAAACAGAACAAACGGACAACTTTCGGGAGGAGCCCTCGCCTACTCGGATGCTTCCAGGTCTTAAAGTGAAAGGACTAGGGAGAAAGTTCTGGACAGGCAAGGGAGAGTGGACCGAGAGTGGAGTTTTGTAACAGACTGTGACAGTTCCAACCAGACAGTACAGAATCAGGCGCATAGTCAGGATAAACAGGCTGGGATCAAAATAATGTCGTACCAAGTCAGGATCCAGAAGAGAGGTCAAACAGGCAAGGGTCGGTTTAGGCAGTGATACAGCAAGGTAAAAAAACAGGGGGTTATAGCTAGACTAATGGCTTACACAGATCACCTGTGGTCAGAATTGTAAAAGGTGAAACGAGCCATGCTTACTTGCAGTTACAAAGAATAGCCATAGGAGTGAACCAGGGCCATTGCAATCTGCTCACATAGAACAATACAATGCAGACAGTACAAGAGCACCAGGTCCCCAGTTCAACTTCAGGCAGGTTTTTACAAAAAAAACTTTATTGGTAATGACAGATTCAAAATACCTCCTGTATGGCCCCATTTTAGCAGCTTTATTTTATTTCTCTGAAACCAATTGACAGTTTCCTTGGATGTGTGTTTGGGATCATTGTCTTGCTGAAATGTCCACCTTTGTTTCATCTTCAGCATACTGGTAGATGGCAGCAGCTTCTTCTCAAGAATGTCCAGGTATGTCTCCATTCATCCTTCCTTCAATTATATGAAGTCTGCCGGTACCATGTGCTGAAAAGCAGCCCCACACCAGTATATTCCCACTTCCAAACTTCACTGTTGATATGGTGTTTCTGGGGCAAAGAGCAGTGCCATTTCTCCTCCAAACATAGTGTGTGCAATGATGTCCAAAGAGATCAATTTTGGCGTCATCTGACCAGACTATATCCCCCCAGAATTTCATTGGCTTGTCCACATGTTCTGCAGCATACTTTAAACAGGCTTCAACATGCTTCTTCTTCAGCAGTGGAGTCTTTCACATTCCATGTGTCATTCCACTTTATTACACATAATTTATGGACTTTTTGCGTTCTTTGTATGTGTGGATTACTTGGGTCGTTACGGACATCTGGTGTAAATTTCATGTCAACAGCCCCATTAGAAATATATTTACTGGTAATTTACAGATAACCTTACCAACACATACAGTACATTTCGGTTTACCTATAAAAGTCAGAGGGTGCTGAACTTATTTAACTATATATGAAGAAAACCTGACCCACTTTATATCTTTTACACATACATACACACGGTCATCGTTAACTACTATAGGGCACTAACTGGATTTTAGCACTGTTTTCTAGTAGCTCAGTGAATTTTACATTAGTAAGGTGCTGATGTTTTAATACACTATTTCTTGGTGTCAATATTATACTAAAAAAAGTCAAGTAGGCTCATCACTGGTTGATAAAAGCTGCCTATTGTCTGTAGAGGCCAAATTGGCAGCTTTTATCAGCCAGTGTAGGATTTATTAAAAAAACACTGGAACATCAGCCTAGCTAAAATTTGATCCTTGTTTTATTTTCTGGAACTCATTAACCAAGCATTGCAGTTGGGCATAGACAAGGCAAGGCCACCCGATTTTGCCACCAACACTCCAGGCCAAAATGGGTTCATGGTCTCCAGACAATATCTGGATCACAGGATCACAGCCTAGGAAGGATAACAGAGAGAATAAACATCCATCCAAGTGAATACCCTAAGTCTAAATATGACCCTTCAAAAGATTTTTTTTTTTAGCGAGGCAATTTTCAGCGACTTTGAAAATCGCACCACTGCTTGTGAATAAGCGCAGGCGACTTTACGCCTAGCGGGTGCGCATCGCTAACAAGCTATTAGGGGAGATTTGTCGCGGCGATAAGTCGCCAGATCTCCCCGTCTGGCCTTACCCTCAAGGGGTCAAAGAGCAACTTGTTGTTCACGAGCTACTGGTTGGGGACCACTGCTAACAATGCACATAGTTGTTCCCAAGAGTGGTGCACTGTGTGGATTCCATAATTAGACTAAACTGGGCATGCTCACAAAATGGCACCTCATTGGTCAAGCAGTCTTCACTGTGATTGGCACGATCATCAGGTGCTGGGTTGGTTCCTTTAATGGCCCACCCAGAAAGTAATGTAATTGCCCCCTCTGGAAGCTGCCTTTGTGGTTGGCAGAATGATTCAAACCCTGTTTTGCATTTACGACAGGTCTGTTCCCTTTCTGACTTACAAAGCTGGCTACCAGGCATTCCAAATTGTTAGTCTTTTTATATATACACATGGAAAATCACAGAGATGGCCCACTGTAAACCATCACAGCTGTACCCACATGTTCTAGTCACCAGCAATAGCAGTGCCTAACCCTGGAATAATCTGCAGGCAGAACCTCTAGTTGCAGGCTGGCTGCCCCTAGACTCTGAGGAAAACTGGTTATGTTGAAGTTACCATGCCAAAATAAAGATACTCACTCCCTAAAGGAGTTGTGTGTATGAGTCCTACCATATACCCACATCCTCTCATGGCTTTGTGCTGCTACACTGCCTGCATATATAATCTTTGGTCACAGTTAGTGAACAAAATCCTGCATTTTTTTTTTCTTTCAATTAGTGTATCTGAGGTAGTCATAAGGGGGTGAAGAAGAAAGTATTTAGTTTTGATATTATACAGGTATTATTGGTTTATTCTTTATGGTTCACTGCTATACGTTATCAATATAAATGTGCTGCTATCAAAATGCAATGATGCGGTGCAGGGAATCTGAAAGTGATATGAGGTCATACTGCAGAGCTGATCTCAAAATACCATGCACAGGAGGGCAAGTGAAGCAGGACAAACATTTTCAAATGAAGTCACACTACATGTGACAATGCTATTGTGCATCAAGCACACTGCCAAAACTGGGCAAAATCTTCATTGTCCTTGTAATTTGTATCCCTTAGGGCAAGGCCAGACTTATCGCCGCAACGAATCTCCCCGAATAGATAGTTAGCGCTGCGCACCCGCTAGGCGTAAAGTCACCTGCACTTGTTCACACGCAGCAGCGCAATTTTAAAAGTCACTCAAAATTGCCTGGAGAGGCATTTTTTTTTTAAATGAATTCCTTTTGCTCTATAATAATTAAACAGTACATTGCACTGGAGCCAAACACAGATATAAATAATCCTTATTGGAAGCAAAAACAGTCCATTGGGTTTTTTTAATGTTTAAATGATTTTCTAGTAGACTTAAGGTATGAAGATGCAAATTACAGAAAGATCCATTATCTAGAAAACCCCAGGGCCTGAGCATTCTAGAGAAGAGGTCCCATACCTGTATGCAAGCAGCCAATAGGTTCATGTAAGGGTGTATCCTACAAGTGGGAACGTTAGATGATCAAACTATGGGTGCACTGAATCCAGGATTCAGTTTGGGAATTAGACAGAATTCATCCTTTTTCAGCAGGATTCGAACGAATCCTTCTGCCGGTCGGACCTAATCCTAATTTGCATGCAAATTAGGGGCAGGGAGGAAAATCATGTGTGTTTTTGTCACAAAACAAGGAAGTAAAAAAAAGGTTTCCCCTTTCCATCCCTAATTTGCATATGCAAATCAGGATTTGGTTCAGTATTCCACCGAATCCTCGCTTAGGATTCGGCCGAATCTAAAATAGTGGATCCCTCAATCAAACACACTGTAGCAAGGGAGTTGATTAGCCAAGGTTTTCTATCCAGGAATGCTTAATCTTACAAACAGAAGTTAGAAGGAAAATGATGTTTCCTGCTGCTGTATTTAGACTTTTTCTCGGTTTTGGAGGTGGTGCTTGATGTTCGATAGCATTGTCACATGTAGTGTGACTTAATTTGAAAATTTGCTTTACTTGCCCTCCTGAGCTGAGCCTGGTATTTTGAGATCAGCTCAATACACACATTTGTTACAGCCTGCGGTCTTCCAGCTGCAGAAGAACTCCCAATCCGTCTCCAGAGGGAGGGGGCTGTAAAAGAGTTATAATACCTCAGGCTAATGCACACACAACGAAGCCACGCTTATTTCGTCTCTAACAGAGCCCAATTCTAGTAGAGGAAAGGCCAAGGCACAGCGGCCTAGTCAATGCAATTCAAATATGCGCCCCAACCCGCACAATTTCAGAATACCTTTGAATAAATAATCGTATTCGTCATCTCTGGCTCCCATTTTATTCCTAGCCGCCTCCTCCCGGTTAACAAACCAACGACCGTCCCGGTAAAGCAGCGATACCAACACTAAATTCTGAGGCACAGCCAAAGGTTTGAACGACCGGAGAAATACCCAATCCTAAACCACAACAGTAAAACAGACGGATTAAATGACAGTCACGGGAGCCAATAACAGCAAGGTAAGTGACCAGGGTGACAGCCTTTCGTGTAGCGTTTATGACGAAACGGAAGCGATAAAAAAGTGAAGACATTATTGGCTAGTCGACTTGCAGGAGAGACGTGGGTTAACCCAATAACAGCTCGACGCGATGTGATTGATATTCCAATTGGCCAAACGCAAGACTGATAATGAGTTGCAGGTATGGGTCGCGTCCATCGAGGAGTGGTATATGGGCTGAGCTAGGATTGTTCTGCATTCCTTGGCAGCTGTTTTCCTGCAGCACAGGCAGCATTAGTTTCATAAACAAACTACTGCTCTCCTGCTCTGCTCCAGTAACCCTTCAGCCAGTAGTTTAATGAGATGTTAATGGGCCCCAAGGGCCACAGCAAATCTTTCAGGCCCGCAAAATGTTTAGAGATTGTTTTACCAATATTTATTGAAATTGTATATTAATTAGCGCCTACCTCCTAGGCCCGTTGTAGCCGCAGGGTCTGCTTCCTCTATAGTTATGCCCCTGTCTTCAGCTTAATTTTTGAACATAGTATTTATTCTGTACAGGTTTTCAGTATTTATGGGGTGTGCACAGAATCTTTAGTCACATACCCTAAACCAAAAAGCAATGTTGGGGAAGGGATGTGACCACATTTCCTGACTTGCTTTCCTGCTTCCTTATTTCCTCAGATGTTACTGTGGCTGTACAGCACTGAAGGGTTTCCAGTCAACACCTAAATACAATTTATGGCGGCAGCTTCCAAATCCTCAAAAAATGAAGATGCAAACATTTACCTGTACATGTTTTATGATGATTTGAACTGTATAGCAAAATATACCCTAGGGCATTGTATTTCAGATATCACTCACATATGAAATGCTAGTTTGTGGATTTTTTAAAAATGCATGCATGTATGCCTTAATACATACATGGAAGAAATCAATATTAATTTATTGCTTTTGCACATACATTTGTTCAAGGATGTCATAGTATATACTAACCGCTAACTAATAAAAGGAGATGGATTGACTTTTGATAGGCCAGGGCCCTTACTTGCAATTATGCAAATGTTTTACTTACCATAGATGTATGATTATTTATATATGTGCTCCTTAATGCACTCATAATAAAATATGCGTTGTAGCTAGGGTTGCCACCTTTTCTTGAAAAAAATACCAGCCTTCCTATATATTTATCTTTTTTTCCTATTAATAACATTAGGATCAAACATCAAAAATACTGGCCAGGCCAGTAAAATACCGGGCAGGTGGCAACCCTAGTTGTAGCTCTCTTTGTTTCCACTGCTTGGTTACCAGGCAGTAACCAGACTAACCTGAGCAAGGCTGCCTTTAGAAATAATGGGGCCCGCCCACCCCAGTCCCTAAGCCACACCCCCAGATCCTGCCCACACTACAGTTTAAAGACCATGGGGTCCGGGCCCTGCCCACCCCAGTCCCCAAGCCACACCCCAGATCCCACCACAGTTTAAAGACCACACAGAGCACTAAAACTGGTAAACCCCCCCCCCACACACACACACATTATAAAAAGCCATTGATGGTCAGGACCCCCTGTTAAGTTAAAAAAAACTGTGGCGCCAGGGTCCCCCATAAAAGTTTTTTTTATTTATAAATTTGATGGTCATGGCCCCCCTACAAAAAAAATAATTGGTGACACGGGTCCCCTATAAGTTAACAAAAAAAACATTGCCGCCAGGGCCTCTGTTACAAGGTAAAAAAAACTTTGGAGCCCCAGAGAATATTTAAAACAAAAACATTGGTGGCAGGGGACTATAGAGTATTCAAATAATACATTGGTGGCCATGGGTTTAAATAAATAAAAGCACATGCACACAAAAGCACATTGGTGTTCCGTAGAACTGAACTCGTGGCTTCAGGACTTCAACTTCGGCTCCTTTCGTGGCTTCGGGTCTTTTCACTGCTTCAGGACTTCTGCAGTTCAGGACTTTGGCTGTTAAGACTTTGGCTGTTGGCTGTTCGGAAAAGGCAGCATGGCTTTGGCGCTGTCAAAGGGGGCCCGGCTATTTCAAAAAGTGCAACACAGCAGGGCCCCCCTTAAAGGAGAACTAAACCCTAAAAATGAATTAGGCTTAAAAATGACGTTTTACTTATTGAACTTATTGCACCAGGCTAAAGTTTCAGCTTGTCAATAGCAGCAGTGATCCTGGACTCACAGGGGTCACCATCCTGGAAAGTGTCTGTGACACTCACATGCTCAGTGGGCTCTGAGCTGCTGTTGAGAAGCTAAATTTAGGGGTTGTCGCAAATTATCCAACAGAAAATTAGGTAATATATATAAAATATAAGCTGATGCTACAGGGTTGATTATTAAATCCTGATGCTAGCTGTACTGGTTTCTGTACTGCCATGTAGTAATTATCCATATTAATTACTAATCAGCCTTATACATTGACATTTATATTCCATGTGTACTGTATATTGTAAGCGGGTCCCTAATCTCAGAAAGTGACAGCAGCACAGAGCATGTGCAGTGAATCAGCCGAAAAGAAGATGGGGAGCTACTGGAGCATCTTTGTAGACACGGCTGTGGTTGCCTTCGGCTGGTACAGAAGCACAAAACATCATGTACAACATTTCTAGACTAACTTTTTAGTTTAACTTTCCTTGTCCTGATACAGCAGTACCCAAGTGCTCCCCTGATTGGCTGCCCTGTCTATGGTCCCTCCCACTTATTAGAAGCACATGGAGCCAGACAGAGTTGGGTACACTGCTTTTCACTGAACTGTTCCTTCAAACCTGGCGACGTAGGTACATGCTAGCAGTATGTCTCTACCCCGCCAATAACATAATTGACTGCTCAGCAGTGAGCTTACAATAACAATTCATACCCAAATATTCAGCTGAAGTTACTTTTCTAAAGTGCATGCATAGAGTTGCCAACCAGCTGGTAATTTGCTCTGCTGTCCAGTAAATATTATATTTGGTGCAGGTGTTATAAAAAGGGAAGAACAATGAGGATAAAAAAAAATTGAACTCTTAGCTAAATATTTATTACATAATCCCTTAAACCTCAAAGACTTAGGCTAGAACTGCTATACCTAATGTGTTGGGCATCTGTACCAGCCCAAGTTCTCCATTGCCCTTTAGCTGGAAACATCTGTGCTTCAAAATGCACATTATTTTTTTTCTGCTGATTCACAACACGTGCTGTCATGTGCCTTTTATCTATGTCTTACTCAAAGTATACAATTTATTTGAAACAAAATGAGAGTAGAGATAAACGTGATGCAAGTAATATAGAATGACCCGACAATGCGAGTGTCCACACTATATGAATAATTGGAACGCCAAAAATGTTTGAGGACCTCCAAATCACATATGTCTGGGTAATGTATATAACAGTTCAATATGTCTGGGTAATGTATATAATAGTTCAAGCATTGAACTGTTATATACATTACCAAGACGTGATTTTTGGCGTTCCAATCATACAATTTATTTGCACACAATACAATTAAGGATACATTCATTTTATAATTAATAATGCAGATTCTCATTACATGGCAACATTGCAGTGCCCCTTTTGATCAGGGATGCCACCTGTCTAGTTTTGACCGAAACAACCTGGTTTTCCATTGGTTGTCTGGTTCAGTAAAGCCTGTTTATCCAGTTATTACCCTGTCTCCTGGCATTATCACACCACACTCCTTCTATATCTTTGCCCTGCCACTGACATCATAGCACACTGGTGTCACCACTTTTCCCTTGGCTTTTCTTTCTGGTTTTAACCTCATATCACAATGAGGTCCGTCTGTCACCATTAGCACCATCTATGTGTCAGATGTGTGTCAGAGAAATGACAAGTAGAGATGGGTTCTTTGTTGGCCACTGTTTTCTGCCAAAGTTCAGCAACATAAGCCAAAAGCCTTACTGCACAGTAATGCACATTTGCACACTTACACACTGCAAGCAGATTTACTTAAAAGATAAAATAGCAGAATAAGTAGATGTAGCTCCTGTCCCCCACGCAGAAGCAAAATATACATATTAGAATATATTCTCTTGCACACATTGCATTGTGTCACCTGGCTTTGTCTCTAGATGAAAAATAACAAGCATAAAGCTGCAGCAACCAGAGACACCTGCAATATTATTGAGTGAGAGGCAGACTATCAAAAATGGAGGCGATTCTTTAGATGTTTAAACACAATAATGGGGTGTAGCTCCTGTCCCCTATACTTAAGCAAAACTATTTTCTAATATATTTTCTTGAACACATTGAATTACAGTTAAATATTTGGACAGAAAACTTTTTTTCTAATTTTGGTTCTGTACATTACAACAATTAATTTTAAATGAAGCATCTCAGATGCAGACATTCAGCTTTAATTCAGTGGACTGAACAAAAAAATTGCGTAAAATGTGGGGAACTAACGCATTTAACACTATCACTTCATTTCAGGGGCTCAAAAGTAATTGGACAAATAAAAAACTGAAAATAAAATGTTCATTTCTAATACTTGGTTGAAACCCCTTTGCTGGCAATGACAGCCTGAAGCATTAAATTCAACATCACCAGATTCTGGGTTTCCTCCTTTTTAATGCTCTGCCGGGCCTTTACTGCAGCAGCTTTCAGTTGCTCTTTGTTTGTGGGCCTTTCTGTCTGAATTTTAGTCTTCAACAAGTGAAATGTATGCTCAATTGGGTTTAGATCAGGTGACAGAATATTCCACTTCTTTACTTTAATAAACTCCTGGGTTGCTTTGGCTGTATGCGTTGGGTCATTGTCCATCTGTATTATGAAACTCCTCCCAATTTAGCTGTATTTGAGCACCTCAGAATTCATTCGGCTGCTTCTGTCCTGTGTCACATCATGGATATACACTATTGTCCCAATGCCACGCCTAAGCCATCACACTGCCTTCCAAATGTTTTACACATGATGTGGTATGCTTTGGATCAAGAGCTGTTCCATGCCTTCTACATACTTTTTTATTGCCATCATTCTGGTAGAGGTTGATCTTGGTTTCATCTGTCTAAAGAATGTTTATCCAGAACTGTGCTGGCTAGTTCAATCTAACCTTTCTATTCTTGATGCTTAGGAGTGGCTTGCACCTGGCAGTGCACGCTCTGTATTTACTTTCATGCAGTCTTGTCTTTATGGTAGACTTGGATATCAATACACCTACCTCCTGGAGAATGTTGTTCACTTGTTTGGCTGTTGTGAAGGGGTTTCTCTTTACCATGGAAATGATTCTGCGATCATCCACCACTTTTGTTTTCCGTGGACATCCAGGTCTTTTTGCAGTGCTTTCTTTCTCAGGATGAACCAAACTGTAGATTTGGCCACTCCTAATATTGCAGCGATTTCTCGGATGAGTTTTTTCTGTTTTTGCCGCTTAAGGATGGCTTGTTTACCTGCATGGAGAGCTCTGTTGACCACATGTCTGTTCACAGCAACATCTTCCACATACAAGCAATTAATAATGACATAAGGAAGGAATTGCCCACAGCTGCCTATGAAATAACCTTTGAGTCAATTGTCCAATTACTTTCCAACCCCTGAACTGAAGTGATTGCATAAAAATGTGAGGAACTAAAGCCTTTTTTTTTTAACACAGTCTTTTTGTGCAGCCCACTGAATTAAAGCTGAAAGTCAGCAGTTCAACTGCATGTGAGTTGTTTCATTTGAAATTAGTTATATGTAATGTACCGAACCAAAATTAGAAAAAAAGTTGTCTGTCCAAATATGCACCTAACTGTATGTCACCTGGCTGTGTCTCTAGATGAAAAGTAGCAAGCACAACAAGCAGCAGCCAGTGAGACCTGCAATATTATTCAGTGAGAGGCAGACAATCAAAAATGGCTGTGATTCTTTAGATGTTTACACACATAATAGGGCCTATGTAATTAAGCCATAGCAACCATTCAACAGATGCCATTTACTGGTCAGTGTTTTTGAAAACATCAGATTTGTTATGTGTTGCTAGATGTGGGCAAATGTTGCGCAAGAATCTTTTCAAACTTTATACAATTTTAACTATGCATTGTAAACTGAAGATGCAGTTTGACCACTCCTTATGGCTTTGTCCAGATGTACTAGGTAAGATAGCCCAAAACAGATACTTTAAAACAGGAAACACAACAATATAATAATATTTCATTGCAAACATGCCTTGATTTTAGACAATATTGGAATATAGCTCTCTTACATAATTGTGCAATTTAGTATTTTAAAACTGCTAGAATTTAGTATAAAATTAAAGGGAATCTCAACTCAGATACTGTTTTTAGTTAATGAAAAATATAATCCTAAGCATGTTTTCAATATGCATAAACATTTTAAGTGGTTTGTGTGTTTGTAAACTGATGTCCGCAGTATTGGTCTGGCTGTTTATATTCTCTGCACTACCACCACTTGAAACAAATGGCAGCTGATCCAACCACTAATTATTTTCATCTTTCTTGGTAAATGTTATCATTGTTTTTCACAAACACCAGAGGGAGCTGTAATGATGCTTTTCACAAGGATAATTGAAATGATGTGTAAGGGCTAGTCCACATGGGAAGATTCAGGGAGATTGGTCGCCTGGCAACCAATTGCTGTTTCTTTGGGGCGACTAATCTCCCCTCGTGAGGCGACTAAGGAAAATGCAGCACCGCTTGTGAATAGGTGACTTTTCATTTTAGCGGGTACGAGACAAGCAATTCAGGGAGATTAGTCGCCCCAAAGAAACGGCGATTAGTCTCCCTGAATCTTCCCGTGTAGGCTAGCCCTAAATGGGGGCGATGGAAATAAATTAGGGATGCACCAAATCCACTATTTTGGATTCAGCCAAACCCCCGAATTCTTCGAAAAAGATTCGACTGAATACCGAACCGAATCAAACCCTAATTTGCATATGCAAATTAGGGCTGGGAAGGGGAAAATATTTTTTACTTCCTTGTTTTGTGACAAAAAGTCATGCCATTTCCCTCCCCGCCCCTAATT
>CM044432.1:88704955-88728334 GCA_024363595.1 Xenopus borealis | reverse complement strand
CGCCCATGGCCGTGGATGGGGGGGGAGCCGACCTTTTGGGTTGCCTAGGGCGCCCGTGTGGCCTGGCCCGCCTCTGTTCCCCTTTAAGTTAATTTTTAGAGGCAGATTTATCAAGGGTTGAATTTATCAATGTCCAAATGAGACAAGTAAGGGGAAGTACTGAATCTCTTAACAGCGGAAAAAATATTACCAAAAGAAAAATTCATTGCACACAACACTGAATGTTTCATGTTACAACATGCCTTCTAACTAAAAGCTTTAAAGGTAACTGAGCTTATGAAAATCAGTCTTTTGTTTTTTGCTTCTCTCATATTAAACATTCACAACCCCTTACTTTTTTGGACTTTGCTTTTTGTGTCCACTTGTTTATATATGTTATACATTAGCTTTCACTTTGTCAGTATTTGCAGGGCTCTAACCCTGCACTATACTCTTTGGTTAAATGAAATATTCTCCTCTTTTATTTTAACTGTGGAATAACATGTGTCAGTAAGTGAGGAATGGCAGGAGTTTGGTACCACACTGGGGCAGGGAAAGTTAAAAGCAGAAAAGAAGAGATGTAAAATGAAGTAAACAACCAGGGTAAATATGACATATCATATCTTATCATTTTATAATTACACAAAAATTTTTTTCAAAAGCTTCAGAAATTTCTGAAATAATATAATATTAGCCAGTGGAATGACTACACGTTACTGTTGCCCCCACAGAAAATTAGGGCCACAAAACATTGATGAATGTATCTATTCTATCAAGGTATATTGAGAGCTTTACTGGGCCCTCTACACTCCGGTCCCCCCCACAACCACATGGTCTTCTTCTTCTGTAGTTACGCCCCTTATATTAACCTTAAAGGACAAGGAAAGTTAAACTAAAGAACTAGGCTAGAAATGTTGTACATTATGTTTTGGGCTTCTGTACCTGCCCAAGGCAACCACAGCCCTTTAGCAGTAAAGATCTGTGTCTCCAAAGATGCCCCAGTAGCTCCCCATCTTCTTTTCTGCTGATTCACATGCTCTGTGCTGCTGTCAGTTACTGAGGTTCGGGACCGACTCAAAATATAATTAAATATATAATACACATAGAATATAAATGCCACAGTATAAAGCTGATTAGTAATTAATATGGATAATTACTACATGGCAGCACATAAACCAGCGCAAGCAGCATGAGAATTTAATCAGCCCTGTAGCATCAGTTTATATTAGAGACAAACCTCATTTTCTGCTTGTTATTTCTGCTTTATAACTATGACAACCCCTAAGCTTAGCTTACCAACAGCTGCTTAGAGCCCACTGAGCATGTGAGTGTCACAGACACTTTCCAAAATGGCGACCCCCTGTGACAAGTTTGAAGTCCTGGATAATTTCTGCTATTGACAAGCTGAAACTCTAGGCTGGTGCAATAAATTCACAATATAAAACATGGCATTTTTAGCCATATTAATTTTTAGGGTTTAGTTCTCCTTTAAAGGAACAGTTCAGGGTAAAAATAAAAACTGGGTAAATAGATAGACTGTGCAAAATAAAAAATGTTTCTAATATAGTTAGTTAGCCAAAAATGTAATGTATAAAAACTGGAGTGAGTGGAACACAACATCCTGCTTTTCACCTCTCTAAATCTGAGTAAGTCAACGACTTGAGCGGGGGCCACATGGGACATAACTGTTCAGTGAGTTTGCAATTGAGCCTCAGCATTCAGCTCAGATTCAAAAGCAACAGTTATGACCCATGTGGCCCTCCCTCAAGTCATTGATTGGTTACTGCCTGGTAACCAGGGTAACCAGTCAGTGTAAACAAAAGAGAGCTGAAAAGCAAGAAGTAGTGTTCTGTTCTATTAGGTTAGACTTGCAGTCACTCCAGCTGTTATACATTACATTTTTGCCTAACTAACTATATTGAAAACATGTTTTATTTTGCACAGCCTATCTATTTACCCAGTTTTTACTTTTATACTGAACAATTCCTTTAAAGGAGCACACCAAAAGAAGTGCCCTACACTTGTACAACTGGTGTGTTTGCTTCAGAAACTCTATTATAGTTTATATAAACAAGCTGCTGTGTAGCCATGGGGTAGCCATTCAAACACAGAATACACAGTAGGTAACAGACAAGTTCTGAGAATTCCATTGTATACTACAGAGCTTATCTGTTATCTGGTGCATAGCCTGCACCTTTTCTAATTTTTAAGCTTTGAATGGCTGCTCCTGAAGTAAACATGTTAGTTTTACCAGTGCAGAGCAACAGTAAAATATATTGTCTTTCTTTTTAAAAACTTTTATTTGTTGGTGTTACTGTTCCTTCAAGGAACTGTATCCCCTTTTTCTTGGAAACTGATATGTCACCAGGAACTAAAGAGGAAGCAGACCATGTGGCCCAAAAGTATTGAGGACCATGTGAAGCTCTAAATAATAAGCAGTTTTCATTAATCTTGAAAGAAATGGTCAACTTACTGATAGATTTGAAATTTAAATTTTCTGTGTAAGCCAGTAACTTACGCCACTGTATGTCATAGAGTACTTTCAGCTGTCTGAAAATGAAGGTCTTCTGTTTCTTAGAGATGCTTTCTTTAAAAGTTATTTGGCACCAATATATTGTAGTCCTAAGGAAAATGAATCAGCCGGAGACCAGATTTGTGGAAAACATAGTTTAGTAGCTATTAGTTTTTTCATGTTTTTTTATCTGCAATAGATTGTGGAAGAAACATCACTCATTCTCAGCAACATATGTGTGACATGGTGGTTAGTGGTTATGTCTTGTAGCACTGGGGTTCTTAGTTTAATTTCATCAATCCATCTACATTTAGTTTATATATTTTCCCCAGGTGTGTGAGTTTCAACCCACACTCCAACACCATACAGGCATTCATTGGCTCCTAAAGAAACTGACCCTAGTTATATATAGTATAAGTATATATGGGAACTAATTCCGCGGTGCGCACGCTGGCGTGTTTTCAATGGCGCAAAATTTTTAATAGGCATCGCAAAATTTTTAATATTTAAAGGGGACTTTGGCCTTTTGTGATTGCCCGTGATAGGTTTATTCTTGGTGCCCTGTACTTGTGTTGAAAAGCTTCTGTTTGTTCCTGAATACCTGTTTTGACCCTGCCTGGCTTTGACTATTCCGATTACCTGTATCCTGACCTGTGCCTGTTATTTGACTACCGATTCTGCCTCATCCTCATCTGATTGATCACCCGGTTTGACCCATTGCCTGCCTGACGACTCTTGTTATCTGCCTGCCTCGACCCGGCCTGTTTGACCACGAACCTGCTTACTCCCGTCTGTACCGTGACCTTTGGCCTTAAAGACTTTCTATTCAGCCGTGCCCCATTGCTGGCCAGAACTCCTGCCCTGTACCTTTTGTTTAAGTCCAGGTGGCATCTGAGTAGCTGAGGGCTCCTCCCGAAGCCAAAGGCGGTCACACTACTGTTGAAGCACGAGCCGAGACCAAGGTTCTTGGCATTTGTTCTGGTATTGGGTGCCGACCGTGACACTCAGTTTCACATATTACAAAAGCAAACATCTAAAAGGCAATCTGAGCCTTTCAGAACTCTACACTTTTATTCTTTATGATTACATAAATTCAGCCACCCAGTTGGCTTTCATAGTAACATAGTAAGTTAGGCCTCATAGCTAAGGTTTTCCATACCTTTTACCAGCTTAGTTGCCCTTCTCTGTACCCTCTCTAATACAATAATGTCCTGTTTGAGTGAGGGAGACAAAACTGTACGGCATATTCTAAATGTGGCCTTACAAGTGCTCTATAAAGTGGAAGAATGACCCCCTCCTCCCATGACTCAATGCCCCTTTTAATACAGCTCAAGACCTTATTAGCCCTTGATGCTGCTGCCTGGCACTGCTTGCTACAGCCAAGTTTATCATCTACAAGGACTCCA
Organism: Xenopus borealis; assembly: GCA_024363595.1. NCBI lineage: Eukaryota > Metazoa > Chordata > Amphibia > Anura > Pipidae > Xenopus > Xenopus borealis. The sequence goes on along the minus strand of CM044432.1, from coordinate 88,724,437 downwards.
AGGTCCTTTTCCATAATGGATTTGCCTAGTGCAGTCCCATTAAGGGTATAAGTGGCTTGAATATTTTTACATCCCAGGTGCATAACTTTACATTTATCAATATTGAATCTCATTTGCCACTTATCTGCCCAGATTGCCAGTTTGTCAAGATCCTGTTGCAAGGATGCCACATCCTATTAGAAGGAGCAAGAGGTGTAATAAAATCTGACCTGGTGGTCAATAAATCATGCAAATAAATCATGGAACATTGCCCTGAGGAAGTAAATTCAGAATTTTCAGATTGGACCGGTGTTGTTAGTGGGGTACCGCAGGGCTCTGTACTGGGTCACTTGCTTTTCAACTTGTTTATTAATAACCTGGATGTGGGCATTGAAAGTATGGTTTCTATTTTTGCAGATGATTCTAAAGTGTGCAGAACTATAGGTTCCATGCAGGATGCTGCCACTTTGCAGAGTGATTTGTTTAAGTTGGGAAACTGGGCAGCAAACTGGAAAATGAGGTTCAATGTTGATAAATGCAAGGTTATGCACTTTGGCAAAAATAATATAAATGCAAGTTATACACTAAATGGCAGTGTGTTGGGAGTTTGCTTAAGTGAGAAGTATCTTGGGGTTTTTATAGATAACAAGTTGTCTAATTCTGAGCAGTGTCATTCTGTAGCTACTAAAGCAAATAGGGTTCTGTCCTGCATTAAAAAGGGCATAAACTCAAGGGATGAAAACATAATTATGCCTCTTTATAGATCCCTAGTAAGACCTCATCTGGAGTATCCAGTCCTTAGGAGGGATGTAAATGAGCTGGAGAGAGTGCAGAGACGTGCAACTAAACTGGTTACAGGGATGGAAGACTTAAATTATGAGGGTAGACTGTCCAGGTTGGGGTTGTTTTCTCTGTAAAAAAGGAGCTTGCGAGGGGACATGATTACACTTTACAAGTACATTAGAGACTAGACAAATATCGGGACCTTTTTACCCGTAAAGAGGATCACCGCACCAGAGGCCACCCCTTCAGACTAGAAGGACTTTCATTTGAAGCAGCGTAGGTGGTTCTTCACAGTGAGTATAGTGAGGTTATGGAATTCACTGCCGGGTGATGCTTGATGGCTGATTCTGTTGATGCTTTTAAAAGGGGCTTGGATGATTTTTTGGACAGACATAATATCAAAGGCTATTTTGATACTAAACTCAGTTAGTATAGCTATGGGCATATATGGTTTGTGTGAAAGAGTGGAGGGGTGTGTGTGTGTATGGATGCTGGGTTTTAATTTGGAGGAGTTGAACTTGATGGACTTTGTCTTTTTTCAACCCAATTTAACTATGTAACTATGTCTAGTGAGGGGACGGCAGGGACGCCTGCTGCCCCCTCGACGGGGACTCCAGCCCGCCCTTATGTTATGTGTGTTGTCCTTCGGCGGCAGTTCTTTAGGGTGCGTGCAGCGTGCCTCTTCATCAGTTACAGGCGCCATCGTGCCAGTGTGCAATTGCACCACATTTTAATGTATATAACGATTATTAAAACCACAGGTCATTGCCTGTTATAGGGTTTGTTCTTGGTGCCTTGTACTAGTATATTATCTGTATCTGAATTCTGTGTTTGACCCTGCTTGGCTGTTTGACTTTCCGGACTTCTGAATCCTGACTCTTGCCTGATATTCGACTCCGATTCTGCTTTATCCTCTGATTGACTTCCTGGTTTGACTCTTGCCTACCTGACTACATTTACACTTTGCCTGCCCCGACCCGGCCAGATCTGACTACGATTCCGTCTAACGCCTTGTACCACGACCTTCTGCCCAAAGACTTTGTCTACAGTTGTGCCCCTTTGTCTGCCCAGAACCCTTCGCCTTGCACCGCTCTTTTTAGATTAGCCGAGGGCTCCTCCCAAGGTGAAAGGCGGCTGTTAGAGGCAGAAGCACAAGCCGTGACCAGGGTGCTTGGTATCAGCTCTGGATTGAGGGTGTCAACCGTTACAAGAGGGTTACACCAGCTCTACTCTGAAGTCGGGTATTAAAGGGCAGATTTATTAAGGTTTGGATGGTAAATTAAATTTTTTTAATTCAAATAAATTTAAATTTAAAAGCACCAACTCAAATGGAAATTCAAATGAAATATATCACACCTCAACCATGGAAACAGTTCTAATTCATATAACCACCGCCTAAAACCTGCCGAGTTAAGTTACAAGTCAGTGACATGAGTCTGTTCAACCATTTGATTATGTTAATTGCCTTCCTGATATTTGAGGTTTTTTTTTGGAGGAAAACTCAATTCGAATTGCCAGGTGGGGTCTATTCAATTATTAGAATATTAGACGTTCAAGTTTTTTCATAAAATAACCTCCCATTCAAGTTGTGAGTACATTCAAACTTATTTGAAATGCAACCTTTGATAAATAACACCCTAGGTGTTTAACTATACATTTCATTGTTTGTTTCATAACCTGTAAGCAGACTCATGTAATGGGTTTAAAAAAAATAATTTGGTTCAGCGGTCCCCTTCTCGGATTGCCTCCACTGTGAACCAGGATGAGTGTGTTGGGACCACTGATTTAGAATAACTGCTGTCTACACTAGAAAGAGATAAAATGTGGTTTAAAAAAAATGTTTTCTCTTAAACTTCCAGAGGCAGCTTTATCAACTTTTTTTTAAGCTCTTTGAGACAAGGACCTCATCCCATCTGTGTTCTGAAATACTTAAGCACAGATTTATTTATTTTCACTTTGTAAATTTTACAATAACTATATAACCCTGTTTGCAGGGCCATTTTAAGGCTTTGGTGGGCCCTGGGCAAAGAGCCAACTAGTGGGCCCCCCATAACCATGGCGTGCATCCTGCGTGCCAGAAAGTTTTTGAAATCCGGTCCTGGCTCCCCTCCCTCCCTGTGTTTCCTCCCTCCATCTCCCTCCCTGTGTGCATCCCGTCCCTCCCTGTGTGCGTCTCCTCCCTCAATCTTCGTCCCTCCCTGTTCCCCCTCCTTCCATCTTCCTCCCTGTGTGCGTCCCCTCCCTCCATCTTTCTTCCTCCCTGTTCCGTTCTTTCCGTCTTCCTCACTGTGCACGTCTCCTCCCTGCATCTCGCCCTGCCCCCTGGCGCAGTGGGCCCCATCATTTGCATTGTTAAAGCGGCCCTGCCTGTTTGTGTTTATGCCTTGTAAAGCACTTTTACATATTTACTTTTACATATTTGTGGTGTAGAAATACCTACTTAAATACACATACATCAATTACTTACATAGAAAATAATAAATGTTTGTGTGAATATTGCTTCCTAGGAAACATATCTGGACAGACCACTCTGAGAAATTTTTACTTGGACTGCTATTTAGAAACTATTCCAGAGTTTTTCCATGAAACCTCAACAAAACAATAATATCTGCTTCCACTCATATTAATGACTTTTTTACAATAATGTGTAGGTAACCCCTTGTAAAATAGCTTTCTTCTTGAAATTTTATTTTACTACTAAGAAATGTTAATTTGACACCCCTGCACCTGTTTCTCTTCTATCAACCATCACTCCATAGTAACTGACCCAGAATGTTATTCAAAAAGCCAGGCCTTTGAATATTTATTTAATAACCAGAGAAAAATGAACCAATAAAAAATGTTAAATTGAAACTTTGAATAGTTTTTTTTTTTATAAATTACAAATATTTAAATATACAGACATTTTTAACAACAGATTGCATAAAAAAAACAAAAAATATTTACATGGTTTAATGTTTTTTGGTCACCGTTGTAAATCAGTCAATGTGACTGGAGTATAGGAACTTTTTTCAGGCTGTGTAGCATCTTTGCAAAAACTTGCAAGGACTTCATTTTGTACACACTGAAATAAGTGAAACTGATTTCACAAACATTTCTTTACCAGAAATCTCCCAAATGAGCAGCTTTAACAAGCAAAGAAAAACACATCAATTTTAGCAAACTAAAAGAAGATGGGTTACTTATTGACCTATAGTGGCCTGACCTATAGTACCTGTCAGCAGTTTTAAGAGAATGGAATGAGCACTGCCACTGCATATCTGCAGTGTATTGCAGATTGTTTTATATTACCTGGAACCCTCCATTTTTCTATTTGTAATATCACCTTCAATGTGTAAAATACAATAAACAATATAATTAGTGCAATATTCTGTATCAGTCTAATCACTACCTGTTTTTCAAATGTATCTCTCGGGCCAAAGTTGGGTGCAGTAGAATAGCACACATGCAGTCTATTTTTTGATCCCACAAAAACATAAAACTCCATTGAGCACTTGTAGCAATACATTTTGGCATATAATAGTTGTAGGAATTGTAAACAGAAAGCTAAAGTGAAAAATAAAATGTAATTGTACTCTGGCACAATAACAACCGTAAGTGTTGCCCGTCAGTAATGTTAATCTGTCTACTGTTAACTAGTCTAATGTTACTGATAACTAGCTGTTCAATGCTTTCAACAAGTATACAGCTGGCCAGCTCATAGTATTCAATGAAAATTGATAGCTGTGGGCAACTGTCTGCAATACAAACACACTATTGGTGATGTTCAACAGTTTTAGACGGTTTTTGCTTCAAGAATTGTTGTTTTAAGGTGATCAACGTTCATACAGAAAGATCTACATCCACAGGACGAATTTTGATAGAGGTAGATTTCATGGGATAGTATCTGCCCTTCCAGGTCTTCCAGAATATTCCCTGCTTCCTCTCATGCCTTGCTCGGGGTACTGAGAGGAAATATTTCCCATTAAGGTTAGAATGGCCACATGAGTTAAACCACCATCCTCCTGTAAGCAGATTAAAATAATGGTTAGTTGCATGTTTTAATATGTTGTATTATATACTACATTTAACCATACTTAAGATAAAACCTTTCAGAAAATATACACTACAAGATCATTTATACAGCCTACAGAGAGGGTCAGGACTAATTCTTAATTAAAATGCTGCTTTAGCACTTTTAAAGACTTCATGCATTAATGAATTATAACACCAATGGCTTTGAACAGGTTTCATCTAATGCACTGTAGACAATCAGCTTATTTTAAGTCTCATTAAAATGTTCCTGAAAGCAGCTCAGAGCTAAGGTTAAACTGGGATTAATAAAATAGTAGGCAGTGAGTGAACATTTAATTGTAGGCTGTAAAGCCCTAGTTTGCTACTCATTAAAAGATTATACATTTCTGATTGATATTTATGAAACTGTATTTTTAAGAACTCTTCTGACCTGAAAGGTGTTTGGCGCAGTTGAAATCAGGCTTTTTGTCATGATCTCTGTCCCGAGTAGAGAATGATACTTGTTGAAAGTCACCTAGAGCATTTTCTAGTTCCCCAGTCACTGGGCCAAGAAGCTGAAGAGCATAAGCGTCATTATCACCAGCAAGTTGAAACTTTGCTTCCATGTACTGGACATTATTTTCCCAGTCCTGTAGGTCAATGTGTAGGAGATACTCTCCCTGCTGAGTAATCTGGTGCATCTTTTCTAGTCCCAACCAGAACTCACCTGCAAGCACAATAAATCAAGTGAATTAAGTTAAGCTATTAGACTTCAATTGAAAAAAGGACACAGATAATTCACTCCTTATGCTTTAGCTAACAAGCACACACTTAAAAGAGAAGTCAACCCCTTTGGAGCTAAAATCCCTCCCCCCCTCCCCTGTGAACTCTGTGGACAGGACCTGTGCCAAGGGGTAAGTAGCAACTTAGGGGAATTTGCCGGAGGGGGGGGACACAGGTCAGGGGGGAGGGATTTTCGTGCCGAAGGGGTTGACTTCTCCTTTAAAGGCTACAGTGAAGTGGAATTATTCTACTCCACTAATTGAGTGCAACTATTTAAGAAAATAATTTATGGCAACAGATGCCTTTAACAGTTTAATGAAACAATGAGGTTCTGTAATATAAAAGGTCAACTGCAAATAGGTTGCTGGGTGGTACTTTACTACAGCAAACTTTGTACAGTATTTTACTTATTGGGGGGTTAATGTTATCAAACAATCACAAAGTTACAATTCAATGTTAAAAAAAACTGGCAAACCCTCTTTTGTAAAAAGAAAAAAATGTAAATACATTTGTAGTCTTTATTATATAGTCTTTGCAGCCAGCATTGAACCAAAAAGAATAACTGAATAAAGTTTATAAGCTAATTATTACTTACCATTAAGGTTTCCAAAACCATCTGTGTAGGCTTCCCAGAGCTGATCAAAGTCAACAGAGCCATCAGTACGTCTCTGTATAACAGTCCACCCTGCATCTGTTGTAAGAAGAGAAAAATAGTACATTAGTCATCTCTGTTACTGGAAAAAACGAATTATTCTGTCCTTGGTTACTGATGTGTATTGGTAACTGTATTTTGAGGAATTAAGTATCATTATATATATATATGTATGTGAGTGTGTAGATGTGTATGTATGTGTATACTAAGGGGCAGATTTACAAAATTCACGTGAATAATTTGAAGTTCGATCTAATTTAATAAAAATTCGAATCTTCGAATATGTAATTAGGCAAATTCGACCATCGAATATTTAAATAAAATTTTATTCGAATATTCGATGGTCAAATAACGTCCCCTTTAAACTTTTATTCAACCACCTACTTTGCCAGGATCAAGCTGCCGAATTGGGATTCATTAGCTGAGATTGAATAAAAAATTTTTTGAATCGATTAAAATCGTTACAATATTCGAATTGCAGTAAAATCCTTTGAATTCGATAGTTGAATTCGAAGGATTTTACTTCCCCACTATTCCCATGGTCGAATTTCGAATTTTTTTTTAATTCGAAATTCGACCATTAGTAAACCTGCCCATAAGGTTCATTTGGAGGGGTTGAACTTGGTAGACTTCTAGTCTTTTTTTTTTTAACCCAAATTAACTATGCAGCTACTACAACATTTCCCCCCAACACCAAATAGTTTATATAATGCTTTCATGAAAATGTATATTGTGCCACTTATTAAAATAACCCAAAAGTGTATTATTTAAATCTCTATTAGGCTGGAGACAGACAGGGAGATTCAGGGAGATTCTGTCGCCTGGCGTTTAATAGCAGGCGACAGTCTCCCCGAACTTCCTTCTCCCTGTCTGTCCCCAGCCTAAGATGTGGGTGCAAGCTAGGCACTGATTCACTCACCTGTTGTCATTTCACAGTACACTTCAAAAGATTGAGCCCCAGATGGCTGTATTGAGAAGATACCGCTGGACTTTTCTCCTTCTAAGAATATTTGGTGACAGTCAGAAGGGAACACTGAAAAGCAAAATAAAAGATAGTGAAAAAGCTGTCTAGACATTGTAAATACATATCCACTAAAAATGTACAAGAAAAGGTCTGCAAGGCAATATGTCTACAGACACTAAAGTATAATTAATTTCAAGCCATAGCTGAAAATGCTTTACACCAGTAATGTACATTTCCAAGTAAATAAGGACTGGACCCTTTAAGACCCAAATAGTTCTTCTGTTACGGTTGATACAGTAGTTCATGACATTTTTCCTGACCCTGTGCTATTTAATAAGTTACAAATAAAAACAGTTTTACCTGTGGACTTTATCCTCAACCTCTCCCATGTGCCAACAAGACACAATTTTCAAAGCAAAGACTAAAGTACATTTGTAGCTTGTGTACAGCAGAAGGTAAAGTTTGTGATGCAAATTAAAGGAATGCTAACTTCTGCTGATAACTAAACAGATAAGGTATAGGGTTTTAGTTCATAGTGAAACTGGTCAAGGAAAAATGAGTGGGGGCAATGTTACAAAATCAAAAGTGTACTTATAAATAACTACAGAACTCTTACTTATCCATCTGATTAATATCCCTGCTTAGTAGAATACAGAATACTTGGGGCCCGATTTACAAAATTCACATGTATTCATGTGAATAAAATCGAATTCAATGGAATATTTGATTGTAGGATCTATTCGATTGGTCGAATATCAAATTAGGCATATTCGATCATCGAATAGTGAATGATCAAATAGATTCGAATGATCAAATATTCGATTGTTCGATCAGGGAATAAAATTAAAATTTAAAAATATTCGACTGCCTACTTCACCAGATTGGACCTACCGAATTGCAATAGAAGCCTATAGGAACCCTCCCATAAGCTTCTGAGGCTAAGTCCTGATTGAATAGGATTATTTGAATGATCGAATGATTTATTCGACTGATCGAATGATTAAGTCGACTGATCGAATAAATTATTCGACTGAATGATCGTCGAATGATCGAATATCGAATATCGAATAAAAGGTAGCCTAAAACTATTCGATTAGCATTCAACAATCGAATGCTAATCGAATATCGAATTTGGTCGAGCTAATTATGGGGAATAATAGTAAATTTGCCCCTTGAAGTGCAATCAACTCTTTATAATGAGAGTAGTAAATATGAACTTTCACCCAATTCTAAAGTCTCCCTCCTCCCTGATCTATCTAAGGAATGTCAGGCTTGGCCTCTTACATGTTAACAATTTCAGCTATTTGTGATAATGTACACTTCAGTAACTACCCTGCACGCAATTTAAAGGGACACTTTAAATTTCCTTTAACAGCCATTTCTCCTTGCTTAAAGGGATTCTGTCATCATTTTGTGATGTATTTTTTTATTTCTAAATTACACTGTTTACACTGCAAATAATTCACAATACCATATAAAATTTAGGAGATAAATATCTGGAGAAATTTCTGGAGATGTTGCCCATAGCAACCAATCAGATCTTTGCTAACTTATAGGTGGCTGTTTAAATCTAATTGCTGATTGGTTGCTATGGGCAACATCTCCAAAAATCTCTCCAAATATTTATCTCCAATCTTAGTAAACATGCCTCTTAATTCCTTAACCAGCAAGTGTATTTTTTTAAGTTGTAATATTGTTGTGTAGGCAGACACCTCATGTCATTTTGCCTGTTCATGTGCTGTCAGAATGAGCCAACACTTTAGAATTGAACTGCTTTATGGCAGGCTGCTTTTTCTCCTACTCAATGTAACTGAATGTGACACAGTGGGACCCGGCTCTTACTATTTAGTGCTGTTCTTAGATCTACCAGGCAGCTGTTATCATATCTTAGGGAGCTGCTATCTCGTTACCTTTCCATTCTTCTGTTGTTAGGCTGCAGGGGGGCGGGTGATTTCACTCCAACTTGCATTACAGCAGTAAAGAGTGACTGAAGTCAGATGACTGGGGCAGCTGGGAAACTGACAATATGTCTAGCCCCATGTCAGATTTCAAAATTAAATATAAAAAAAATCTGCTCTTTTGAGAAACTGATTTCAGTGCAGAATTCTGCTGGAGCAGCACTATTAAATGATGTATTTTGAAAAAAAATTCCCATGACAGTATCCCTTTAAATACATTAAAGTGTAATTATTGAGTGTAAAGATCATCCTTTTTCTACATTTGTAAATATCACCATAGTAAATGTAGATTGATTTTTTTATGTATTTGTTCAGTGCTTTCTATTCATGTCTTCTGATGTGTGTTCATTTGTTAAACTGAAACTCTGATTTAAAGTTCCATTATACTGGGTAGTGTTTGCCTTTTCTAATGTTTCACAGTGTAAATACATAAGCAACAGTTCTCCACTTAATATATATTTTTTCTTTTAAAATTGCCAACTATAACTGTCAGTACTGATGCTAAGAACTGAATATGAGCATAGGGTTTATATAGTGAATAAAGTACCCCCTCTTGTAAAATATAAGGATATTATAAGATACCAAGGAGTTTCATGACCATATAAAAACATGAGGCCAAAGGCCGAGTGTTTTTATACAGGTCATGGAACTCCGAGGTAACTTCTAATATCCTCATATTTTGCAACTGGGGGAACTTTATTTATTATAATACACAAGTTTGAGTGAGTCATCTGACAGAAATAACATCAGAACTCACCGTTTATAACTGATGACATCAGAACTCACCATTTATAAGGATATAATTTACAAGATATTCACAGCTTTTGTGTATTATATATATATATATAGAATGTACTGGTTAGCATTCACAGAATGATTATTAGCTCAATCTATTTTTCTCTAGCTAACCGTAAATGTGGCTTTGTTTTACCAAACACATTTCAGTGACGCACTCTGATAATCTATTGTTTGAAAAGTTGTACAAGCGTAATTAGGTATATGAGAAACATATAGCTTAATTATGTATCAAGAGATTGAGTTTTTTTTCTTACTCCACCACTAATTCCTCATGTAACAGTCAGCGTGACGCATTCTAACAAATTACATCAGCTGTGCAATGTGAGAAGTAGGCGAAAGGTTACACGGGGAATTTTGAAAGGCTGCTTCTTCTTTCCTGTAATACGGAACATTAAGAACATCCCTCCACACACAGTTATGTGAACTTTCCCCTACTTCATGGAAATATGTCTATTGTACTGTGATTTTTGAACACTAATCCTTAGTCTGGAAGATATGCTGGCTGAGTATATCTGGCATTGTAGGAAGTAGGCTGATGAAATAAGTATAAGCAGCATTGTGTTAGTTAAGTCTCCCTTTTGACTTCATTCATCCCATTGCAAACTAAACCCTATTATTCCTCCTACAAGGACTAAACTTTCACACAGTTGGAAGCTGTCCAAGTATTTTCTGCTTAAGGCAGAAAGATTTCATCTTCTGGAGGTGGCTAAACCCTCTCCTACATGAAATAAGGCTTCAACTTTCACACACTCGGCTCTGAGCCAAGACTCCTTATCCCCATCTGTTTTCTATGCAAACAACGGGGGCTTTGTACAGGCTCCATACTGTACTAAAATGACATTGAAGAGGGCTGTTCTCAGGATGCAGGTGCAAAAGACAACTCATACAGGGTCATTCCATTAACACACTAGGCTGGCACCAAAGGGGATATTAACAGTACCAGTTCACCATTCACTTACGCAATGTGGCACCTGATCTCTACTGAGCCAGATAACAGAAAGTGTAACTAGCTAAGAACATATAAACTACTAGCTAAGAACATGTCTAAGTAATAATATACCCCTTTCATAACATTTAATTATTATCATCTTAGAGTTTAGTGACCAAATTAAGTGCTTTTATACATGTCACTGAATGCCAAAGTGACTTGTGAAACTTATATTTTAAAGAATTGGTTAATTTTTAATAATATAGTGGCAGTGAAATGCTATTCAAATTTGCTTGAGAACGTTTGTATATCAATCCTAAATGTTTACATGCTTTTTCAAAAGCTAGCATTATTATTATTATTATTATTATTAACAAACACATATATATATATATATATATATATATATATTGTTAATATATCACATTGGACATAAATGTTGACATCCATTTATGTTAAATTATTACATGCTCAACTGTTTTATGTTTCCTGAATACGATACAGTAGGAGACAAAACCACCACAAAGCAAATGTGCTAGCAGACTGAGAAACACATTTAGGTGGCCTACAGAAATACATGGCAGAAAAATTCACGTAAGCTTATAACATAGAGCTTACAGACTAGTATAAACTTAAATTATTCAGTGTTGAATATTAAGAACTAGACTATGAATAATAGGAGTCATTAGAAGTGCCCTGCTTTAACATTACTTACTATGTTTTCCTTCTTCCGTGCTACTGTTACTCTGAGCTTCATCTTCAACAGTTTTTTTGAGATTCATCCTCCATGTCTGGGTTTCAAGTCTGCTATTCTGAATCTGTAATAAATGCTTTGTGTTAGCTTCATCTATATATATAATGAAGTTTTATCCATTCTGTAAATCTGCTCATAATAGCTCTACAACTGGCCAGTAGATCCTTTTCCCTCATTTCATATATATTCTTCTCTGCCTGCAATTGTTTTATTGAATAAAAATAAATGATATGCTGATAAAAAAGACTTACTGTATTTTGCAAGCTTTTAATCTGCAGATTTTGTTTATCCAGTTTGTATTGCTGCAGTTTAATTTTATCTAAAAGTTCATCGATCCTCTTGCTCTGAATCTCCATTAAAGTCTGCAATAGAAAAGAGAAAGTAATCAATAAATATGTGAGCATAGTCTTATATTGGTTATTAAATTATGTGCTTTATAATCATGGGCATGGGCCCGATTAGCGGCCTTCATTTGATCTACAACCAATCCCTTTCCAATATCCAAGGTCCAAAAATGATGGCAACTTTGTAGCAACACCAAAATATTCTTTTGAGGAAAGCTAGGAGTGATGCAGTCTCATCGAATAATTAATGACAAGAGATTATTATTAACATGTATTTTTATAGCGCCAACTTATTTCGTAGCGCTGAAGTAAGTTATACATGAATTACTGAGTATGTATGTATGTATGTATGTATATAAATATATATATATATTATATACATGTGTGTGTGTGTTATTCTAGCTACAGCACATTCACACTATAAAAGTCCCTTCCTCCCCCCTTGTTCAGTGAAACAAGAGAGTTCTACATCACCACCCACTAAACATGCAGTACGTGCAGAATGGGGGATGCTGATTGTTCTCAGAGAACTTACTATACATCCTACATCTTGGCCGAAGTTTTAGGGCTCGTCCAGACGAGAAGATTCGAGGAGATTAGTCGCCACGTCTTTGAGGCGACTAATGTCCTTGAATGGCTTGCTTGTATCTTGCACCCGCTAGCGCTAAAGTCACCAGCGCCTATTCACATGCGGCGATACGTTTTTTAAAGTCGCTTGAAATTGCCTTGTGAGGCAATTTTGAGTGACTTTGAAAATCGTGTTGCCGCGTGTGGATAGGCGCAGGCGATAGCAAGCCATTCGGGGAGGCGAAAAATCACCCCGAAAACTTCCCGTGTGGCCTTACCCTTAGGAGCAGGAATAGGTATATAGGTATATCCTATTAAAGATACATTACCTAAACTTTGTTATTTGTACTGCCCATGCAGACTATCCATGCTGGATTACAACTCTTGGATACCTGCTTATTATAACGTCTCTTTATTGGAATTTTTATAGGTGATAATGTTAGTCCTGTTTCTTTGTAGGCAAGATGTCCCATGCCCTGTATAAACAATCACTAAGAAAGATTTACAATGATATATTTTATTATACTTACATAATATGACATATCACATATCTATGTGATTACATTACTTTTTGTAAGCAGGATCAAAAAATAGACTGCCATTAAATGAGGACAGAGCAATAAACAAGTGCCTGCCCTTTTCCAGCAAACATGTCTCTTTGAACTTGTCTCAGGATCAGACTCTAAAGACAAATGTTCATGTTTCAAGACTGTTACTGCTAGAAATATATATAAAGTAGAGCTGTACCAGCTAACAGCCACTGAACACAGAAGACCAAATGTGAGAGTTTTGTTTAAATAAAGTTTGGCAGTAAGTGGCTCAATTGGATTATATGTCTAAAACGGAGACATAGTAGGTGGTTATTTGGATTAGTAGGATTTATAAGGATTGGTTACCTTATTAAGTAACAATAGTAAATAGATAAACTCTTTAATCACTATGGGTGTTTCAATGCATTGCTTCATCAGATCAATAACATTCAGTGCAAGCAAATGAAGTGCTATACACAGTGGGTTACTGTTACATACACCAGCTTAATGCTAACCGCTCCTTTCCTTAACTGCATTGCTAGGCAACCACCATTTGCTCCCCATTTAATTTATTTTGCACATGTTGCATTTCTTACTTAAAATAATGTGTACACGTACTTATTTCTTCAGTGTCAGGCTATAAAGTAAACATAAATATGCAAAGACATTTGGAGATGTATTTTAAAACCAGATTGATGGTTTACATCTACATGCCCTTTTTTTTCTAAAGCCATAGGTGTTCATTTGTGCAAAAGTGCAAATAAATCATAGCCAAGCACTATGTGGCTGTAATATATATATATTACTGTACCAGTGCAGCTATAGGATGCCTTCCATCTCCTGCCCCTTTACCACATTGACAGCTCACCTGGATACTCTGCAGGTCCTGCTTATCACTGCGATTCTGCCTCTTGCTTGGCTCCAGCATCTGGATCTTGGCCTCCACATTCTGCAGCCTGTGGTCCAGCAGCTGCCTCTCTTTACTGATCTCCTGCACCTTTCCTTTCAGCCCCTGGGACACGTCATACATCTGCTTGTCTCTATCCTCCAGCTCCTGCAACCTGCCCTTCAGAGCCTCCCCACTCTCTCGCACATCCCTAGTTTGCCTGCTCAGCTCCACCAGAGACACATTATGTTGCAATAGCTTGCCAGTGATCTCCTTCAGCTGCCCCTTGGTCTTGTCCACATGTTCTTTGAGCCCATGACCTAGCTGCAGCAACCCATGAGCTAGTACATTCACTTCATCCCAGGAGGCATGCTGCACCTTTTTCTCTGAAGAGAATCCCCAGCTCTCCCCTCTCAGCACTAGCAGGCTCAAAGTAATACTTGCAAGTAACAGCTTCATGTTTCTTCGCTTCAACCTGTCTGCCTTTCTCAAATTCAGGCTTCTGCTTTCTGTTCAGAAACCCTTCCTTATATACTGTATGTTCCCAACCCCTCCTCTCTGCCCTCCCAGTGTTAAGATATTGTTCTCTCAATGAGACAGTGACTGGGGGAGTAGCCCATGTTCCACTGCCTTCAGTCAGCTCCTCAGAGTGAATTCCTGCTCTTTGGTCTACCACAAACACACGCCTTTAGCTGCTTAGGGATTAAACTTCCCAAACAAATGTTAAGTAACAGATAGTGCTGACCTATTACACTGGATTAAGGTATCTACATTGAAACCTTAATTTTACATACCCTGATTTTAAATTTTCCAGCATTTTATGTCATTTTTGTTATGGCCCCACCAATACACACATACATAATGTTTTCTCTGATTTTAAAAATTTCCCAGATTTTAAATCACTTTGGGAGTTCTTCTGTATTTAATTTTTTCATCATTATGTCATTATTATTCTCAATGCTAATTTATTATTCATATTCTAATATTTGTATTCATTTCCTTAAGAACTCCAGCATGAAATAATGCATCTGTTTACTTTTGCTACCATTTTATTAATCATTTCAGAATAGACCTCCCAACATGCAGCTTTGTGCATTTATGAGTGCCTGCAAAATGTCAGTGTCTAGTTACAAAGTTGGTGTCTCTGAGGGGAAAGTGAGCATGTAGGAGGTAAAAAAAAGTACAAAGATGCCCTGTGATATGGAGCCCTAATAAATGTAACATTTTCTGTACTATAATTGAAAAGCAGCCAAAAGGGTGTTCACCAAAAAAAAAAAATTACACGTGACATTAGCAGTGCCATTGGGTTCATCAGCTCCTCCTGAAACATGTACTATGATTGATCCCATACTTTTACAGTATTTTGAACATTCTGAGAATATCACGGAGAGCACTCTTCCAAAGTCTGGCACATGACATAAGTTGTTCCATGTGCCTCCTTTTTGCACCAGTCTGCTGCGGAGACCCCTGCATAACAAAATTTTTGGGGCCACTTGGCCCCCAAGCCCCCTCCACTTCACACCGTAGTTAGAAGTCCACACAGACATCTGCACTAAAAAAGTAACCCCCCTCCCCACACACACACACACAAATTATAAAAAGCTATTGATGGTCAAGGCACCCTTGGGCCCCCCATAAAAGTTTTTTTTTTGTTTTTTTTTAATTGGTGGTCAGCCCCCCCCCCTTACAAGTTAAAAAAAACATTGGTGCCAAGGCACCCCTTACAAGTTAAAAGAAAATTGTGGCCCCAGAGAATACTTTTTAAAAAAAAACATTGGTGGCAGGGCCCCCTTACAAGTAAAAAAAAATTTGGGGCCCCAGAGAATTTTTTTTGAAAAAAACATAGCTTCAGGACTTCAACTTTGTCTCCTTTTATGGCTTCCAGTCTCTTCGCCGCTTTGGGACTTCAGTTTCGGCTGTTTTGTGACTTTGGCCCTTTTCGCTGCTTCGGCTATTGTCGTAGCTTCGGGTCTTTTCGCAGCTTTGGGACTTCGACTGTTCGGCACTTCCGCATTCAGGCTGTTCAGACTTCGGAAGGGCGGCACAGCTTCAGCACTGAAAAGAGGGCCCAGCTTTTTCGAAAAGTGCAGCACTGCTGGGCCCCCTTCAGCTCTGGGCCGGTACACTTGTACCCTCTATGCCCCCCTGATGGCGCCCTGCTTGTTTCCATCACAGTGCACTAGTGTACAGTGCCACGCCCCAGGCAACCTGGCCGGCCATGTCGCATGTCGCACTTTGAGGTATGCCGGGTGCCCCCCTAGCTTTGCACCCTGGGCACGTGCCTCTTCTGCCTACCCCTAATTCCAGCCCTGCTAACAGATACTGTATACCATAAGAATCTTTCTTTAATTTCATATATCAGTAAATATTAGCATTTTGCATTTTTCCCCTTGAGCAGCCTTTTTGGTTTCCATTCATACCTAGCGGAAAAAAGTTTAGATTCCAACTGTAAAAGTGTTTGCATAAAAGACACAGTTGTGTCCATTCATTGGCTAATGTAGCCTGTAGTTTCCTTTGCTTTGTGTGAGCAAAGTGCCAGATATGATCCAAAGGACAGGCTTAAATGGCAATTGGCACATTCTGCAGGTATAGCATACATTATTTGAAAACCTGGTTTTCAGTAATTCAGTTTTACAAGAAACTCATTTCCCATAGACTTCATAATAATTAAATAATTACATTTTTTAGAGTTTTCTTTTTCCATGTAATGGTTAAACAGAACCTTGGACTTGATCCAAATTAAGATATAATAAATCATTTTTGATGAAAATTCAGCCCTATGGGGTTTCTTTTATACTCAAATGATTTTATAGTATATTTAAAGTATGAAGATATGAATGATAGAAAGACCCCTTATCCAGAAAACACCAAGTCCCCAGCATTCTGGATAAGCGGCCCCATACCTGTCCTGGTACTAGAAAAGTATATTTTGTTCATGTGAAGACTTGCATAATAGTGCTTTACATATGAGCTGTAATATATTTTTGTGGAGACCTGTAACATTCAGGAGTTTACCTTTAAAACAATGAAAACTGCCTTGAGCACATTAAAGGATTAGGTTCATCTAACCATGACTTTTAAAAAGAGCTCAAACAACACTCTAAGAAATAAAATGCTTTCCAGTTTCTTGTAGCCTAGTTTTGCTATCATGAAAAGTGCAATATGCTCATGATGCAATTCAGTAATTACCTGCTGTGACCCCCTGTATTCATACTGCATAAACAATACATTTACTGAGATGCACTTATGTGCACCTGTCTAAATACACCTCTCCATTGTGATACCTATTTGAACCCACAGCTGTACTTTGTTTATTCATAAACAAGGCCTGAGCAGCATGAAGCTGGCACGTGCAGTTAGGTGCAGACGTGAGGGTGTGCTGTCCTGCAGCCACGGGATTTTCTGGGAGTGAATCAGAGCAGCTATTTCCCAGATGTAGACTCACAATTGTGAAAGTGTCAGCCTGACTACACTGCCTACCAAAAACACACAGATGTTGTGTCACATTAGCTCTAAACATTGCCATGTCAGAGATTCATCAGAACACAATCAAAAAAGAACCATATATTTCTTACAGGTATCCCTATGCAGTACGACATATAACTATGAAAATATCGTTAAGGCATTAAATAAACTTTTTTTTGTTGTGTAAGACCCAAGCAGACAATATTTATTTATGTAAGCGCTCCTCCTTTGCTTTGGTTAATAATTTTGCCCTCAGCCTGGAAACACACTTTGTTGATTTGGGCAAAGAAACATGGGACATGATCAGCTGAGTGTTCTTGCGCTGGAGCTGACAACATTTTCCTACCACGTCGGGGCTGCATTTCAGCCTGTGTATTTCAGCAGGCCCATTTCAGCTCCCGTGTGGTACTGGTAACTGTAACACTCCTATACTGGGGACATTTTCTCCCTCGACGGCACCACACTGATCATTTTTTTAAAAATTTAATCGAGAGGTGGGGTCTGGCCCGGCTGGGTTTTTTTCCCGGTGTCCCGCCAGGCCAGTCCAACAATGGGATTAGTCTTTTTATAAAACAAACTCATGGTACACCTATTGGCTTTCCCAATTGCTGTATTTTACTTTTGTTCCCAATGCTCCTTAGATTGCGGCTGGGCGGCATGCTGCCGCTCTTATCTTGACGCCCGAGGCCTGGGCCTTTGTGGCCTCACCACAAATCCTGGCCTGCCAACAGATAATTTATATTATAAGTGACATATTAAAGAATTCCCCTTTCAGCACACAGAAGTCATTACTTTCATTAAAAAGTATACTATATAATGCAGAAGACACACACTTGGCACTACTTCCTATAGTCTGACCTACTGTGGTTTATGCCTTGTGCTGGACTAAAAATCTGCTTCAAGGTGCAGAATGCAAAAACAAAAAGATGAATGCCATGATATGGCTTCATCAATGCCCTGATCTCAGTCTGTGGCACAATTTAGAATTTTAGCTGAAAGTGTCATCCAACACATCTGAGGCACAGTACTCACAACTGCACCCACCCATTTACTCTCTCACTCCATTGTGGTGGGTATCCAGAAGTGGATTACTATACAGCAGACTCCACAGTCCATATTGCTTTGCTTTTCTGAGCCCCCCTTTGGAAGCAAGGTCTGCTGTATAGTAATTACACCATTGGCTCATAACAAGGTTTCAGATATAGGAACACATTGGTGTATTAGCCATTCAGCAAAAATTCCAATAATATCTGAGGAAACAAAAAATGTATTACCCAACATCTTGCCCTTCAAGTTGCATTTTCAGCTCTACAGAATCCTATGTAATGGGGATGTAACACTTGTGAAAATAATTTATTTATCTTAAGTATTTTAACATGAACCAGGGACACCACTTGTCAGCTTTCTATTGTCTATCCAATACTTTATTATCATAGTGTGTTCTCTGTACTCTTTTCAATCATTAGTGTATTTCCCAGCAATGCTTCATCATATTGTATATTAGGAATGTATAATATATACAATATGTATTTACAATACCATTGGCACACTGTGAATAACATCTTTTTACCTTTTCCCCATTTATTCCTTCTGTTGTCCTTACATGTATGAGTTTTGTTTCTCCATTCCCACAATGTGACAGTTTTTTTTAGAAATGTGGGGGAGTGACTAGGCCTTTCCATCACCCAGCATTTTCTGGATGCAGACTTGACCTACAGGTTACTGTGTGAAAGTTCATAGCAAATCCTTGTGGTGTGCTGTTCTGCCGCATGCTGATCAATTTCCAGACAAAGAACTTACAGAGACCTAAACTGGGTCTCTATATCCTGCTCTAAAGATTACTTATTAGAGGGCAAGAGAGACGTTTTTATCAAATTCTAAGAAAAGTAATATACATTTTTCATTGGTTTGAAAAGTTATTTGTAAATGTCATTTGAACTGAAAGCAGTGTCTATCTTTCCCTTTCTGCACTGCTGGTTTTGCCACTTAAAACAATGTAGCAGAAAGCCATGCATGCTTCTTTACAAATATGTTGATCAGCTGGTTTCTGCTACACTGCTTTAAGGGACAGAACCACCCAGGCAGAGAATAGAAAAAT
>CM044432.1:88690943-88704819 GCA_024363595.1 Xenopus borealis | reverse complement strand
TTATAATTGCGCACTCTTAAGAAGTGCTTGAAGGTGTCGTAATCTTTTGGAGGAAACATTTACATTGACAGCGCATTAGTGCAAACTAGAAAATTCACGAATGGCCTTCCACTGGCGGAAGTGGTTGCTAAACAGTTTCCGGGTTCACAAAAGGTATATTGCATTCGCAAAACAAAATTTGTTCACGCAAAGGCTTAACTTTTTGCATTGCAAATATTTTTTGCGTTACTGACATATATTACATTCCCCTATATGTATATTAGGAAATTATAGTATTAGGTTTATGGCCACTATCAAAAGTTCACTTTATAACATACATTGGTTGCATCAATCTGTCTGTCACACAAATGATATCCTTGATGGTGTAATGTGGTATCCAATGATATGCATTTGATGAATTGTTAGTGTGCATATCTATGCAAAAATATACAATTAGTTAAAACAGGTCTTTATGATATTAGCTTGTCTGATAAAGTTGTACCTACTGAGTTTGCTCCCATCAGTTTTACCAGACTGGAAATTCCCCATGTAGTTAAACACAAGGGTAGTAGTTGTATACGTTTCTATGCTATGTGACTATATCGACTAATAGGCTGTCATTAGTTGATCTTGGAGCCATTGACATTGGCTCTGGCACAGGGTGAAAGTCTCTGTGCAACATTAATGTTTTTGAAAGGTTCTTTCCCACTACTGGGAAGTTGGTGTGAGATTTGGAGGTGGTATGTGGGCAATGGATACCTTGCCCTATCTTATTTCAGTAGAGATTCTGGGTGCAACTAATAGTTTGTTAGATGCAGTAGATTTCATTTGTAATCAGTCGTTATGGTGTAAAACTGATGGTTGCTAAAAGGTCAGATTTAATATAGAACTAGTCGTATGTACAAATTATGGTTTCATACCGGTATAAACAAATTATTTAAGGGTTACTTTACCTAAAAATGCATTTTCCATATGATGTGGACAGCAGTACAGCATTTGCAGACAGGAAAGAAACCAAATAGGTACCCTAATAATTAAACAAAAATGCATACAAAATAAACAGTTAAGACCAACTGAATAATCACCAGATCGGTGGGTTTATAACAAACTAAAATGTATTTTAAAGGGAAACTTTCCTTGTAACACATTTTCTTTTTCCTAATATTCTGAGCATTTTTTCTACTTAAATATTTGTTCTTTAAAATGTTAAACAAATGGTCCTTATGAACCATTGTGCCATTTATATAATAGAATTCTATCCTCACTGGTTACTGGGTGAAAGTTCACAGTGTTCCCTGTTAAATGTTTAAGTTCATAGCTATAAATGGCAGTGGAAAGTCATTTCCTACTTCCAGCCACAGAGGGAATTAACCAAACGGATTCCTGATGCGTAATTTTATGGAAAATCTAGAATTTGACCCATGCAATAATTTTTTTCCTCTTGATTCTGTGTGACTTTTCCAGGACAGCATATTCACATTTTTACTGCTCTTCAATTCAATTGACCACAAAGCTGGGTGATCCATTACTAATTAAACACATATCCATTGTTCATTCTGTCTGTATAAACAGATACTATTTTTGCATAGATGTTTGCAATGGTTTGTAATACAAATTTAGTGGGAATTAAAAATGGTGCTGGATGCTGGGTTCTGCCTAGTGACAGGCACATATGATTCAAAAAAGTAGTACCATATCTTTTTGAATTATACATAGACAGGACCCAGGTATCACTAGACAAGACCCAGAAACCTGCAGGGGGACTCACGAATGTAGAAGGCCCAGCAAGTCCCTGAATAATACTGTATTATTTGTTAAAATTTAACTACACATACAGTGTTTGCAAGTTATGATTTCATATTGGCATAAACAAATTATTTTTAATTAATTTAAAATAATTTTTGATTTGGGCCTAAAGCTCTGTACATTACTATTACATGCCATTTCCCTCACCATAAAAATGAACTTGTATGAGAAGTATAAGATGTCAGACTTTAACTGATATCTGATTGTTAATTACTATTAGGCAATCTCAGTCTCCGCCTATGGAAATATGAAGACCAAGGTCAGATTTAAAAGACTTACTCCTAGGCTTAGGGCCCACTCCCCCTCCCCCCAACAAAACTCTTGCTCATACCCACCACCCACTGCTGTTCCCATCACCCATGCTCCACTCAGCTACTGACGCCAACTGCAAAAACGTGATTGCATGTGATGGAGACATGCTGCCCCAGATCTTTACCACCCTTGGCCCAGGCCTTTACGACCTGCCTACAAATAACCAAGAAGTGGTGCACACCTTAAAATTAGCCTGTTCTGCATTTATTTGTCAGCCATCTTTGCTGTGGGATTATTAGACCTTGGGGTTTTATTTCATCACCCACAGATAAATCAAATCAGCAGCACTCAGAGTTAGGATGCGAAAATATTAAATAGGGGGACAGGCCTGGGTTCATCTATAGTATTTACGCTACTGTGTGCTACAGATGTAATCTATATCTCCTGGTTATCCGATCCTTGAACTACCAATCAGTATGGCATGAAGTTTGATTGTGATCTATGAGTCACCTGCAGACTGTAATAAAAAAAAACAGAGAAAGCGAACAATGGTGATCATTGTTGTTATAGGATTTCCTGCTTGGTTAGTGTGAAGGGTATCCCTTATGAATAAGGTGGTGGCTAGATGAGCTAAGGAGCCAAGCCAATATGTTTACATATCTATCCATTTCTCTTGGCAATATAGAGATCACAGACAGGGGCCCTGCGCAGAAGAGGACCCAAGAGATGTAAAATTGTGAATTGGGGGTAGTGAAAGTGACCTATAGCAATATAATTGGGGCCCCTGGGGGGTAGTCCATGCTAACTTTGTATCATGGGTCTTCGTGATTCCTGATGATGGCCAGAGTCACAAATGCCAGTTTGCAACATCCTTCCATAATTGCTTTACATAGAGCAGGGCTGTCTAACTGACTGCCTGAGGCGCACAACCCCCACCTACCTGTTGTATTTGCTTACCATGTGTAAGCTTTTTAAGGTATCACTACAGAGATTAACTGGCCCTTGCACTGTTGGGCAGGACTACATGGAAGACTTTGGCGCGTTTCATGTTTTATCCGAAACTGGGTGACAAAATGCCAGCGCAGAAAGTTGGATAGTTTTGATCCGACGCGAAATGAATGAATGTCAGATGAAGCTGTAGCTTGCAGAATTTTCATCAGACAGTTGTGTCGCGTCGGATCAACCTTGCAACAACTTTCCTGTCAGATCCAACACATTGAACGACAAAACGCCCGCGCCATTTCGGATCCGACAGAAACACGCCAAAGTCTTCATTGTAGTCCTGCCCTTAACCTCATTGCCTGTGCGTTACATCTCTACCAGTGTGTGACATACTCTGCCTATTTGTGACATATAGTGATGGCTGCTGCAAATTCGCAGCAAATTCCTGCAATTCGCCGCCGGCGACTAAATTAGCGAAAAACCAGCGAAATTTCACCTGGCGAAAATTCGGCCGCGTCTCGTTTTAGGTACGTGCGTTCAAAAACGAACGCACGCATCCAAACGAGACGCGGCGGCTTTTGTGAATTTTTCTCTAGAAATGTGTAAAAAATTCGCCATGTGTTACATCTCTGCTGGTGTGTGACATACAGTACTGTGCCTTTGTGTGACATTATCTGCCTGTGTGTGACATACTGTGCCTGTGTGTGCCCTGCTCTGCCTGTGTGTGACTTACCGTTCATGTGTGAGTCCTGCTCTGCCTGTGTGTACCCTGTTCTGCCTGTGGAACATAAGCCTGGTATTAGTTCTGGGGGTGTTAGCATTTGAAAATACATTATTGTTAGGGGCCCTTAAGGTGTTTACTCTGCTGGGGGTGCTGTGTTATCCACAGGGGAAGAGGAGGCATATGGATTTAAGCATATGTCTAGATAGTCGGCCAGATGTCAATCGGGCAGGATTAAAAATCGCGGCCGCAACTGGGCATATCGGGGAGAGATCTCTACGTGTATGGCCACCTTTAGCCAGATATAATCACATCTATCAGGTCAACCTCACAAGAGATAAGCGAGTTTAATTAAGGGTAGTGCTACTAGTTATCAATCTATTCAGAAATTGCACTGTCCATCCATTTAGAAAAAATATCTTCTTTCTTATGTAGATCTAAACATAAATATTAAATTATTTTGTGGGATGATAGCTGTTATCCCCATTCGGGGAACTTACCGGATGGAAATTTAATAATTTAATTAAATGTGGTGCTCCCAATAATTATGGATACAGGGACAAGACCAATGTGAATTAATTTAAGGAATTCCTCCTTGTTCCATCCTTGTCATTAAAATTGATGTAAACATAGACAAGGGCCTAATGGATTACACCCTCTATAAGGGAGCTTACTCTAATGTTTTAGTTTTAGCCAGGATGCTTTTTCTGATTTTCTTAGTCTCCCTTTCAGCTCTTATGGTGATGGTGAATCTGAGGAAAACTGATGTAATTTAAATCTTGTTAATTTGAAACTGGATTGCATTGGAGCGGGTCGAGGAGGGGCTGCATCGCTACTACAGTGAGCGCTATTGCGCTCCCTGCACTATAAGAGCCGAATTTCCGTTTTAAAAAACGGAAATTCGTCTCTTAAAGTTACCAGAGGCGGATTTTTGCCGCCCCTGGTAACTGGCCACCCTGTGTCGCCTGAGGCAAGATTCTCACCTTGCCTCATGGCCGGAGTGGCCCTGATCATGAACAGAGGGTAATTGTCAGCGGTACATTTCTACTTGGAGAAGGGCGGCCACTTGGTCTAAGGGTGGCCATACACGGAGAGACCTGCTCGTTTGGCGATCTCACCTCGATATGCCCACCTTGAGGTCAGATTACAACAGTGGAGATTGCGGATTGTGGGACCCCATCAACGAAGAGATTCGGCCATGATCCAACTGGATTTTTAGTCCCGTCTGATTGACAGATATCGATCGGTAAAGACCGTCAGAGGGCCCCATACACGGGCCAATAAGCTGCCGACTTGGTCTGTCGGCAGCTTTTATCGGCCTGTGTATGACCACCTTAAGTAGTGCTTAGTGCTTTATGGAGTCCACCTTTAACTAATTATTTGGGAAGGCAAACCTGGATTTGTGCTACAGAGGTCCACAACTAGACTGGCAAGATTTTAGGGGCAGCATACTTCCCAACTGTATCCTATTTTTTTGAAATTTGACAGCTCTAAATTTCCTATGCTGCAAATCACTGGGGAAGCCAATGGAAACCAAATGGGAGGGGGGGGGGGGGGGGTTGGGGGTTCAAAGAACCAAAAAAATTCTTTAGGGTTTATTTGATGGTTAAATTATTGTTTTGGTAGACAAAGTGCGGCCGTTCAAATGACATCTCTTATCTGAAAAAATCCATATCCTGAGCATTCTGGATTACAGGTCCCATGCCTGTACATCCATTCAGATTTGAAAGAACGCCATTTCCATTTTACCCTGAGAGATGTGAATTTGTAACTGACAGGTACATTAGATAGCTTCAAGAAAGGGTTGGATGCTTTTAAGAAAGTGAGAAAATACAGAGTTACTGAATGGACTCTTAGTATAAAGTTTATTTAGATACTATTTGAATTTCCTGCCCTCTGAAACAAACTGGAGAATCCATCTTCCTCTGGATCTACTAGCAGTTGAGCAGATATCACAAAAAAGTGAAGCATGATGGACCTATGTTTTCTCAATCTCATCTAATATTTTACTGATGGACCTCGGATAAGGATTATCATTGAAAATAATCTATGAGAACAAGATACTACTTATACAACAGTCCCTTCTTCCCTTTTTTAAATAGCAGATTTTAATAAAATGATAGAGGACTGATTTATATAGCAAAATATGACCTTCATATGGGTGCAGCTTTGTGCCTGGCAAAAAATAGCACATTAGCAAGAGAGGGCACCTTGCTGGAATAGCGCCTTTACTGAATGGCAGGCAGGGTAGCTGATGCAATGTTCAGGTCTTGTTGCATCATGTTTTTGTGCTGAAATGCGAAGATCATTGCCAGTTGAATGCAAATGATTTAATTTAATGTCAGCTTCATGTAAATCTGCACAAAAGATTTAATTAGTACTCGGATTTACTTCATTGGCAGTGTAGGAATCCATACCTAATGAATTCTGATAGCAAGCTTTGAATGACAGAATGGATTCAATTGAACATTAGAAATGTTTCATGCTATGGCTTGCAGACTAGCAAAAGGCAAAGTATAGATGTGTATATATATATACAAAAACTTATAGAATGTCAGCACAACTCGAAAAGCTAAAATTAGTTGCCTAATTTTTTTACTATTTTTGTATTGCAGAATTACATAGGAGAACTAGACGAGATGCATTATTCAAAATGCAACATGTGTAAAACTGCTACTGCTAAATGTATATAGATATAGGGGATGTATGCACAGGTTTGAGGTTGCTAGGCTTAAGTATATCCATCATTGGCTACAGTGGGGATCACATGCTGTGGGTAATGCAAACATTGCCCATAATAAATTGAAGGAGTTGATCAACTTTTGTTCAGGTGGTCCAAAAACTGCTTCCAATTTGCGTCTATATTACTGCATGGAAAATGGATGTAACTGGATTTCCAATGCAATCTGTGAGATCAGATCTGATTGCATTGCATAAAAATCACATGGTAACACTAATTCAGACCAAAATGCACAGGACTGTTGTGCTGGATCCAGTGAAATCTGTTTTGGAAGAGGGCCGGTGGCCTCATGAAAGTTATGCAAATTGTGTAAGTTATGTATAAAGTTACATCAAAATGCAATTTACGTAATTTCCACAGAAACTGCCCCGACTTGCCTAGGAACTTAATGTAACTTATGTAGAGGTTTCCGTAATTTGCATATTAAAAAAGACAGAGGCAAGCTCCACTGACAACCAATGAATTAAAAAACTTAAAGGGCACCTACGGCCCAAAAAATTTTCCCCAACCGGAAGGTGCGGGCTGATAGAGCCCGCATTCCAGTTTGGGGTTCTAGTAGGCGCTGGCTTACTCGCTCCCGGTGCGAGCTGCCATGTCTTCTGAAGCGCATGCACAGTATGAAAAGCGGCCCCTGAAGTGTGGCCGCTTTTCAGTCTGCGCGTGTGTGTTAAAAAAAAGTATGTAACATTGTTACCAATGAATGAGTGCAGAGCAGTATTACAGAGGTAGGTACAGTAGATGGGTAGGGTTTAAACGCCAAACTCCACTGCTCCTGCAATGAACTGACTGTTAAATAGCAAATTAATTAATGAAACTATGCATATTAACTAATTATTAAGACTAACACAACTATTTATATTGGGATCTATTTACTGAATTATAGGAGCATCTCCTACATGAACCTTTCACCAGTGGAATGTTTAGTTATGGGGCCCTACAGCAAGATCATTGGGCACCTAAACTTAAGCAAAAAAAGTATTTTTCAATAAACATAAATTACAGCTGCTTATCAGTCCAACAAGGCCCCCAATAGTTCTTGGGCCCCAAGCATTTGCAGGACCTGCATCCTCTATAGTTGCACCCCTGCTTTCAGTGAAATGATTGGTGGGTTTGTATCATAGTAGCTGTGGTGGAAAAAATACATCCAACAAATTCAAACCTTTTGTCCTAGCACAACTCTAGTTGACCTGTTAGTTGATTGTGTGTGTAGTGCACACATGAGACTTGTCCAAAAACTGTTGGTACTGCACATTTGTGTTCATGAAGGGTCACATATAAATAAATTGTATGGGGCTGTAAAAATGTTTGATGGCGGCCCTGACTATGAACATAATTTACAGTCAGAGATACAGAAAATTGAGGCCAACCACAGACACGAACGAGTCCCCATTTTTACGGTGACTTTCACGTTGACTCTTTTATGCAATGAACATCTTGCAGCATCTAATAGTAATCAAAATGGGGTGTATTATTGTTTCAAACCAACTCTTAGACTGAAGCCAGACATAAAAGAATAATAATAAACCTGCCCTATCAACTTGTCAAGTAGAAATCTAAATATTAAGATGTGCAACAAAACATTTCTTCATTTTTAAACATTTCCTAGTAACTGTGTTTCACAATGTTTTACAGTAAAAATGAAAGTATTTGCATACTTATATCCTGGAAACAAAACAATCTTTAGAGTCCTCTTTTTTTTCCTAAACTTGCACAAACTAGAACTACGGCTTCACCTGAATGAGGAATGTGTGACATAGGGTTGCCACCTGGACAATGAAGCTAATGCATATCGACATGCTTATTAATACGGAAGAAAGAGAAATAGTAAAAGGTGAGAACTCCTAATTGTGGCACTGATAGATGCACTTTTCAGACCTAAAGTACTGTACTGAGTGTTTAAAACTCTAGTAAGATAAAGATAAAATTTATGCAAAACATTTGCATCCCTTTTTTGTAATTACAACTCATAATAATCAACTGGATAAGCAGTTTGCTTCATTACGTGTGTACTACCCCCTTATGACTTTACTCAACTCTATAGTACACTATAGTACAATATATATATATTTTATCACACACATACCTCATTTAGTAAGGCCGAGATGGGTCTATAGACAAATCCTGAGTAAAATAGCAATGCATAAGGTCCAGATATCAGTATGATGCAAAGGTGCAGAACACAGGCCAATTGATAGAAGCAACAGCTGCCAGAATAAGTAAGGGAAAGATAGCCAATGTAAGAGAATTTAAGTGTGTGATCATATTGAGATTCCATCATATTTTTACAGTAACTGTGTTCTTGGCAAGAAATGGTGTGATAAAATGCATTATAATTAAATGTAATTATAGATTGGTCTCTTCTCACTTTTTAATGGATTATGTAAATAAAAATTCTGCATTAAAAAACAAATTCAATACAACATTTTCCCCTCTTTCTTTAGTTGTGTAAAATGCAAATCAAAAAACAGCAAGGGATTGCTAAAAATCTTCAAAACTTAGGTATATTCCATAAATACTATCTTTATAAGGATAGGAAATAAATCATTTTTTTAGTATTTATGCTACATCCTGAACACCACTTTTCTCAACATTCCCTACAAACATTCTTCAAAAATAATAAATAAATATATTCATCACAAGTATCATCATCATCATTTATTTATATAGCACCAGCAGAACTTTACAAAAATTTAACAAACAAGGGTTACAGAATAAAAACTAGGGTCAGAGGGCCCAATCTGCAAGAATTTACAATCTAAAGCAGTGATCCCCAACCAGTAGCTCGCAAGCAACATGTTGCTCCCCAACCCCTTGGATGTTGCCCCCATTGGCATCAGAGCAAGTGCTCATTTTTGAATTTCAGACTTGAATGCAAGTTTTGGTTGCATAAAAACCAGGTGTACTGCCAAACAGAGGCTCATGTAGGCTGCCAGTACACATAGGGGCTACCAATAGTCAATCACAACCCTTATTTGACACCACCCAGGAACATTTTTCATGCTCGTGTTGCTCCCCAACTCTTTTGAAATCTGAATGTTGCTCACGGGTGAAAAAGATTGGGGACCGCTGATCTAAAGGAATCAGGTACATTTACTGTAAGTAGGGCCGGAACTAGGGGTAGGCAGAGTAGGCACGTGCCTAGGGCCATCTACCCTAGGCCAGATCCCTTCCTCTTAGCTGATTTGTGCGCATCAATTTTGGTTGGACGCATGGCAGCACCCACGAGTGTGCTGCCAAGAATTTGCGCAAGAGTGCTCCCAGCACAGCGACCAGCCAGGTTGTCTAGGGCGTCTGGCTGGTCTAGCCCAGCCCTGACTGTAAGTATTCCTTTTGGGGGTATAGTTTTCCTTTAAGGTTGCACACAAAAAATCTAAACTTTTGACCCACTTAAATAATCATACCAATTGTTTTCATCTTCCTTGTTTTTTTAAAGGATCAATAAACCTTAAAAAAATAAGTGAATTAAAACTGCAGAGGGTGCTACTCTAAGCACTTTTGCAATGTACATTCATTATTTATTTATCTTTAATTCCAAGATAATAAGCGATACATGTACCGTTAATATGAAGGTATCAGAAGGCTTCAATTTGCATGTAATTGCTTGTGAAGAGCTTTTTGGCTCATATTAGCCCTCCTCACCCTAACCAGGTTTGGTTTTCTATTTTGTTAATATGAATTAATTTTGTTACATCAGCGCCACCTGCTGGTCAGTTTCTGACAAGCGTGACCCCAAGTAGTCAAGCATATTGTAAGCAGAAAGAAAGAGGCTGCTCTGATGTTCTTCTGCTTAGGAAAAAAATAGAAATCTCAGTCTCAGTCCTCTTTCTTTCTCCTGACAACTTCTTCCTTGACTACTTGGCGGTCAGGCTGGTGGGAAACTGACCAGCAAGTGGCACTGTTGTAGCAATATTCATTCATATTAACAGTACATGTATGCCCACCCCCAAACCCGACTGACCCAGCCTGTCCTCATACCAGAAAAACTCAGCCCCATAGTGAATCAGTAGGAGACTGGCAAGAGAAAAAAAAGAAAAAAACGTATTGTACAAAAGAGGCACAAAGTGGGAGGTACAAGAATGTCATGGAAAATGGGAAAGTAGGAGAGAGTGGGACTGTGGGAGTTACAGAAAGGGAAAGAAAATGCATTTGTAAAACACCAAATAAATGAGTAAAGGTGAGTGATCAACTGGCAGAGGTGATAGTTCGGGTGAAATATGGAGAAATAAATGTTTTAGGAAGAAAAATAATATTTGGTATGTGAAAGAAAAGTAACAGAAGCACATAAGAGCTGAGATTCTGGGAGAAGAAAAGTGGAAAAGAAGGAAAGAAAATAGAAATCAAAAGGAACCTTAGAATGTTACATATTGCTGTGTTTACTATGAAAATGTGCAGTATACATGTGTTGAGTATGCAGGGGCATTTCAGGAGCTGCCACCGCCTGAGGCAGCAGCCCAGATGCCGCCCCCCCTCTCGCTCCGCGCTTCTATCGTCTAGCGTCGGAGCGGGTGGAGGAGGGGCCGCATCGCTAGTGCAGCGAGCACAATTGCACTCGCTGCACTAGAAGAGCCGAATTTCCATTTTAATGTTACCAGAGGCGGCTTTTTGCCGCCCCTGGTAGTAGCCCGCTCCGTGCCACCTGAGGCAAGGGTCTCACCTTGCCTCATGGCTGGAGCGGCCCTGTGAGTATGCAGTTGAGCTCGATAGAAGTAAAACTGAGTAACAAGTGTAATGTATTAATGTTGTAAATGTATAATCCATGGTGCTGCACACACAGTTTACAGTGGTAACCAACATTTGCACTTTTTTTGCACACATAGATTAAACTAATTGAGGGAACATTTTCTCCCAGTTGCCCAGCCTGCCCCCATCCCCAACTGGCAGCCATTACTTGGACAGAGGGGGTCCAGCTCTGTGACCCTGCAACAGACAGCAAAGTTCCTTCTAGGAGGCCCCACCAAACTGGTTCCAATTGGGCCTCACACTTGGTACGACCTGATTTAGGTGAAGCATTTACATATGAGCTGTTTTATGCAATATATTTTTATAGAGACCTACACTGTTACGGGGTGTAGTTTGCATCCAATATTACATTTTTCATAAGCATTTCAATCCCTTGAGGCAATACAAAGACAGACATGGCAACTCATGTTACCTTCTTCCTGTAATTGGGACCTGAATTAAAACTAATCCCCCACCTATTTAAAATCATTGAAAGGTACCTAAAAAAAACCCAGACAGAGCATAAATCACAACCACTGGGGCAAGGTCAGAGTGACCTGGTTGGTGTTCCTGTGAAAAACCAAATTGTTGTTTGAGTCATAAACACTCCTTCCTCTTCAGAACAAAAACAACATGTTTTCCCAAGATATACTAGTGCTACACTTTTTAGCCTCTCAACTCAGGCAGTTACTGTATGTACAGCTTTCCTTTTTCAGTTACAAACTCCATTTCTATTCCATTTAATCTTGTGATATCAATATGAAGACAAATAACCCCACTAAAGTGAAAGAACTACATTCATTTCCAATTAGCTCATAGTGTCTATAAAAATGATTTGGCTGAGAAGCATATCAGTCTGATGTTTCTTCAAGGCTTCCAGGAAAATTAATAATAATGAAAGAATACAGACACTACTACCAAACCCCCAATATAAAAGAGGGGAATTTATGATGCAACCTCACATTGAACCTCAGTTATTGAATTTGGAAAAGAAAAACATAACACAAGTTCCAGATTTGCAAATCTCATGCATCATTTTAGTACTGGAATGATCAAGGCTGCTTAGGCTAAGGACAGACCAGGCCAAATTCAGCCTGCTTGAAATGTTCAGGGGCAGAATACTCTTCTGTGTTTGTGTTCACAAGCCTTGTATCCGAACATATTCTGAAGGGTTGTATAGAGATTATACATAATGGGTTTCCTACCATATTGGCACAACCAGTAAATAAATATTTCCTTAAACTGTTATTTATTTTATTATAACATTTAGAATTGAATTTATAATATTATTAGTTGCATGTTACTCATCTTTAATTCACAAAAAAGATCCCTATAATAATACAAAAGGTTTAATCAACAAAATCAAGAAAAGAAACAGTACCCCACTTGTACAATCTAACTATACAGTATACTTAATTAGGTAGAGTTAATATCCAATTGTTTATGAAATAAAATTTAACACTAGATTGTTATAAATAAACTAAATTTTAAAGTATAGTGCATAGAAATTCATAATTATGATCAAAAGTTCATTAAGTGAATCACCACTGTTAAAAAGAACAATTACTTTTCATAAAGTGCAGTTTAGTGTAGACATTGATCAAGTTACCTGGGATTTGAGTATGTTATACTAGACACAATGCCGGCCCTACCTCAGGTAGGACCCCTAATTGAATTCAATTACCCAGTAACTTTAACCTTAATTACCTACTGTGTAACTCAATTGAATTCTTTTGGTTGAATTAAAATATTTGTATTGTATTAGGTGTAACGCTATAAGTTAATTAATATCAATCTATAATTCATTTGACAATTTCATCAAACGAAAATCAATTAACTATCAATAACTTGCCAAGAAATTAGTGAAATAGTATATGATTATGTTTTACTGAACCATTAATTAATATTGCTTCCTACAAAATCAATATAAATCAATATTAAGAAGAAGGCTTATGTATATAAATCAATGGATATTAAAATAGCTGATTGCTAATTCATTAAGTACACAAATTAATTAGGATGATTAAAAAACCATGCTACGGTTCTGAAATAAAGACCATGGAAATAAGAAGAAAAAGAGAGGTGGAGTGGTCCCAAATCTACTGCCTAAATCGTTTCTACTCCCTGGGACACCACAAAGGGGAGAAAGGCAGAGCAACCGGGACTGTGGTCTCAGTATTTACTCTAAGCCCTAAATCTGCAAGGGGCTATACTAGCCTAATAAACCACAAATCCAAGGCCTCCTGTAGTGAAGTTAAGTAGAGAGAGAATAAGAAGAACCGAGCCAAAAAAGTTATACAACTTTCCACTTCCCCTTTCCCACGATCAACAACCCGAATATTATAGCTAAAAAGACTAAAAAATTAGGATAAGAAACTCTGATGCGCATTTTGCAATACTAGCTTTGTCAAGGCGTAATTGTAAGTCCCGCTGGAGCGCGTGATTTAAGTCACTTCCATGCTGTGCGTCATTCGGTACCCATCGCGAGAGTTAACTCACTCAATTATACTAATTAATTTGTGTACTTAATGAATTAGCAATTAACTATTTTTAATATCCATTGATTTATATACACAAGCCTTCTTTTTAATATTGATTTATATTGACTTTGTCTGAAGCAATAGTAATTAATGGTTCAGTAAAAATTGAAATTGTCAAATGAATTGTAGATTGATTTTAATTAACTTATAGCGTTGCACCTAATACAATTCAAATAT
>CM044432.1:88661752-88674930 GCA_024363595.1 Xenopus borealis | reverse complement strand
ATATATATATATATATATATATATATATATCCTTCAAGAAAGTAGCCGCACTCTCAGGACTTATGTTGATATGAAGAAGTTTTATTCAAATGAAAAACACTGATGTTTCGGCTGATACAACAGTTGTTTTATATCCAGATATTACTTTAACTAAGGGATATGACACCTAGAAGAAAACATAGCTAAGGACAATCTACATCTAAAAAGACACTTTCTTTAAGGTCCTGACTGTACTAGTATTTGCTAAACTAAAGTGCTCACCCTTGGGGCTTATCAATATCTGGGCTGAAATATTCTTTCCTCTACAGGTCACTATTTCCATTTGCAGTTAATTTGTTACAGTCTGGTAAGGGAGTGTGAAGTGGATAAGTTCTAGTTCCATATGCTATCCAACCCAGTGGAACCCTTATCTGTATCTTCACTTTTTTTCTTTTCCAGTTCCTAATTATGCACTGTTGTGTTCACCACACCCCATTCTCTCTTGGTCTAGTTCAGGGATCAGCAACCTTTACTATCAAAAGAGCCATTTTGTCCTCTCTTCCACTAAAGAAAAATAGTCTGGAGCCGCAAAACATAACACAGCTTATAAACTTCTAAAAGTTTTAACCTTTTTTAATTTGAACTGTTACAACAACAGAATACAACAAACAAAAGTGCAGTGTGCATGTGTAGGCCTACTTTGAAATAAGTTAAACACTGAATAGCCCTATAAAATGTTAGTGTTCTCATCTGTTTAAAGGCGAGGGCTATAGACGTCATTAAAATATGCATCATATCCACATCTATAGACTTCACACCTGCTACAGCTTGACTCTGGAGGCTTCTCTCTTGTCTTCAGTCTTGCTCCGGCTCGGTCTTGCCTGTCACTCCTGGGACATTGCATCTGCTGGCGGCATCCTGCGACTGCGGTAATCTAACTGTCGAACACTAAAGAATTCTCCAACAGGTGGGAGGGCTGTATAGACAACGTGACTGGCAAAGCCGCAAGACAGAGCCGCAGCAAGCAGGATAAAGAGCCGCATGAGGCTCCAGAGCCGCAGGTTTCCTACCCCTGGTCTAGTTCAAACTGTGTGACCTTACTGAATGAATTTACAACCCACCTTCATTACTTTTACCTTCTACAAATTATCTCTAATCTGTAACTTTCTAATTCATTGCCCATAAACCCCTTTTTTCATTGATCTGTTCAGATTTCATTTGTATTTTGCCAGACGAAGGGGCCCGTGGGCTCCGAAAGCTTGCAATGGTTAAGTATTCTGTTAGCAAGGTATCACCAAACTTTACATTTTCTGCATTTCTTCAAGAGGGATTGAAAAGTTTAGCAGACAAAAGTGTTTACCAGGGAACAAAAAGCATTTTTTTGGTAATCCTAAAGACAGCTGAAAAAACAGTTTTCAGGAACTAGAAAGTATGCATCCTAGCAGGTCATTTGACTGGATGGAGATCTGCCCATTGTGAGTTGTGCATTTTAAAATCCAGGCTATGTACAGGGAAGAAGCACACCAACTTGTATTTGCATATGCCTTTATCACATGGTATTGCACAGCAAAGTTTATATATTATAATATGAAGAGTTGCCATACTGAAATAGAATAAAGATACAGGCAGTGGTGTTAAGTACTGTATATTATGACAGGCCCCCCAAATAAAAAAAAAAAGGTTCAGAACTACTACTGTTACTGGAGTGATCTGGTGATGGTAGTTCCCTTGATCTGTCTGCTGCACTCCCGTGACTATATATTTCCCAATAGACATGGAAGGTAACATATTGTTAGGGGAACATAGTGTGGCACTACAGAATCTAAGTAGGCTGCCATAGTACTACCAAAGTTTCATGGCGAACAAAGGTCTGTTGGCTGTTGTGATACTGGTCCAGTAGGTGGTTGTGGACATCTGACCTCTAAATGGGAGCTGGAGCCACACATGTAACAGTTTTAATCTGTATGGTGCATTTGTGGGGATAGCGTCTGGTTGGGTGGTTGAAAGGCAGAGAGCAGTTTTGGGTCTCTGGCGTCTAGCCCTGGTGCACTGTAGAAATGACTGGATTGGTCAACCCTGAGCAACTGCATATGGCTTTCCAGGAACTTATCTGCCAGTTTAGCTGTTTCCTCTAGTAATCGTAATTTTCATCAAGAAATCAACTGGATTTCACCACAGTTCCATGACACACAGGACTGGGCACAGATCCAAAGGACAGGGACAGGCATGGACTGAGTACAGAGCCAGTTGAAAGGGACAGGCATGGGACTGGGCGTAGAGCCAAGGGACAGTCATGGGACTAGGCACAGAGCCAAGGTATAAACACAGGACTGGCCACAGAGTCAAGGGACAGGCACGGGACTGGTTGCAAAGCCAAGGGACAGGAGTGGGATTGGCCGCACAGCCAAGGGCATACATGGAACTGGAACCAGAGCCAAGCAACAGGCACCGGACTGGGCACACAGCCAAAAGTCATGGTCAGGTAAAGGAAAGGACGTAGGCCGAAGGGACTGGCAGGGAACTAGGCATTACCAGGCAATAGACAGGCATTGGACTGAGAACAAAGCCAAGAAAAAGGCAGGGGACTGGGTGTGATGTTTATCTGGACAGAGTCACATCACCTCTTCCCTAAAGTCAAACAACTCTGACAACTCTTTGCATCATTGCTTGTCAGGAACTGTAATCCCTGGGCAACTGACCAATCCCAGTGAGAGGCAGCACCCTGGGGGGGGGGGGGGAAGACAAGCTAGAAGTGACATCTTCCAGATGGAGGAAGTGGGAGGTGTGTTCATACAGAAAGACTGAGGGAGACTCAGGAGCATGTTGGCCTTGGTCTTGCACTGAAAAGAGACTTATAGGAGTGTGACAGGGAAAACTGAATGCTACTAAGGTCAGCACCAATATTGGGCTGATCCACAAAGCCCACAGATAATTCCAGTATGAGAGAATAATAAGGAAAAGTGCTGCAGAACCCCCTGCCTTCTCAAGATCACCATCACAATTACTGTACTTCCAGCTGTACATGACTAAGTTTAGCTATAAGGGGTCACTAACTAAATCTCTCACACACCCTGAACACAGGTTAGACAACTTTCATAGACGGGTGATGAAAGATGCCAAGCACTATATTCAGATAACTGAAACACACTCCCTTCCTAACAGCAATCAAAGGGTTAATCAGCATATACACAAACTAGCATATCCATGCAGAGTGCCAAGCAGATCTCTTCCCGATATGCCCACATTGAGGTGGATGATATTGGACTGATCCAATCGTGGGCCCTAGGGATCAATGATCAGCTCATAATGCAAGGGGTACGGGTGGTCGGATGAATAGATGCGGTCTGCGATCCAACAGGATTTTTAATCCTGCCGATCACAATCTGGCCAACTTTCAGTCAGATATCGATCGACGAAGCCCATCGGAGGGCCCCATCCACGGACCAATAAGCTACTAACTCAGTCTGTCGGGTACACACTTCTGGGCTAAGGTTATTTAGAGCATCATAAACAAAATTATTACATTTTATATATATATATATTTAACATTATAAAAGGTATCTTACAAAAAGAGACATACATGAAAAATACAAACAGTTTATAAAAGAAAAAAAATTGAAACCTATACTGCAAGGGGCTGTGGTCTAACAGGATATAGCATGAGTTTTTTTATGACTGGACAAAGAACATAATAGCCATAACTCCAAACAGGAAAATAGTGGAGAAATATTCTATTCATTGGTTATTGTTCCTCCTGTTGTTTTCTTAGACACTAAACATCAATAATGTGTAACCTGCCCCTGCCCAGATATTCCTATCTGATAAACCGAACACAAACCTAGTTTACATTATAAATTATATTGTGACCTCCACATCACCTAAGAGGCGCCTTAATGTGAACTCTAACCCCCCCCCCTTTGGGCTTTCACCCCTCCACATGGAATGGCTGTTATCAGTTATTTATCAGCCAGGGCTTGGAGCAGTGCATCACAGTCTGTGACCCCTTTACACATGACTGAATCCAGACCTTAATGAAGAGAGGCCGTATTTTAATACAAAATATTGGCCTGTTTTTGACACTTACAGGCCTGAGATAGAAGGGGAGATAGAACTAAACAAGACTTTTTCCCCCACTTGAGAGTGTATTGCACTGAGGTGGTATAAAGGCTGTATGGACAAAACCAAGATTTTGCCTCTTGGACTTGGTGGGTTTTTTCGCAATGTTCCTTGTGGACAGAAAGGTGGACTGTGTGGGCAGGAAGGGGAATGAGAGGGTTTTAAGGGATTTAGATTATTGTCGTTTTTGTTGTTTTATATGTTCTGTTTGATTAATTAATGTATGTGTTTTTATAATAAAATTCTTATAGAATGTAGCCTGTACATGTGCTGTATTACATCAGTGTGCAACTTTTTGCTGTTGTTGCCCTCCTGTGGCCGCTAATGGAACGTACATGCTATAGCCACCATTACTACCGGCTGCAATTGAATGAACAAAGAGAGATTCTATTTCCTGCATCACTGTGAATGGACCCAACAGCTTCAACTTCAGAACATCACTCCTAAAAAACATCCAGAGAAACTGATGTGCTTGTTGCCAACTGATGTTGTCACTGTTGTTTTCTTCATTGTGCAAATGTTTGGATTTGTTATGGATGCCACTATTCTCTATTCATCAAACAGCATCATAGTTATCTTTAAGAGTTATACACAGTAAAACTGTGTATAAAGACTGTTAAAATAATAGTTTTTATTGTCTACTTTTTTTTGTATCATACACTTAAAGGAAGATTTATAATTTGTCGAAGGAGTGGTTTACCCAAAAAAAACTTTTTTTTGCATATTAAGGGAATGATTATTTTTCACCATGTTATATTTTGTTTCTGTGAAAATATTCTTCTTGCACAAAATTAAAAACATTGTTGTATATTTTGTTCAACGAAAGTAGTACAATGGAATGATTTATTTCTACTGTTTTACTCTTTGTTACTGAAATGCTAATTTTGGCTATCCAATCCAAAGATAGTTAATGTCCAGCTAGTATAGGAGCATTGCTTACATTGGACTCACACTTCAGCTTCGCTGAGTGGAAGCTATCCCAGATAGATGTTGTTTAATTACAACTCCCAGGCTACTGTGTATGCAAAATATAGGAAATGATGGATGCCAAGAAAATCACGATGGAAAAATACTCCCTGCTACAGATCCTCGGTGGAGCACAAAGCTGCTTTTTATAAATAAGCTCTATATATCTCTCTCCTAGAGTGACTACTACAGAGATAACCTGTTTAACTATACCTCATTCACATGGTTCCCTGGTTCCCTGGTCCCCAACTTATTCTCTAAAGGTGCTATTCCTTTTCGGGCTATGGCTTTACTGGGCCTTGGTGTAGCCAGGCTCAATGGGAACAACCAGTAGGCAACACACATATGGACGTGTGACAGGAAATGGTCATTAGACCTCTTGGTCATTAACACCAATGTTAAACTTAAATGGATAAATAGGCTTTTGCCTAGTAACTAAGGAAAGGAAAATGGTAGGGTTTAAAGCCATAGGGACATAGAATACCTATGGGTCCTTACATAACCTTAAACTAAATTCTGATTAAATAGTGATCAGTTTAGAGTCAGGTCTGGACTAAGAGTCAAAATAGGCCCTGACATTCCAACAGACCCAAACTATCCCACTAAATAGTGGGAGTCTATGGCATTTTACAGCATCCCACAGATTGCCAGTCGGGCCTGCTAGTAGTGCATGGATTATATTATGTCTGAAGATTGAGCAGTAGGTTGCAACCTAAGAGAATGCAACACATGGAAATAAAAATGTAGAAAGCTTTTGGTACATACACAAAATAAAAAAAAAGTAATAAATCATAATTTGCTACGAAAATCTTTAGGGGTGGGGATTTGGGTGGGACTGGGGGTGTGGCTTTGAGCGGGGCTAAGGCCGGTATTTTTTTCTAGAAAAGGTGCCAACCCTATCCACGTACAACATAGCCATCTCCTAAGGACAGTTTGTGTCTAATGCTGTATTAAGGTCGAAGATCAGGACAGAGTTTCTTGTCAGAAAGCCATTTGCTTTGTAAGATGCCCCATAGTTTACTTGAATTGGACATGTGAGGCAAGCTTGCTTAAAATTAGCAGTAGTACCTGTAGATGAAAATATATCAGTCAGTGCTACAACATCTATGCCCTCATCCAGTGTATCAGAAGCTGCAGGTAACGGTAAACGGTAAACATTTTTAAAACCTGGTTTGTATTGGATTTTGTAGTTGAAATTCAGTAGCCTTGCTGACTATCTAGCTCTATACATTCCAGCTTTTCCTAGTCCCTTTGTTGTAACTGTGGTGTTTATACAAATGGCCTGTGGGTGTCACTGTGCACAGGACTTGTACTGTGCATACACAGAACTTTCTGTTCAGTTTGAAAGTGAAAGTAGTAAGTACTGCAGTTGTGTAATGGCTGCATGAACTTGTTAATAAAGCACTGCAGTTTCTTTAGATCCTGTGAAACAGTCTCCTTATAGAGTAGGGCAATCACCTCAATTTCTGGCGTACTGGTTTTACATCTGGTCTCAACTTAACTTTGTGCACAAAGTTCTTTGCACAGCCCAGTGATGTGTTGCATTGTGGTGAAATTTTGGACACAGGCTGTGTGGCAGGCACTGGTGCTATAGTAATGAGATCATCAACTGATTATAGGTTTAATGCAGCAAAGAGATCCCATCCAAGTATAGCAGTACTCTTATTCACAATGTAAAAGTCACATTTTGCTGTATTTGTTTCAAATTATACAGTCACTGGCAAGCAACCAAGCACAGGGATTGGAACCTTTAAGTGACTTACCAGTCTCAGGGCAGGTGCAACAAGCATTTCTTTTGCAAAGTATTTCAAGAAAATATCCTTTGGTAGTATAGAAAAAGCTGAACCTGTATCAAGCATCATGTTAATGAAGTGTCCCTTGTCAGCAGAAGCAGTACTGACACTGAGTGCATATAAACTTGTCTGGAATAAAGTACCAGCTTTATCAACACTTAATACTGTAACATTTGTAGTAGTGACTTAATGAACATCTTTAGCAGAACTACATCAGATCTTATCTCCTATCTTTTTGCGGCACTACACAGCTTTTGCAGGACATGTAGCATAATTTGCAGTATGTTGTGTTGAACCACTGTATTTTACCTGTGACTGTGCATTATTAAGCCACAGTACTGGATTCACAATCTGTACATTCCCAGCAGTTCCCTGACTGCGAGTTTTAGCCTCTACCACTGCTGTTTCAATTTCACTAGCAAGTGTAATAGCCTTTGCAAGGGTTGAATCCTGCTCTAGGAGCAGTCGCTCACTAATGTGTGGTGAATTTTTTTTCCCCACTATTTGGTCTCTTAGCATTTTATCTGTTATATTCAAA
The DNA here is from genome assembly GCA_024363595.1 of Xenopus borealis. NCBI lineage: Eukaryota > Metazoa > Chordata > Amphibia > Anura > Pipidae > Xenopus > Xenopus borealis. The sequence continues at coordinate 88,667,538 of CM044432.1, read as the reverse complement.
AACTCACAGGTAACAACCAGCTCTCTCAAAGCTGCTACAAATTGTACTGTGGATTCGCCATTAAGTTGTCCACGTTGGCGGAATTTATATCTTTCAGCAACCACCTCTGATCACAGGCAGTGAATAAGTAAAGTAAATCTCCCCTTGGTCAGCAGCAATGATGTAATTTTCAAACAAAGGATCCAAGCAGTAAAAGGTATGGTCAGCTCACCTGGTTTTGGGAGAAAAGCTGCTGGCTGCTGCAGAGGCAGAAGAGACATCTCGTCGCCAATTTGTTGTGTTTTGATAGCCGAGAATTAGTATAACAATGCTTTATTAGCAGGCTCATGCAGCCATCACACAACAGTATCATCAATTCTAGCACCTTAAGCAGTATAGACAGTACAGTGCATGCACAGTATAACTCATGTGCACAGTGACATCTATAGGCCATTAATATAAACACCACAGGAGTGTTGTTGCATAAAGGAACAGTAACACCAAAATGTGAAAGTGTTTTAAAGGAATGACAATTTAATGTACTGTTGCTCTGCACTGGTACAACTGGTGTATTTGCTTCTAAAACACTACTGTAGTTTATATAAACAAGCTGCTGTGTAACCATGGGGGCAGCCATTCAAAGCTGAAAAAGGAGGAAAGGCACAAGATACACAGCAGATAACAGATAAGCTCTATAATATACAATTAGAGATGCACCAAATCCACTATTTGGAATTCAGCCAAATCCCCGAATCCTTTGTTAAACATTCCGCCAAATACCGAACCAAATCCAATTCCAAATTTGCATATGCAAATTAGAGGTGGGAAAAAGTGTAAAATGAATGTTTTACTTCCTTGTTTTGAGACGAAGACACGTTATATCCCTTCCCACACCTAATTTACATATGCAAATTAGGACTCAGATTTGGTTCAGCCACACACAAGGATTTGGCTGAATCTGAATCCTGCTGAAAAAGGCTGAATCCTGAACTGAATCCTGGATTTTGTATATCCCTAGATAGAATAGGATTCTTCAGAACTTATCTGGTATATACTATACTGTGTATACTTTGCTTGAATGGCTGTCCCCATGGTTACACAGCAGCTTGTTTATATAAACTATAATTGTGTTTCTAAAGGAAACACACCAGTTGTACCAGTGCAGAGCAACACTGTTATATTATTATTCCTTTAAAACACTTAAATTTTTTGTTGAAGTGGATTAGGTCTAGCACATTTAGTTTTGGCTAACATTAGGACAAGAGGTGGCTGAGAGCAGGCCCGGACTGGCAATCTGTGGGTTAGGGCAAATGCCAGATGGGCTGCTATAAGGTGCCATAGAAAGTCAGTATTTAGTGGGCTGGTGGGGACTGTTTGGGCCTCTATGTGGGCTGATTTGGCCTCTGTGTACCTGAAATGCCAGGGCCTATTTTGATTCCCAGTCCAGTCCTGCCGGCTTTCCAATATATTTATCTTTTTTTCCTGTTAATAACATTGGGATCAACCAAGAGATGTGACATGTCTAGATATTGTAAGTTGCAGTAGGTATATGTTTGGGGAATAGCAGGAGATGAGGAGAGTGTTAGTGAGAGTTGAAATGTGTGCATATTGTGATCAGAAAGGGGAAATGGTGAGTTAGTCAAATTGGAGATTTGGTAAATATAAGATCCAGAGTGTTACCAATGGAGTAAGAGGAGGAGTCTCATCACAGAGATAAGCCTAGGGAGGATGTTAGTGAGAGAAATTTAGAGACATCCAGGTGATGCTACTTGATTCACAGGAAACCAGAAAATCCCCATTTGTGACTTGTTACAATTTCCTCCTGACTCTACGGGCAATGGCACATGATACATCTTGTTTACTATGGTAAATCTGCACTTCTGCATGAAGCAAAATGTTCCCAGTTTCCGGGTGGGAAAATTTACGTGATACTTCTGCTTACTGCTAAATATGTTTTTCACACTGGCTATACACAATACTGATTCAGGGCCTCACAAGCCTTCTACTAAACTTTAGTGCAAAAATGTTCTAGCTATTTTTATACTTTTTAATTTACATTGTTTTACAACCTTTCGATAGAAGCAGCATGGTTGTTTGTTTTTTCATCTCTTGCCCCTAACCAACCCAATGAAAGTTCTGTCCAAAGCAATATTTCAGATAATTACAGGCACAAACACCAAACATTCCAAGCATGCACTCTATAAATGTATATAGTCTGACATTTAGTATTACAGTGCTAGGTATTCTTTGAAAATACTGTCAAAATCTTACTGTTTACGACCATTTAAACTTACTGAATCATGACCTACACGCAAAATAACACATCGACATTATTTTGAAACCTCATGTAAAATATATTTGAATCACAGGGATACACACAAACTTCCATATTCTTTTGAACAAATGAAGTCTTAGGCTATCTAGGTAGCACCTAATGCTGTTTCAATTGGCAAAAAAGAAGAAGGTACAACAGCATCACGATAGCTCCTAACCAGTAGTCTACAGATACAAATGTGAAAGAAGAGCAGAGAGGTGAGAGATAACAACCAAAGTGATAGGTAGGGGCATATGTGAGGGCCTTGGCAGATACCAAAACCCCAGATCTTATAGTACGGGTTTGTCTTGGCAACACCCCCCCCCAGATCGTGTCTCTTACACTGCTCATTCATTGCTGCCATTTTCTGCAGATTTATGGGTGCATTTTACAGTTTTGAATGTCAATATGATATACATTTCTGTGCAATGCACACAGAAAATTACTATTCTTAGAAAATGCAGGTGTGAGGGGGGCGAGAAATTAAGATATCTTCCAATAAAAATCTATATGAGCTTATACTGTATATCTACTGTAGAGGCCTACAGGGCAACTTAAAATTAGTTGCTAGCTCCTATTATTGTTTAGGGTCGTGCCTTTAGGAAAGTTGTACATATAACCGTAAACAAAATTACCAGTGTAATATAGCCAACCCTTAGGTTGTAGGCAACTCCCAGCAATGTGTAGCGGGCACTTTAAGCACCTTATCCTCAGGTGGATCCTGGGTGTTACACTTTCAAATATTACTCATAGTCCTTTCAGGGGGTAGTGCAACCTGTCCTAATGATTCCCCCAGGAATAGGAATCCCATGAGACATCTTGCAGCTTGATCACCACTAGGGTGCTACCCCCAACTACTCTTCTTGGTGGAGACAGCAAGTTGCTTGCTAAAATATTCTGCCACTATCTTTCACTCTTAGAGCAACTATAACATAAAACTCCTTCTGCAAAATACCCAGACCCACTTCCTGTAAGAGAGTCCTAAGCCCATGTGTTCTCATTTTTAAACTTTTAAACACTGCCCCCTACTGGGCCAACCTTGAACTAGCTCAATTACAATGGACCCATGAAATAGAGTCCTACGCGGGTAAATTTTTTGGGACCCGTACCCGAAAACCTGCAATACGCAATCCGGACTTGCATTCTTACCCGCTTTGACCCGCGACCCAACCTCGCGATCCGCAACCCGGACCCGCTGACCATCAGGAAGTGCTGTCATTGTAAATCGGAAGTGACATCATCGGAAGTAGCCGTGATCAGAAAAAAGAAGTAAAAATCGATATGGCGAAGATCCGCGACCCGAAACCCGAAAACCCACAGAACCACCTACCCGCTTCTATACCTGTACCAGGAACATCTACAGGCAACCCGTGGGTACCCGACCCGCTGCAGGACTCTACCATGAAAATAGCTGCCTGGGTGCACATTAGGTTGCCAAATACAAAGGAGAACTGCCTAAAAAACATACCTAAATCTCAGGGTCTCTACATCTGTGCGATCAGATATGAACTTGCATGATCCATATGTTTAGAAAGACAATAAAAGAACTCTGATAGAATCTAAAAGAATTCTGAAATATGTACATTAAAAAGCAGCCAAACAAAACAATACATGATTTTATTAGTTGATGGAAGCAATTAAAAAAATGTATTCTAAAGAAGAATAAATATGGGAAGCAATATAAACCATATGCAGCAATTCTTAGTGGTTATATTGTGCAGCCCTAGTATGGCCTCTAACAGCTGGTTTTAAGGCATGTGAAAAATGCAAAATTCTGTATAAATAGCTGATGCTTCACTTGCAGAGCTGTATACAATACTTACTATGGCAGACTATAAAGTCTGCAACTGTCCATTAGTTCAGGAAACCTCAAGGGAAGTCAGATTTAAGGGACCAGTGTTGGACTGGCCCACAGGGATACCAGGAAAACTCCCGGTGGGCCCAGGTGTCAGTGGGCCCTCTTGCTTCTAACAATTTGGCCTATTTCATGTTCATTCCCCATTTCTTTATGTGGAAAAAGAGGCTTAATAATGGAAGAATAGAGTATAGTAAGTAGATCTAAAGGAATAGGAGAATAAAGAGTTTAAGTGTGGAGAGAAGGAATAATAGTTTGGAAAGTTGGGCCCTTGGTCTAAGGTTTTCTGGTGGGCCCCTGGCATCCCAGTCCGACACTGTAAGGGACCCAGTGAAAGGTATAGTCTATCCCTACCAAAGCAGGCTACAGCAACAAAACAGGCAAGTCTGATGCAGAACTAAATCATGTAAAATTTCATTTGGTTGATGAAGTTACCTCTGATATACTGTGAATTTGTTTAAATACAATCTCAAATAAATACAACAATAATCCCCTTTATTTAGTAGGAGTTGTTGATTGCAAGCATGCAATGATTGAGGACTTCGAAATTATCACAAGGGGTCACCATCTTGGAAAGTGTTTGTAACACTCACATGCTCAGTGAGAGGTTTTTCTGTAATATAAGCTGATGCTACAAGGCTGTAAATTCTGATGCTAGTTGCACTAATTTCTGTGCTGCGATGTAGTAATGAGCTGTATTAATTACTAATCAGCCTTATACCGTGACATTTATATTCTATTCTATTCCATAAGCTCAGTAAGTAACAGCAGCACAAAACATGTGCAGTGATTCAGCAGAAAATATGATGGGGAAATACAGGGGCATCTTTGGAGGCACACAGGGCCGCAGGCCCGGACTGGCAATCTGTAGGTTAGGGCAAATGCCAGATGGGCTGATATAAGTTGCCATAGAAAGTCAATATTTAGTGGGCTGGTGGAGGCTGTTTGGGCCTCTAAGTGGGATGATTGGGCCTCTGTGTACCTGAAATGCCAGGGGCTATTTTGATTCTCAGTCCAGCACTGCAGGGCCGCTCCGGCCATGAGGCAAGGTGAGACCCTTGACTCAGGCAGCACGGAGCGGCCAGTTACCAGGGGAGGCAAAAAGCAGCCTCTGGTAACTTTAAGAGCCAAATTTCCATTTTTTAAAACGGAAATTTGGCTCTTCTAGTGCAGCAAGTGCAATAGCGCTCGCTACACTAGCGATGCAGCCCCTCCTCCACCCGCTCCGGCATTACAAGTTAGAAGCGTGGAGCGGGGGCGGCATCGGGGTGCTGCTTCAGTCGGCAGCAGCCCCTGAAACGCCCCTCTCGGCACATATCTTCCCAGCTAAAGAGCTGTGTTTGCCTTGGGCTGGTACAGACACCCAAAACATAATGTACAACATTTCATGTCTACTTCTTTAGTAAAAAAACTTTTAGTCAGGGAGGAGGTCCATGCAGTATTTCTTTAAAATTCAAAAAGCTTTATTCCAGGTTACATTAAAACCATGAACGGGTTTCACAAGACTCACATATCCTGTCTATGTCTATGACAGGTAGGTGACTACCTTGTCACTGTTTTATGAAAGCACACTACTGGTGAATCCTGAGATGGCCATTGGAATAAGTGTAGTGTTATACTGGAGAAGTGTCAAATTAC
>CM044432.1:88586707-88641419 GCA_024363595.1 Xenopus borealis | reverse complement strand
TGCAAATACCTTATGGCAAAGTTAGAAGTAGCTTTCAAAGCTAATATTATAATAGATGTATAAAAGAGTTTAATTTCAGGTGTCAGAATCTCTTTAAGGGGCAGATTTATTAAATCTGTGTGAAGGATTCGAAATTCGATCGAATTCGAATGAATTACGATCATACGATTTTATCGAATATTCGAATATGCCAATTTGGCAACTTCGATCATCCAATATGCAAAATTCGATCCTATCGAATAGATCGAATGATCGAATATTCGATGATCGAAGTACTTCCCCTTTAAATTTTTATTCGACTGCCTACTTTGCCAGATTGAACCTACCGAATTGCAATATAAGCCTATGGGAACCCCCCCCATAGGCTTCTTTTCTAAGTTTTATGTTCGAATAGCAATTGTTTGATCGAACGCTTCGATCGTATGATTTGTACAATTTTTTCGAACAATCAAAGTTTTTTTAAGTTTCTTTCGTAAAATCGTTCAATATTATTATCGAATAGCAGCCAAAACCTTCTAATTTTTCTACGATTTTATCGAATTTATACTCACAAATTGCAGAACGGTAGAATAGGAGGCAAATAGCCCTAAAAAATTCGGGCTTTAGTGAATCTGCCCCTAATAATCCCTCCCTTCTCTTCCACTTCCTGCTCCCTGAATTTCCAGTCTGTGCAGGGGAGCTGGTGGCACTCAGCACACTGCACTGTAGGACAGGAACCAGTCAGCAGCTTGCAGCACCTGATAGGGAACTTAAGCATGTTTTTGCTTGTGTGACTGCAGGGTTGTGATTAGCTGCCCCCCTCCTACTGTGCTTCTGGCAGGAACCATTAGTACATGCCCACCCCTCGAATAGGGACAGAGAACATCTATAGCAACACCATATATTGCTTATAATTTAATGCAAAATTAGGGTTTTTTTCAATTATGTCTCCTTTAAGTGTGGGATTTGTTGTGCGTTTTATAGAATACTAATTCTGTTGTATGCAGAAACATACAATTTGACCTTAGGGATGTCCATCCTGTGCACCTACAGATGCTGTGGGATTACAACACACAGCATCCCCCTACATCTGTAGACCATATGAGTATGGGGACTGTTGTGTGCTTTCTTGTCTAGAAAACTCTCTGTGCTAAAATGTGCAGTTTTATACAGAAACATACAATATGACCTCAGCAATGTCCAACCTGTACACATCCAGCTGCTATTGGATTACAACATTCAGCATTCCCCTACAGCTGGAGACTGTTGTGGGAATTGTAGTACAACTGCTGGGTTCCCTATATAGAAACTGGGGGTCATTTATCAAAATGAACCCTATTTGAAAAGCAATGAAAAGCAATATTTTGATTGATTACTGCCCAGGTACACATTTGGTTATTGGGGATAAATAAGCCCCATTTGGGTAACCTTTTATTTACTTCGTAGTGGGCCTAACTCTTTTATTCATAAATTGTGTGACTCGTACTTCTCTCGCCACAAATTTCCATGAGGATTTGAACAACTGGAACTCTGTAAATTGATACTGGCTGGCTCTTAGACATTCATTCTTGTGGAATGTAAAAAATATTTGCAGTAGACATGAGTAGAAACTCCATACAGAGGAATGTTTGTTTTCATCTTTTTTTTCATACCTTGTTGTAACCTTTTGTCTGCCACATTTCTTTTTATTCTATATCAGAGTATTCCAAACCAAGTTCAACTGTAAAATGGTGTATAGTAGTCTTGGCTTCTGTCATTTTTAAAGGCTTTTACACACAAGTGTTGTTTTTTGGTATGTTTAAGACACAAGTTGACACACTTAAACACATCAGCTAATTGATTTAATTATATTTTATATGGTTGTACTCACAAGAGGTAATAGTTGACGAATATTCTGATGACTATTCAAAATATTAGAGCAGTGATTCCCAGACACTGGCTCACAAGCAACATGTTGCTCATCAACTCCTTGGATGTTGGTCTCCTTGTCCTCAAAGCAGTGGCTTACTGGCTTGAAGGCAACATTTAGTTTAAAAAAACAAAAAACAAAAAAAAAACAGGTGTACCGCCAAATAAAGCCTCCTGTAAGCTGCCAGTCCATGTAGGGTCTACCAAATAGCCAGTCACAGCTCTTATCTGCCATCCCCAGGGACTTTTTTCATGTTTGTATTGCTCCCCAACTCTTATTACATTTGAATGTGGCTCAGGGGTAAAAAAGACTGGGTATCCCTGGTTGAGCTTGAAACTCCTTCAACCTTCCAAACACTTTTTTCAGTTCAGTTGTTTTCAGAGTGCTTATCATAAACAGACTATTTTTTTTTTACAGTTTTCCCAATATGTAAAATTAAAGTTTAATGTTCCTGTCTCTAGTGTTTCAGTCTGGCAGCTCAGTGATCCAGGAGCATTCTGACCGGTCATTTAGTTGATACAATTAGTTGATACATTTCGCAGCAGCATCTGTGGATTATTAGCAACTATTGTATCAAGTCTAATAGCTGCCTTTACTGAAGGGACTTTGCTCAGCAGGGACAAAGTAGCAAATGTATCAACTACATGTATGAACTTAGAACAGTTACAGAGTTGGCAACCCCCCTCCTAGAGCTGCTTTATAAGGCGAAAACCGTGAAACTTTACAGTTCAATATTAGAAAAAAGATCTCAAATAGAAGATGAACAACCCCTTTAAGATCCCACATTATGAAACCATTCTGTATGTCTCCATAGCTTTCAAAAAGTCTCTTCTGTCATTATTTCTCATTGATACTTCCAATTTTATCAATGACCAATTTTACGATGCGATAAATGTTGTAGTAGGTTAAAAAAAATTGTCTCCCTGAAATGAGTTTAACATGGAACCTTTTTCTGAGCTTTACTTGTTATACAGAGGGACAGATTTACATATTTTTTGTAATGTTTTGTCTGTCATATGCCTGGTAACTTTTCTTTTTCTATCACAGGCAGTGTGCGCCTCTGAACATAATCATGTTAGCAAATATTTTTGTTAAAATATTTTGTTTTTGAAAAGAGAAGAGTTTTGCAACTGCCAACTACTCTAGAATATTGCTTAATACTCCAAATTTGGAATCATTTTGAAAATAAGAGCGGAAAATCTATGAAGTTTATGGGATTATGGGAAAAATCAGCAGCTTGTATCTTGTAAAAAAATTCATTGATGTGGCTCATATGTTTATTGCAAACTAGAAAAATCTGTTGTGATGTGGCATTTATGATGTGGACCTGTCTTGTGCAGTAGATGTCGAAGGGGAAAATGTAGAGTGTAAATTTAGCCTGTCGTGATTTATTTCTCTTGTTCATTTCTGTCAGTGTTCTTTGCAGATTAATATGCTTGCAGGTGAAAAACCTTGTGGTGTCAGCAGACCTGAAATGCTGCAATGTACAGTTGTAAGTGGCAGACCACTTTGCCAGACAGGCAATGTTAATATCTCTATATGAAGCATTCACTAGTGAATAGAAGTGCTGTTTTCTGCCTAAACACACAACCCATGTACCATTAAAGGGACTGTATGCTAAATTTTTCAATACTGGTTCAACTAGGACTTCCAAACAATACTTTGTCCAGGATGTAGTTGGGGAGCTGAGTTTTACCCTTTTTACAGCAGCGTGCAGTAGGATGGTAGATCAAGCCTTACCTGAGACACATAGTAATCATTGGTTCCCATGCTAATAAGTTAAAATAGCCTGCCTCCTATGGGGGCCCAGTTATTAGCCCACCTGTCACTGGGGCTCCCTTATGTGGTGGACCCTGTCAACAAGAACAATGGAGCAGAAAGATAAATAAATGGTGCTCCAGCAAAGAGTAAACAGCTCAACTAGTAGATTGTGTGGTCCAGGTGCACCAGCCCCAGACCCCCAGCTTCAGGGAGCGGCAATCCTATGAAGAAAAATGAAGAATAAGTGTATCCAGCACTCAAAAGAATCTACAGGGTCAGAAGTATATCTAATTTTAAAAAATGTCTTTATTAATCATAATTTAAAAAGTCTAAATGCATCTCCATGAGCCCTACATGTTTCATACCTGCATGGTACTGTACTTATTCATGAGCCCATGACTAAATACCATTCAGGTGCGTTAAATTATATTTACTTCTGACCCTGTGGATTCTATTGAGTGCAAGAAGAATGGAGCACCAATGAAAAATAAAATTCCACAGGCACACATATGGACACACATATGTAAACTATGTAACTATACTAACTTTTGGAATGTACAGTACCATTTGGACAGATCTATAAAGGCCACCCACCAACCCAATAAATCGTGACTGTCTATGGTAACTTATCGCAGCCCCCTGGCATTTGGAAGAACCCACAGATTACCAGTCCAGGCCTTGTAGGTATTTTACCAGTGAAATACTGGCCAAATGGCAACCCTAGCCATGCCCCTTCATACAAAAGTCCTGCCAATGATCTTGCAAATTCTGCCCAGTTCCACACAGTACCTTTGCATCTCTTGGACTCATAACTTACAGTATGTACCCTCCTGAGAGTAATTGAGGGGATAGTGCTGTTTGGCTGCTTATGCAAAAAATATTTGTGCTTAAAGAAGTGTGCACAGGACAATGGGTGTATACTAGTATATAATAAATTATTTGTGTGTTCAAAAGGTTATGTGCACTCCATAGACAGTGTGCTCTACTACAATTTCAATATTTAACCTATCTACTACTATGATTAGTATAGCCTATGATTTGTAGTCGTCCTGCACAGAAAATATATTGGTCAAAAGAGATACAGCACAAGATGTTGCATGCTTTCGCTTTCAACTTGCAGGTTGTACACAGCATGAAATAGCTACTGATGGGTAACACACATTATTTATTGAGGGGATTGATCTTTTCAAGTACATATAAAACTATTCAATGTTTACAACATTAGGAATGGAAAGGGCAATAAATACGTTTTATTCTTTGTTTTCTTCTGAACAAAGTCTTCATTGTGACTGCAGTACTAATTATTATATATTGTTTTCTATTAAAAACTCTTAGTAATTTTGGTTTCCTTGGCTGCATTTTTTTGTAAAAATACAAACTGGTTAAAGGACATCTATCCAAGGTGTAAATTATACCCATCCTAAACAAGATTTAATTTCTGAACCAATAAGTGTATTTTTTTTGGTTGTAATATTGGTATGTACGTATGTAAGTAGCCATCTCAGGTCATTTTGCCTGATCATGTGCTTTCAGAAAGAGCTGGTGCTGCAGTATGAAACTGCTTTCTGCCTGGCTATTGTCTCCCCTACTCAATGTAACTGAATGCGTCTCAGTGAGACCTGGATTTTACTATTGAGTGATGTTCTTAGGTCTACCAGGCAGCTGTTATCTTGTGTTAGGGAGCAGCTATCTGGTTACCTTCCTATTCTTATTTTGTTAGGCTGCTGAGGAGGGGGGAGAGTGATATCACTTTCAGTGCAATAGTAAAGTGTGACTAAAGTTTATGAGAGCACAAGTCACATGACTGGGGGCTCCTGGGAAACTGACAATATGTAAATATATAAAAACAGCTTTTTTGAAAAATGGATTTCAGTGGAGCGGTCTGCTATTAGTGCTGGAGAAGCACTAATAACTGATGCGTTTTTAAAGAAACATGTTTTCCCATGATCGTATCCCTTCCATATAGTCAAAGATTGGGGGTGGTTAATAGAGGTATGGTAAATAGTCCATGGTGCATTATGTGACATCATAAGGTATGTAGTCAGTAAACCAGGATCGTACCTGATACTTTCAGTAGAATGTTTTTTCTTAATGGCATAAAAACTGTGGAAGTAATATAAGAAGGCAGCTGGATTACAAATGGTGGTAAGGTTCAAAGGATCAGCAGTGTGCTGCTGTCAGCTAATGATCTTTATGCCTCTGGCATGGTTTGGAGTGACTTGCCTCCACTCTAAATCAGTGCATTTATGTGGTAGCATATGGCTGGATATATGAGTATCCTTGCATATGGCTAACTGAGCAGAACCCCAAATGTGCCAACAAAAGCATTTATGGTGCAAACAGCAGAGCTCCCCTTTGCTCTGGTCATTAGACAGGTGCATGTTCTAAGCAATTGGAAAATAATAGCCTATAGGATACCATGGCATGCCGCTGCTTGAAGCTGGATTACACTTTCTGGCAAAAATATACATGTTGTCAAGGAGGACCTACTTTGATAAATGAACAAAATCATTAACAAAATTCCAGAATGTGAAGAAAAGGATTGTAAATGTGAGAAAATTTGAACTGCTGGGAACATATCATGTGGCAACTTGAAAACCTTGCACCACACAGCACTAAATTTAGCAAAATTCCACTCCTGCCAATTCAGTATATATGCAAGTGCATGAGTTAACAAAGACAGGATTTTTTAGTTACAAAGTTATGATCATAAAGTTGATCAGCCACCATACCATGTCAAGGTAAACCCCAATTGGTGGTCCCTAACTTGTTTAGCTCTGGTCCCCACTCAACTAAGCGCTACACAATATGTTGGCACTATAGAAATACATGTTAATAATAAATAATATCTAATGGTGGCCCTGTGTTTTTAACTACATCAGGTAACACTTCTGCACCTATTTACACTTACTACACCTATTACTACACTTAATTTAGTTTGTCTTCTTACTTCTAACTTATTTTCACTTATAGTCATATTTATAACCATGCACATGCATACACAATTTCTAAGTGGGCACTTATACATTCAATTTTACTTTGCTTTACTATTGCTTCTTTATTATCTAGCCCAGGGATCCCCAACCTTTTTAACCCGTGAGCAACATTCAGAAGTAAAAGGAGTTGGGGAGTAACACTAGCATGAAAAATGTTCTTGGGGTGCCAAATAAGTGCTGTGATTGGCCGTTTGTAAGCCACTATGTGGATTGTCAGCCTACATTGAGACTCTGTTTGGCAGTACACCTGGTCTTTATACAACCAAAACTTGCTTCCAAGCCTGGAATTCGAAAATAAGCAGCTGCATTAAGGCCGCTGGGAGCAACATCCAAGGGGTTGGAGAGCAACATGTTACTCACGAGCTACTGGTTGGGGATTACTGATCTAGCCCCTCGGACTGAAACCAAGGCTCAGCAGACATTCACTTCAATTAATGCTATTATGCAAAGAGGCACTAGACCTTTTATACTATGACCAGAGGTGAACAAGTTAGGGACCACCATGTGGGGTTTACCTTGACATGGTATGGTGGCTTATCAATTTTATGATCAAATTTTGTAACTAAAAACCCTTGTCTTTGTTAATTCTTGCATACTATTATATTGTATTACTTATGAGACAGGGGACCATATACTTTAATACATTTTTACTTAGCCTTAGGAGTACTCCCACAACCCCCCTTTTTTGTACATACCAGCATATGAAACTTGTTTGTGCTGAACATAAAATTTTCCTGTTGTTTTAAATTTTTGAGCTAAACAGGGTAAATTGGAAGCTACTCCATGTTTGGTCCTTGTGATATAGATAATTAGATTACCAATGCACAAACAAACAGAAATCCATTATGCAGAGGGATTGAAAAAGGGAATCAAAAACCGCTTTGCAACACCCAAACATGGAGTAGCTTGGATATGCCCTGTTTAGCTCAAGAAATATAAAAAATGATCAAAACAATAGGCTAAAGGTATGTTCAGCAAAATGCCCTATTAATTCAGCTAGTTTTAAGACAGGGTATACTGCCACTTTAACTGAGATTATCTTTTGAGCTGAATGGACACTTCACAGATTTTCCTTGAGTATTAGGGCTACATTGCTACACCTAACCTGTGCTTTGTGCAAAGAGGCAGAGAAATAGGATCACAAGCTGTTGTTTTGAAGTATCTATATGAGTCACCATAGACTTTAGTATTTCCTAAGGATTTCCTGCTATTGTTCTTCTTTCCTATTTTTATGTGGAGTGAAAAGCTGAATAAATATCAAAGTGTTCTTTTAACATACTTAGACATTAAAAGTATCCAGCTATACACTGTTAATATTGACTAAAGTTGTTTTTACAGCACTTAATTCAAGAGACAAATGCTTAATTTATATGCCGTTCAGGATGTTGGTACCTTCACATACTGTATGAAAATGATAGTATAGGGAAATATATGGGGATATATATATATATATAAAAAGTTTGGTGTTACTGCGCTCCACTGATAGCAAAACACCCAGGTGCTAGGAGAAGCCACGTGTCTCAGATAAAGTCATGTGAGCGTTGTAAGAGGAAAACACCAACATGTGCCCCAAACACCAAAAAGTAAAAGCAAAAGAGAGCAGACGTTATCTGCCAGAAAAAGATATAAAGGATACGTTAGAAATTCAATGACAATATAATACAGCAAACAGTATACAGAACTGAAGAAACATGACCAATACGAATAAATATCCTTTGTGTCTACACAGTATAATATATGTTCTTTTACCGGAACATTCAATAGTTAATTTTCTTAACATGACATTAAGCAAAGGCATTGTAACTCAAAAATATCAACTGAAGTGGTAACACAATAACACTGACCATTTGTGAATCGCAAACAAAACTTTGCAAATCATCTCTGCTGTAAAAAACATGTCAAAGGGCAGTTCTCATTGAGGCCAAACAGGACTAGTGTGTTTAACTTTTTAATCCAAAAAACTTCACGTTGAAGTAGGATGTTAGACCAGTCACCAACCCGCCGGGGTGGCGGGATTTAGTCTATGGCAAAATATTTAAAAGTAGGAAGCCTATCACCCTGCTCTAAAAAGTGCTTTGCAAACGGCTTAGTTGTTTTGCCATCTCTAAAGGCCGTACTAATTGCCGATCTATGTGCATCCATCCTGAGCCTCAATGTAAGGTCAGTTTTACAAATATAAGACAAGCCACATGGGCATGTAATTAAATAAATTACATGTGTGGTGCAGCAAGTAATATGTTATCTAATCGCAATTCTTTTACCAGTGTGTGGATGTAAAAAAGATTGTCCTGGGGACACATGTGGGATATCTATAACATCCTGGCTTACTTGTCAACCAAGATTGTGATTTAGTGTTGTTGCACGACACGGGATCACTTTTGACCAACAGGTCCCTCAAATTAGTATCCCTCCTATAACATATAATGGGGGGGGGGGTTGGGGATGACCTGAACTAAATCCTTGTCCGCCTGGATAATGTTCCATTGCTTTTTTACAAACTTACCCTACCTTTGTAGCATAATTGTACTTAGTACTAAACATTATCCTTGGTTGATTACTTCTCTCCTACTTTGTCTATTTAAACATTGATTTAAAAACCTTCTGTGTCTTGATAAAGGTCCTAGAAGTGGACCGAAACGTCGGCCTGTTTTTTTAATTAACTTAAATAAAACTGTGATTTTTTTTTTAAACAAATAACCTTTGACTGGTTCCCAGTGTGCACTAAGCCCAGCTTTACACTTTTTGGACAACTTTGCTGCCTGGCTTCCTTACTTTCTTTCATCTAACAACATTAAAGGGGTGGTTCACCTTCACGTTAACTTTTAGTATATTGTAGAAGGGCCAATTCTAAGAAACTTTTCAATTGGTCTTCATTATTTATTTTTCATAGTTTTTTTTAATGATTTGCAATTTTCTTCTGTTTCTTTGCAGCTTTCAAATGGGGGTCACTGACACCATCTAAAAACAAATGCTCTGTAAGGCTACAAATGTATTGTTATTGCAACTTTTTATTACTTATAATTCTATTCAGTCCATCTCCTATTCATATTCTAGTCTCTAATTCAAATCAATGCAGGGTTGCTAGGGTAATTTGTACCCTAGAAACCAAATTGCTGACACTGCAAAATAGAGAGCTGCTGAATAAAAAGCTAAATAACTATGAAACCACAAACAATAAAAAATGAAAACCAATTGCAAATTGTCTCAGAATATCACTCTCTACATTATACCAAAAGTTAACTCAAAGGTGAACAAACCCTTTAACAGCCCTTCTGTCTCTAAACTTCTTTCACTAACATACTCTCTAGGCTTATCCTTGTGCTCAGACTCCCCCTCTCACTCCAATAGTAACGCTCTGGATTTCATATTTACCAGACTCTGTTCAATCACCAATTTTACTAGCTCACCGTTCCCCCTCTCTGATCACAATATGCTCACTTTTCAACTCTCATTAACGCCATCCTCACCCCCTGCTAATCCCCAAACACGTACCTACCGTGACTTGCAAGCTCTGGATGTGTTGCATCTCTCTTCTTCCTTTGACTCTCTTCACTCTAATATCTCAGCCATTTCTTGTCCTAATGCAGCTACCTCTGTCTACTATAGCACACTCACCACTGCCCTTAATGAGCTTGCTTCTTTAAAAACTAAACGTGCTAGGCCCAAACCACTTCAACCTTGGCACACTGCTCATACTACAGCGCTCCACTGCCCTTAATGAGCTTGCTCCTGTAAAAACTAAATGTGCTAGACCCAAACCACTTCAACCTTGGCACACTGCTCATACTACAGCGCTCCAAAGACACTCACGCGCACTTGAGCGTCTCTGGCACAAATCCCGCTCAGAATCAGTCTTTTGGAGTTACAAGTCTGCCCTGCATTCCTATAACACCAGCCTTTCCTAAGCCAAACAAACATACTTTACTTCACTCATTAACTCCCTTTCCAAAAAACCAGCACAACTTTTCTCCACCTTCAACACTCTCCTTTCCCCATCTCGGCCCCCTCCATGCACATCTGTCTCTGCTCAAGACATTGCTGAGCACTTCAAAACCAAAATTGACACTTTGAGAAGGTACATTACACTACTCAATCCCCCTAGGCTTCTACCACCTTCCCTCCACTCTCCCCAGTCTCTCCTGTGCGCCTTCACCCCTGTCACTGATGAGGAAGTATCAAAACATTTGGCCTCTTCTCACCTTACCAACTGCCCGCTTGATCCTATTCCTTCAAAACTTCTTCCTTATACCAATCCTTGTCTAATCAAAGCCTTAACTCATCTATTTAATCTCTCTCTCTCAACTGGACTATTTCGGGCTCAACTAAAACATGCTCACCTTTGCAACGTATTTTAAGACATTATATGCTACCCAGAGCAGATACACAGAGGCGGAGATACAACAATACCTTAGTCAAACTACCTCCCAGAGGGATGTTCTAGACTCCCCTATTACTAAGCAGGAGATTCAGCAAGCCATCAATGCCCTGGCTCCTGGCAAGGCCCCGGGTCTGGATGGTATCCCAGCAGATCTATATAAATGTCTCTTTGATGAGCCAACTCCCCACTTGCTAAATACTCTTAAAACTGACTATGCAAGATTTATCCCCCCCCCACCTTCCTTTCTAGAAGCCATTATTGTCCTGATATTGAAGCCTCAAAAAGACCCACAATCCTGCTGCTCTTACAGGCCGATATCATTACTCAATGACAATGCTAAAATAATGGTCAAAATATTAGCCAGGAGATTAGCCCTAGTAATGACAGACTTGATTCATCCAGACCAATCTGGGTTCATGGCAGGCAAAACTACTGACATTAACTTAAGAAGATTGTTTTTCAATCTACAGACTACATATGACAATGCAGGCTCCAGAATAATACTATCATTGGATTCCAAAAAGACCAATATGCATTGTTACACTGAAATACTGGCTTTTATGGGGTATAAAGTGAAATTTCCTCTAGGAAAATCTCGGAAATCACTGTTCAATTCTTGTAAGGATATGTCAACCATAGCCATTGGCTTCCTCCTAGAATACACACAAGTGCTACCTCAGAATCTAAAAGTATTCCTTGCATGCTGCATGAGGTTAATGGCCGCCCCTTCCAAAGATCCCTTCTACATGCTCCGGCTGAATCTTGATATCACATTTTGTTCTGAAATTAAATTGTTCTGAAATATTTCTTAGCTGACGCAGTAATTGCTCCATGTGTTCTCCATTTAACCCCCTTCTTTATAATCTCAGTTGTTATCCTCCCTACTTTGCTAGATAATCTTGTTAAATTCTATTTTAATTCAACTCCATACACACATTGTACGTTGAAGCTTTTAGTGAAATTACAAATTGCTCCCCCTCCCTTCAGGTCATTGTGATCAGTGATTGAAAGCATGGACAGTTCAATGACTATGGTGAAGCACATGCATATTTTATGTGATAGAAGTCAGATTAGTAGTTTATTCAGATCCACATTACATAGCAACATAGTTTATTCAGATCCACATTACATAGCAACATTGAAATCAGTTCATTCTGTATCAGAAATAATTGTTACACTGTAGAAAGGATTAAATGGCATAATCCCCTGTTTTGATCATTTCCAATAACTCCTAACTTTTGCTCTTCAACAGCAGCCCAGAGTGCATTGAGCATGTGCAGTGCCACTGGCACACAAAACTAGGGATGCACTGAATCCAGGATTCGGTTCAGTATTCGGCCATGATTTGCCCATTTTCAGCAGGATTCGGATTTGGCTGAATCTTTGTGCCTGGCCGAACCGAATACAAATCCACAAATCCAAAAAATCATGTGACTTTTCATCACAAAGCAAGGAAGTAATTTTTTTTTTGCCGCACACTTCATGTGCTGCACTCTTTTGCCCTCCCCCTCGCTAATTTGTATATACAAATTAGGGTTTGCATTTGGTTCAGTATTCGGTTGAATCTTTCGCAACGGGTTCAGCTGAATACAAAATAGTGGATTCAATGCATCCCTACACAAAACATCAAAGATGGCACACAAAAGGCACCAAAGCTCTGAATTTGCTGAAATAAAATGCATGCTGCACTATCTTCTCTGTGCACCAAAAGTAGGGATGCACCAAATCCCAGATTCAGCTTGGTATTCTGCCAAATTTTAGTTATTCTTAGCAGGATTCAGCTGAATCCAAGAGCTTTGCCAAACCGAATGTGCAGGAAGGGTTTGGCTTTGGTTCGGTATTCACCCAAGTCCATACCCCTGGATTAGGAGATTCGCTTTAACCCTGAAAAGGGGAGTTCTGTGTATCCCTAGCCAAAACTTGGATGAGAGTATACATGTTCATTGCATTATGTCTGTTTAAGGGGCCATATACTGCTTTCGTTTTGGTATCCACTCGTCAACATAGAGTGGCTGTCAGACACTTAAAGGGGTGGTTCACCTTCAAGTTAACTTTTAGTATATTGTAGAAGGGACACTGCTTAGAAACTTTTCAATTGGTCTTCATTATTTATTTTTCATAGATTTTTAATGATTTGCAATTTTCTTCTTTTTCTTTGCAGCTTTCAAATGGGGGTCGCTGACACCATCTAAAAACAAATGCTCTGTAAGGCTACAAATGTATTGTTATTGCCACTGTTTATTACTTATCTTTCTATTCAGTTCATCTACTATTCATATTCCAGTCTCTTATTCAAATCAATGCAGGGTTGCTAGGGTAATTTGTACCCTAGAAACCAAATTGCTGACACTGCAAACTAGAGAGCTGCTGAATAAAAAGCTAAATAACTATAAAACCACAAACAATAAAAAATGAAAATCAATTGCAAATTGTCTCAGAATATCACTCTCTACATTATACTAAAAGTTAACTCAAAGGTGAACAACCCCTTTAATAATAAGTATCATATATTTCATTATGCCAGTCAGAGCTTCACACAGAGTGAAGTACAAGTCTTTACACTCAGTTCTAGGTGTACATCATAGGTCAAGGGTAAAAAAAACCCTTGCACACGCTGCGCGGCGATTTCCGGAATCGCCCGAAGTTTCCTCACGAAGTATCTTCGGGCGATTCCAGAAATCGCCGCGCAGCGTGTGCACAGGCGTTGGCGCTTTGTCACTTATACTAGCGGCAGACAGGGAGAAGGAAATTTGAGGAGATTGTCGCCTGCTAAAAACGCCAGGCGTCAGAATCTCCCCGAATCTCCCTGTCTGTCCCCAGCCTTAGACTGTGTTGTGTTATTCAGGCAGAAAATACTATTTGAAAATCTATTAGCTCTGTAGTTGAACCGTGCACTGTACAGTATAATTCATTGTAATTAAATGTGTATTGTCATTTAAAGGCAATAATTAGTTGCCTTAGTTGTATTAATACAAACAGAAGAAGTGCACAAAAAAAAGTTTTGGTGCGCAAAACTGTAACGATGCAGAACACGTTGCGCTCTGATCTGACTTTGATACGTGTTCACGGCACTTTCAGGTTTTTGCCATGTATCAGTCTCTGACATCATTGTGCTTGGCTCGAATTTCAAATATTTAAAGGCAAATCTGCCTTTTTCATGTTTCCCAACATAGGTCTATCTTCATAGTTCCTGGGTATGTCTATTTTGTTCAGATCCTTGACCCTTGGCTGTTCCTGACTAC
The DNA here is from genome assembly GCA_024363595.1 of Xenopus borealis. Classification (NCBI taxonomy): domain Eukaryota; kingdom Metazoa; phylum Chordata; class Amphibia; order Anura; family Pipidae; genus Xenopus; species Xenopus borealis. The sequence goes on along the minus strand of CM044432.1, from coordinate 88,627,154 downwards.
TGCGTCTTTTCTGTCTTTACCTACCTTTACTCGTTTACTGACCATTCTTCAGATTCTGATTTTGTGCTGCATTAATGTTAGTTTTGACTCCGGCCTGTGACCCCATCTATGTCTCTGTTTCCTGACCTTGTACTGCATTATCTGATGGGTACTGCCTCAGCCTGGCCATCGACCTATACTATATACACTGTGTGTCTTTGCAAAAAACTTTCATTATAGCATGTTAAGCACAACCAATGTTTCATTCCCTATTCTCAAGGTCCCAATCACAGCTAGAACTAAAGGCTTTAAAAAAACAAACAAAAACATATATATATATATAACGGATCTTTGGATCATCATACCATACGTCTACTAGAAAAATTATTTAAGCATTAAATAAACCCAATAGTTCTACCACCAGTAAAGAAGAATTATATCTTGGTTTGGATCAGGTACTGTTTTATCATTACAGAGAAAATAATTTTTGTTTAAAATGGAGTCTATGGGAGATGGCCTATCTGTAATTCAGAGATTTCTGGACAGCAGGTTTCTGGATATCTGATCCATACCTGTAAGGAATGCTGTTGAATGTAAGTGAGGAATGCTTGCAAAGAGGTTACAAAAGTCAGAACAATATTTTAGGGAAATGTATAACAAGCTAAGGAACAATATACAGAATCTGAATGAAACAAAATGAAAAAGGGCAAAGAGATGTTCAGAAAATAATAAAATACAGAAATAATAAAAATCAGGCAAGTATTTCTCCCGTGCTCACTCCCTGCAATTCTTTCATGTATGTCAGGAACTTATTGCATATTTATGGATAGCCACATTCCAAGCACACAACAATGCAAAGCCCTCCAAAGGGAAGGTCTCTTCCCAGAACGAGTATTTCCTCAGGAAGCCAAGGCACTCACTTGTGACAGCCGACATTTTGCAGACCCCATCCTGATTTGTGCATTTACTTTGTACAGCATAATTTAAATAATACCCTGAACTATACCTAAAATATAAATGTGCATGGGTTTTCTGTTTTTAGTTAAAACAAATATTCATACTTGCCATAAACCTGTAAAGTAATTTATTCTATATTTTTAAGTAAACTATTCCATTGTTACATGTTTTGCCTTGCAAAACTTAAAGAACCAGTAGCATCAAAAAATGTAATTGTTTTAAAGTAATAAAAATATAATGCAGTGTTGCCCTGTACTGGTAAAACTGCAGTGTTTGCTTCAGAAGCACTACTATTGTTTATATAAATAAGCTGTTGTGTAGCCATGGGGGCAACTAGTCAAAGGAGAAAAGGCTCAAGTTACACAGCAGATAGCAGATAAGCTCTGTAGAAAATAATGTTATCTGTTATCCATTACTTATCCAGCCGTTTTTCAATTTCAGCCATTGCTACTTAGCATCTTGTTTATATGAACTATAATAGTGTTTCTGAAGTAAACAGACCAGTTTTAACAGTGCAGGGCAACAGTACATGCTATTTTCTTTACTTTAAAACACTTTTAACACTTTTGGTGTTACTGTTCCTTTAAGCATCTGAACACCACCGTTCCACTTTTTCAGCAACTAAAGAGCCTTCCTAGAACTAAAAAGGTTTTGGAATAAGATTTGGGACAGGCCAAATTAACCAAATTTAGAACAATAGCAAGATAGAATTGAGAAATATAGGCATACATAACAAAATAATAAAAAAACAATACATACAGTACAGTATGGTGCACATCTAGAACTTCCCAATACACTTTAAAAAAATCATACTTACAGTGAAGAATGGCAGTCATCAAGAAATTGGCTTCTTGTTAAAATAAATGGAATGTTGGAAAATACTGCAAGAGAAAAGGGGTAATTTAGAACCTGCTCTAAGACCAACAAATTGGTTGCAGTTCGGTGTGCAAGATACTTGGCATCACTAACTGCCTGCTGTTCTGAATTTAAGGAGAAAGAAAGGTTAACATTAAAAAAGCTAAAATTATTGCTCATTACATGTTATTTTGAAGAAACAATCAGTTTTTAAATAGGTTCTATGTTGTTGTGCAAAGTCTGTCCCTGGTGTAATCAATAAATTAGTCTATTCAGGACACATGCATGCAACATTAATTTTTTAGGAGCCCAACACTTGTGAACTACTTCCTTATATTTTCACTGTACAGCTAATCAACCTATTAGGGATGCAGTGAATCCACTCTTTGGGATTCAGCCATGAATCCTTTGTGAAAGATTTGGCCGAATACTGATTCAAATCCTAATTAGCATATTCAAATTAGGGGCAGGAAAGGAAAAAGTGGGATTTTTTAAAACTTTTTTTTTGTGAAGAAAAGTAATGTGATTTCCCTCCCCCTCCCAATTTGCATATGCAAATTAGGATTTGGATTTGGTTTGGCCAGGCACATGGATTCAGCAAAATCGGAATCCTGACCAAATCCTGAATTGGGTGCATCCCTGTTTTTGTTTACAATGGTGGCTGAAAGTGCACATGGTTTATGACATGGCAGGGTGGGTCAGAACAAGGCACATGCACAGTAGTGTTGAAGCACTGAAAGGAAAGTGACAGAAAGAAGAATATGGAGGTGACAAAATATGATGTTCTGGCAATGCTTGAAAGTGCACAAAAATGGCCTTTTAGGAGAGGGTAATGAGGAATATTTGGGACACGTTTAATTTCTCCAAGTTTCTTTCTCCTTTAAAGGAGCAGTAACAACAAAAAATTAAATTACATAATAGATAACAGATAAATTCTGAAGGATACCATTGCATACTACAGAGCTTATCTGTAGTGATGGGCGAATCACCCGAGTTTTGCTTCGCCGAAAAATTAGCGAATTTCCAGAGAAATACGTGAATTGGTGAAAAATTTGCGAACCGAGTCACGGCACGCTTTTGACGCTCGTTTTTTTCATCTAATTTTCGCCAGGCGAAATTTCGCTGGCGCTTCGCGAATTTATTCGCCAGCAGCGAATCACGGGAATTCGCCGCAAATACGTCCCTGGTGAATAAATTCGCCCATCACTACTTATATGTAGCAGGTTTGTTTATATAAACTATAATATACTTTATAAAACACATCTCTATTACCAGTGCAGGGCAACATTACTATATAACAGAATTATTTGAAAACACTTTCATATTTTTTGTGTCACTGTTTCATTCACACGGCTGCTTGAAAAAAAAACTGGGGATCGATGAAACGTTGCTGCATAGGTCTGAGCCATGATTCAATAAAGGCTTTTTTATTGAGATTAAAAGGTGCTGTTCATCATTCCGGGAACACTGGAGCTGCTGTCACCTGTTAAGGAGCAGACTTGCACCTAAGATGAGCTCCACCAGTGGCAGAACTACCAGCAGTGCAGCGGGGGACAGCTGCAAAAATCAGCTCAGGAGGGGCGTTAAGAGGCCCAGCTACACAACCTGCACCTGGGCCCCACAGGGTCTACTAACGTTACTGGGCTGCACACATCACCTTAATGGTGAGCATTTGAAATAATTTTCAGTTGTTATGCATCACTTGCAATTATGTAAGGCACCAATTGTAATTACACTGGAGGAAAAACACTGTAATGTGGGTAAAACACATGGCAAATATGTCCAAAATTGCACTTTGCACATTGTACTTTTCATTGTAAATGACCCCTAAACGTTTTCAATCAGCTAAAAAAATCTTAAGCTTTAACAATAGTTTGCCTGTCTGTAGCATATCAAACACAAAGACAAAGTATCACTGGAGTGGCATAAGGTCAGCAAGATGATTGATCTCCAGTCAAAACCATTATTACAATCAATCAACAATCCGCTGCAATATGTGAAAATTAAGGTGTAAAAGTCATGTGACTACATACCTCCCAACATTTTGGAAGTAAAAAGAGGGACAATTTTTTTTTTCCCAAGTAGCGTGGCAAAATTTTTGACCACGCCCTAAATACTGTGTTCATTTTACAAAATTTGGCAGATTATGAAAGTTTTAAAATATTTCTCCTGTTACAATTACTTATTTTCTTAGTTTATTTGCACCTGTTAGCTGGGCTCTATGGCAAAAGCCAATTAATAGAGAAACATTTGGCTGTTCAGGGCAGAGAAAAGAGGGACTTTCCAGTACAAATGAAAGACAGCAGGTTGAGCTGTCAAAAGAGGGACTGTCCCTCCAAAAAAAGGGACAGTTGGGAGGTATGTGACTAGCTTCAACAAGCTGGAGCCAATCTGCATGGAAGTATGAGCCAGAATCCATCCTGAAAATATATTCGCAGCTGTCACATACTCAGTCCCAAATGTCTTTTGCCATATACTGAAATAAACTTTGCCTAGGTATGGTTACCCTTACAAATCACTTGAAAATTCAGGGACATCTAGAAAGTCAAGACTGAAAAACAACATAGTTTGCAGTTTGATTTAAATGTAATCAGTCCGGCCCTCCAGCATGTATTTATGAGGAGTCCCTGCATTTTCAAGTGAGCTTGTAACCCTAGATTAAATGCAACATACTCAACATACTCAGCATCAACTTCAGCAGCGCACTCCAAAGCCACTTGGAAGAACCGCATACCCACAGATCATTGTTAAAAGCACATAGTTTATTTCAACATCTTATATACAAACAAGGCGCCCAAGGTCTGACGCGTTTCGTGACTCATCACTTCCTCAAGAGACCTCCATGCAATATGCTAATTGGTTGCTATTGGTGACTGTAACTGTAGCAGACTTTGCATCTTTTAATATATGGCCTACCAGCTGATGCAAATAATAATTTTACTAACTATTTAGAAGTACGGGTATGGGATCTGTTATCCGGAAACCCGTTATCCAGAAATGTCCGAATTACAGAAGGCCGGCTCCCATAGACTCAATTTTATCCAAATAATCAAAATTTCTCTGTAATAACAAAAAAGTACTTTGTATTTGATCCAAACTAAGAGGTAATGAATCCTTATTGAAAGCAGAACCAACCTATTGGGTTCATTTACTGTTTCCATGATTGAAGGTATGAAGATCCAAATAACAGAAATAAACGTTATCCCGAAAGCGCCAGGTCCAGAGCATTCTGGATAACTGGTCCCATACCTGTACACTATACTCCTGAACACTGTAGGTCTCTATTGATCACATAAAATAAACCTTATTTAAACACTATTTTATATAAAGACCAATGGATAATCCCATAGTGTAACACTGACCTTTAAAGCACTAATGTTGTAGCTATTGCTTGTCACTCTGGTGTGCTCTAGTTATGTGCATTAATGCCTTTCAATATACATAGAAATACATTTGTCTGTTTCATTTGTGCAAGTGAATCACTGAAAGACTGCGTTCTTGTGTTTCTTATTTTTGCATCAATTTGAAGCGTAGGAAAGGAGGGTGTTCCGTTAGCTTTGCAGGGCTGGTAGCCATAGTAACAACCTAATCTGTTATTGTGCATATATCCAAAATCTACTTGACTCCCTGTGTTGTCCTATCAGATGCCACTCTGTGTACCAGGGTGACTGCTTAATTTAAGTCTGTGTCCTGTCATGTTTCTAAGATGTCACTTTTGGAATGCATATTGTAGCAGGGTGAGTAATTCTCTTAAGTTTGAGACAACAAGTTATTTGTGTGAAATTATACTTATGGGGGGGGGGTAATTATTTGGCATGAAATTCATTTTGAAGGTTCAAGAAATGTCATATGCTAAGTGTCAGGACTATGTAGCAGTATAACAAGGGTCAACTCTGGGCTTATTTTTTCCTGTTCAGAAGCTGAATTCACTTACCATATATTCAAAAGAATGTGCTATTATTTAGCATCAGATGTTTATTTCAAGGCATGCCTCATATTAAAATTTAACAATACTTTTGATTCCTGACAACAACTATATCTTTATAGTATACTTTATATTGATATTTTCCCTTCTGAGAACCTGCAAATTAGTTTCTGAACTCTTGATGAGCACGACCCTCTTCATCATCTGTATTGGTCAACATAAGTATATAATGTGTATGTTTGATGTATATGCCCTTCTAATGTACAACTTTACAGAATATGTTGGTGTTATAATTGTGTTCATAGTGATAATCACAATGGCTGCTTGAAATATTGCAAGTTTTTAATGCTTTAAATAACCTGATCTTTGCAGGACGTATCCTTTTCTAACATTACTAGGTGATTTAACAGGCATAGTTTGTTCAGTCTCTATTAACCTATAGTTGCCAACGAGATGCTTGTCAATTGACAACTGCTACCTGCTTGTTGCTATAAGTTACTAAACCAATGTCTTCGACTAGACCAATATTTGGACTTGTTCTTTCATTACCCATTATGTTTTATTAATTGTTTCTATTTCTTGATAATTTGTGTTGATACTTCGTGTCTGCAGTCATTTTTCCTCTGACATATTGTGTAAAAAATAAGAATACTGTATACCAGTGCATTATACTCCTTTAAATATAGAAAAATTGTGCAGGATGATTTATTGAATATAATAATAATCCCTCCCTTCTCTTCCACTTCCTGCTCCCTGAATTCCCAGGCTGTGCAGGGGAGCCTGAGGCTCTCAGCTCACTGCACTGTAGGACAGGAACCAATCAGCAGCTAGCAGGACCTGATAGGGAACTGAAGCCTGTCTTTGCTTATGTGACTGCAGGGCTGTGATTGGCTTACCCCTTGTACTGTGCTTCTGGCAGGAATGTTAGGACATGCCCATCCTTCATTTGACAGGGACCAGAGAACATCTATAGGGAGCTCCAATAAATGGGCTATTTTTAAAGATATTAACTTTTAGCACCATTTAAAAGCAACACCATGTATTATTTATAATTGCCTACAAAATTATGGATTTTTTTAATTTATCCTTTATGTCTCCTTTAAGATGTATTAGGAAATTCTTGTTCATGTCATGCTGGCCTTTTAACTACATTAATGGATAAGTTAACCAGCCTTGCAGCTTTTTTGCTGGGGCACCACTGGTTCCATGATGGACACTACAGTTTATTTCATTTGCAGCTAGAACAACATGTTTTAGACATTTGTGTCAATATAATATCTAGTTTTGGTAAATACTGTTTGAAAAATAAACCTGACTGGGAGGAATAATTCAGAGTTGCAGGGCTGATTTAAGCGTCTATTAAAGTGTCAGTTCCAAGAAAGAGCTAATGAGTGAATCACAATGGCGTGTGCTTTGGTCCCTGTGAAAGATGCATATAGTCAAGTCTCTGAAGTCAAAATGTTAAAGAAACAAACTGGACTTTCTAATGAGTCAGGCCAAGTTCCTAATAAAACAGGATCTTTATCACTGTGGCACCAAGCAATGTTTGCTTTTTAGAAGGGAGTAGTACCAATTCATCTCCTGTTCTACTTTATGTGAGACAAAGAGGACCGTAATAGGACCTGTGGTAGCGCACCTCTATTTTCTAATGCTATCACTCAAACAATTTGTAAGGTCAACTTTAAGATGTGTCCAGTTCTGATTTAATACAAAGTGGATGTAACTGCACCCTCCTGATTTACCCACAACCTTAATTCTTTCAGGATTGTTGTTGCTTAGAATATGTATTTTTTGTGCTAAAGATAAGGGAAGTTTTACTGATTAATACTTTACAGAAAGTTGTGGCTTCTTATGGGCAGTATGATATGAGAGACAGAACTGCTATTTAATTTCTTCTCTGCAGTGTTCTACCAGCTATAGTCTGTACTGCAAGCAATACAATTAACAATAAGTGACATCTATTTTTATTATGCATGTGTTTTTTCATATATTTTTTCAGCCCCTTAATTGTGCCATTTAATATTGTTATAGAAAATAGATACCAACATTACTATGATCATCAACGTGATCCACCGGTTTCTCTTTGATTTGATGCAGCTTCAAACAAATGAAACAAATAAGATCTGAGAGTGACCCCAACAACCAATTTCCCAACTGCCCAAGTCATGTGACCTGTGCTCTGATAAACCTCAATCACTCTTTACTGCTGTACTGCAAGTTAGAGTGATATCACCCCCCCCCAGCAGCCTAACAACAGAACAATGGGAAGGTAATGAGATAACTGCTCCCTAACACAAGATAACAGCTGCCTGGTAGATCTAAGAACAGCACTCAATAGTAAAAACCCATGTCCCACTGCGTACTATTCAGTTACATTGAGAAGGAACAACAACAGCCTGCCAGAAAGCAGTTCGCTCCTAAAGTGCAGGCACATAACCAGGGGCAGCTGGGAAATTGACAAAATGTCTAGCGCCATGTCAGATTGACAAAATGTCTAGCGCCATGTCAGATTTCAAAACTGAATATAAAAAAATCCGTTTGCTCTTTTGAGAAATTAATTTCAGTGCAGAACTCTACTGTAGCAGCACTGTTAAATGATTTTTGGAAAAAAACATGTTATACCATAACAGTATCCCTTTACCATAGCTCCATGCCTTCTGTCTGTCTGTTAATATAATTTAGCTATTGAAATACCTCTAAAGCATTTGGCTGAGGGCAGCATAGTTTCATCAGTAAGCACAGAAAATGTCAGTAAAACTTTTAGGGGCCTATTTATTTATCAAAGTATGTGGAAAAAAAAACAATGAAATACACCACATATCACCATTTGATAAGGAGACATCACCATATTCATCAAGCATTTTGATGTAAAATTCTCATTGACTTAATATAACCTTAAAGGAGAAGTAAACCCTGTCGGCCCCTCCTATGAATGTTGTTATTTGTAAAATAAATAAGTTTAAAGGGGTTGTTCGCCTCTGAGTTAACTTTTAGTATAATGGAGAGAGTGATATTCTGAGATAATTTGCAATTGGTTTTCATTTTTTATTGTTTGTGGTTTTATAGTTATTTAGCTTTTTATTCAGCAGCTCTCTAGTTTACAGTGTCAGCAATTTGGTTTCTAGGGCACAAATTACCATAGCAACCCTGCATTGATTTGAAGAGACTGGAATATGAATAGGAGAAGGACTGAATAGAATGATAAGTAATAAAAAGTGACAATAACAATACATTTGTAGCCTTACAGAGCATTTTTTTTTAGATGGTGTCAGTGTTCCCCATTTGAAAGCTGCAAATCATTAAAAAAAACTATGAAAAATACATAATGAAGACCAATTGAAAAGTTTCTTAGAATTGGCCCTTCTACAATATACTAAACATTGACTTGAAGGTGAACCACCCCTTTAACATACTAACCAGATTTATATTTTGCCATGGTTCAGCCTGTAAATGGTCAATTAAAATTAGTCTGCCACTTATACAGTCATGCACCAAAAACTTATTGGTTTAGGTTGTGCATGTGACTGAGAGAGAGGCCTTGCACATGCCCCTCCATAGCTTAACCTCTGTAGTTAACACAGTAAATATTGTATCTCAAAGTAAAATGTTCTAATATCCTTTCAGTACTTGAAGAAAAAGTTTTTTTTATATATTTTCCCAGATTTTACATCATTGTTTCCTGGTCCCTTGAAAAATGTAAAATGGGGTTTCTACTGCAATACAATATTTCTGCTACATTATGAAATGGCTTACCTCTTTCCCAATCTTTTACTTCATGCCATGCTAGAAAATAAGTCAAACATGGAGAACATTTATTTCTAATGGGCAGATCAATTAGGAATTAAAAGAATGTTTTAGAGTTCAGAGCCAAAATAAAATATTCTTTAGTATTTCATAAAAATGTTGGAATGCAAAAAAGAATTTCCAATTAAAAGGCTAAATAAGCTGTTACTAAACAAAGAAAGGTTGATGTTAAGGATACCTCTTGCTTATTATGGAATAACTTGTAATATTTCTGTGATTGTGATCTGGTAAGCTATAAAAACATATATTTATGTTTTTTTGGAAAAAAGTGTTGTATGGATTCTGGTTGCATGTTCAAGTATTTACATTCCGTTAAAAATAACAAATACTTAATTATATTAAAGAAACCTAAAACACAAAAAAATAATTTGTATTTGTCCAACCAAAATATTAAGGAGTTAATTTATAACTTATTCTTATTGTCCCTTAAAGAGTAGTGTTTACTTACTGCTGGAAGCTTTGCAATAAAATGCAAATTTCTAAGTATTACTCAGCCTCTCCATCTAATTATGGTTTTAATAGAGTGTGGTCAAGAGGTGAATAGAGAATGCCAATATATCAGTAGTCCAGCACACATATTGTTAAAAGATGCCTGTATACTTGCCAGGGACTTTGCTTTATAAAAGATGTATACTGTGGTACAGTAGCTCACTAGATGCATGGCTGGGCATCAACGTTATGAAATTATGTTATACAAGAGGTAACAGCACATACAATGGATAATGACTTGTGGCGAAATATGGTAAAGACCAGACAAACCAAATTCCTGATCGAACAGTGTAGTTTGCTCATAGCTTCTGCAAAGAAATATATTGGAACTTTGTTACAAGCACTATTAAGCCTGATAATTTTTGACCAGTTGCACATGGGGCAGTTATGGTTACTTTGGTGCTGCCAGTTTCTGGTTAGGGAAGAGGGATCAGAATTCATTAACCTTGCAGCTTGCAGGAGTATTTTCAGCAGTCAGTAAGGGATGTTGGCACTGATATGATTTGTCTCATCGTTCATTGCCCTTAAGTGTAATAATGACTTATATTGTCACAAGGTTTGAGGGTTTTTTTTTGTTTTTTCTTAATCTCGTATTGATCCTGGGTTTTGAAAACTAATCATAAAGAACATCTGGTTAAATGTTGGTAAAATGTGTTCAGCTGCAAATCATTCTGGGTTAATTTTTTTGCTGCTCATTGCAATATTTGGATTACTCCCACTACCTGCTATTACTCATGACTGTCAAAACTGACTTAATCAAAAACTTCCCAGTTTGGTTTCTAGTACTATGAATCATGCTGGAATATGTACCACTGAATGCCTGCACCTGATTAAATCTGACAGCTCAACATAATTTAAAATAAACTGGCACAGTGACAAAGTTGCTTATCAATCACATGAGTTGTCACATGATAACCAGTGTTATAATAATCATATTTTAAAAGTCAGATAATAGGATTGCAAATTGTACTTTTTAAAATAAGCTTTTATATATTGTATCCTAAAAATCTTTTTCTAGTCTGCTTATTATTAGCTCATTGATATGCCTCCCATACTTGCCTTCCTTTTCCCTGTTTTTTTTATTATTCTCTCTTTTTGAATACAACACATTTTACTTCCACCTGTATCATTTTCTCAGTGTGCTGTTTTCCCATATACTCCTTTCCATGTTCATCCTTCTTTCTTCTTTCCCACTTGCTCTCCTTTCTTTCCCTATAGACACTATAGGAGGCTCAAAATGAATTAAAAAATAAAAATGTAATTTTGAATCTGTCTTCATATCTAGCAGTTTAAACGAGAAGGAAAGGTAGCCAGCTAAACGTTAAGCAATAAACTCCCCAACCCCAACTGAACTACTAATCTACAATCTTACTTCTCTTCTGCTGCAATGAGGTTTCCACATGTCCTTAACTTGTGTGTTCTGTATTATTGGTCTTGTTTTTAAAACTGTATTCTGTTGCTAACTAATTATGATTGTGTTGGCTGTTCCAATTAATTTCTGAAGTCACACATTTGTCAGATCTGTCACATCCTTCCATCAGCAGGCATTAGTACTCCAAAAATAATAGGATATGTCAGTCCCATTAGACCATGGCTCTCAGCTGTCAAAGCTGAAGATTTATCATGTGACAAGTAAAGTTGGCCATACATGGCCCGATAAAAACAGACCAAGTCAGAAGCTTATTGGTCCGTGTATGGGACCCTCCAAAATGCTTTACCGATTGATATCTGGCCGAAAGTCAGCCAGATGTCGATCACATGGGACTAAAAATCCTGCCGGATTGCAGCCGCATGTGTTCGTTGATGTGGTCCCGCAATCCGATCTATGACCCTCAAGGTGGGCATATTGGGGAGAGATCCACTCTCCAAACGAGCAGATCTCTCTGTGTATGGCCACCAGGCCCGGACTGGCAATCGGTGGGTTCTGGCAAATGCCAGAGGGGCTGCTATAATGTGCCATAGAAATTCAGTATTTAGTGGGCTGGTGGGGGATATATGGGCCTCTGTGTGGGCTGATTGGGCCTCTCTGTACCTGAAATGCCAGGGCCTATGTTGACTCTCAGTCCAGGCCTAATGGCCACCCTAAGTTCAAGGAATTAGCCTATTGAATAAAATGAAATGCTACAGATGCCTACATAGATATAGAGTTTCCTGACCTTTTATCATCGTCATTAACTTCCTTCATCCTTTTCCTCTTTGTTGCTTTTTTAGGGTATGATGATGAAGAAGAAGAGCTTTGGAAAATTAACATTCAACTTAAGTAACATCAATAAAGAAATTATGTTCTGCTTGAAGAAAGTAATCTGAGAGACTGGATGAAAATATTTAACACTTCAATAATCAGAGAAGGTATTTTATACAGTACTTTAATTGTGAGTGTGGCGCTATAGTAAATTGAGTGCACCTTTCTCTGAATATTAGCTTCACTCCCAATATATTGCTCTGGATGAGACCTTAAATCTTAGGGAGTAAGCCCTCGTAACGATGTGGAGGCAAAGTGTAGTGCAACTGTAACTGTATTCAGGGTGCAAATAATTGGGCACCAGTGGTTCTTTTAACTTAACCAAAGAACATATTTATTGAACATACAATCCACACTGGAGTGTACAGCAATCACATCAGCACATGCAGGATCAACAGTGGATAGGCAATACTCACAGCACCTTTGGTCAGAGACTGTCCCCTTCACACATTGGAGACAATATATATGCAGCCTTGAGGAGGTACACCCAGCTTTCAGCCTTTTCCCTAAGTGGAACCTGAGGAGACACTTCTAATCCTAGGTCTGTACATTTAGTCCCTACTCTGGGCAATTAGTACCTTAAAGTGGACCCGTCACCCAGACACAAAAATCTGTATAATAAAAGTTCTTTTCAACAGCCTGCTCAGGCCAGAACCAGCACAAGATGGACACTGAAAGCATGGCTTACAATGCTTTAGCACAGTGCCATCTGCTGGTTACTGTGAGTAACAGCAAAGGGCATGGACTATAGCAGGAATAGGAAACGGTTCCCCCTCCTAACTGTATTTTAGGACCCACTTAGGTGTCCATAACACTTGGGGCTGCCTGCTAAATATACTGGTAGGTTAATTTACCAGTCCCCCTACATGAGCAATGCTTATTTCAATTAAACCCTTTAGACATGGACTTATATAACAACTATGATTATGTTATATGTTAATAGTGATCCTTTGGCAAAAGCTTTTGTTTTATAAGCAAATATAGCGTTTTTATAACCAAAAAGGCACAAAACTGTTTTACATTTACGAAAATGGTGGTTTAAAGTTTAAATCTATCATTTATGATATATAAACCAAAACAATTCTGCCCATTGTCATTGTAACCCCATTATGACTTCACTTAGATTGTAAACTCCACTGGGCCAGGGTCGTCAAAATACACTGTAGCATGAGAATATGCTCAGCCCACAAAACAGTACTTTTGTATCATGCTCATTTATTAATACTACAAATGTGACTTGTTATTAATTCACAGGGCCAGATCTGGACTGAGATTCAAAATAGGCCCCGGCATTTCAAGCTCGAAGAGGCCCAAACAGCTCCACCCACCAGCCCACTAAATAGCAATTTTCTATGGCATGTTGTAACAACCGCTCTGACATTGTCCAGAATGCACATATTACCAGTGTGGGCCTGGACGGACCTTTATTGTTATATGTGTAAATCTGATTTTTCTATAGAAAGAAACACAAGAAAACACTAACTTATTCACATAAACAGTATTAACATACAGCCCATTAGAGTAGAGTAGAATTAGTCTTGGGGCCATGTCAAAACAGATATGTGTTAAAATGCTGAACTGCTTACTTCTGCCCCCCTCCCAAAAAAAGTATTCAGTGATAGGCACAACATCAGCCTGTTAGTGTACAGGCAGAGCTAATTTTGTATAAGATTGCATTTCTCCGCCAAAGTCCACCCAGTCTGTGCACTTAAAGGCCAATGTTGTTCCTGTCACACTGATGGGGTGAAGAAGAAAACAGATCGGGGCGTGGCATGGTCCTTAGACTTGATTAAACATAACAGGTTTACTAGGAACGAGCCATCAAGCAGAACCTGCTGCAAATGTGTTTATTCCCACGACATGTTTCGGGCTGATAGCCCTTTATGAAGTGTAATATACAACCACATACTGGTGTTACATACAACCACATACTGTGTAACATATTTATAGTATACCTGGAAGTAATGTCACTTCCTTTTTAGGTGGAGACACTATAATATGGGACATTTTCTTACCAGTTATCTTGTCTGGAGTTTGTAAATATATTTATGCTCACTAATTCTTGCTTTTTTATACATACATATATACAATTGGGCCTTCCCATATCACCAATATATCGTACACAAATCTGTAGTACCCCACTGTGCTGAATTTAGGGGTCAGTGAGAAACAATTGCTTGATTAATTATGATTCATTGTATACAAAGTCCACTGGCAATATAAACATATGCAGAAAACTGAATAAACCATTGTACATACAGATGTGATGATACAGTTTATTTCAATAGAGCTGTACATTGCTAATGATTACTGTGAGGCTGATTTTGTCTAGGTCTTAGGGCCCCTAGGTTATTTTAGTTGAATTGAAGTGTGGCTGACATTACCAACATGACAGACTGATCTGGCCTAGTTAAACAAGAAGATATCAGCTAAATAATCCTCCCATCATTCCTTAGAGGCAAGATAAGCATAACACATTTTAACCCTCTTGTTGCATTTGTATTTCATTTTCGGACTCACTAAGAAGCAATAAATGCAGGTCCTGTGTTTATAAATTAGCAAGCTCCTTATTGATGCTTAAGCTTGAAGGGAAAATACACCCACCAAATAGGTTGAGTGGTCAAGTGGCCCAGGTGCATCACCACAAACGCATAACAGGAGTTGAGTATACAATTGAAGAAGAAGTAGGCAAGCATTCTGAATGCCACTTGTAATGTAAAAGACAAATTTATTTCAGTATATTAAAACTCTAAACCTTAAAGGAACAGTAACACCAAAAAATGAGTGTTTTAAAGTAAATTAAATATCATTTAGTGTTGCCCTGTGCTGTTAAAACTGATGTGTTTGCTTCAGAAACACTACTATGTTCATATAAACAAGCTGCTAAGTAGCAGTGGCGGAAATTGAAAAATGGCTAAATGGCACAGGATAAGTAATGGATAACAGATAACATTATGTTCTACAGATCTACAGATCTGCTATCTGCTGTGTAACTTGAGCCTTTTCTTCTTTGACTCGCTGCCATGGCTACACAGCAGCTAATTTATATAAACAATAGTAGTGCTTCTGAAGCAAACACTGCAGTTTTACCAGTGCAGGGCAACACTGCATTGTATTTTTATTACTTTAAAATAATTTCATTTTTTGTGTTTACTGGTCCTTTAAACTCAAATCCTTAAGCGATTCGCATCTGGGATACAAAAAGTTTCAGGATTTGATGGTTTTACTACTGAAATAAAGTCGCCTTTTACATTACAGAGTGCTTAGCAATTTCTCCTTCACTAAGAAACATACACTTCTTTAGCAAGAATATTCAATACATTTCCAAAAAATTGATCAAAAGCTAATGGCTTTGCAGGTTGTTTAACACCTTGGGGCAGATTTATCATTGGACGAATTTCGAATTGAAAATAATTCGAAATTTGACTATGTGAATAGTGAGGGAAGTAAAATCTTTCGAATATCGAATGCGAAGGATTTTACAGATTTTCGAACGATCGAATAGGAAAAATTTGATTGTTCGATCAAAAATTCGATGATTTTAACCCTTAGATCGTATTTTTCCTATTCGATAAAAAAAAAAACTTTAAAACACCTATCTGGCGAACTGGCCTATCGAATGATTTTTTTAAAGGGGAAGTACTTCAACCATCGAATATTTAAATACAATTAAATTTGAATATTCAATTTAATTATTCAAATCGGTCGAATATTCAAAATTTGATGGTCGAATTAGCCTCATTTGCATATTCAAAATTCGAAAAGAATCTTTTTGAAAATTCAATCGAATTTCGAATCCTTCCTGTGAATTTGATAAATCTGCCCCCTTGTGTTTATTTTAATGCAAACCAATATTGTTTATAGCATCAGAGTCAAGTGTTAAAGGTATTGTTCACCTTCAAACACTTATTTCAGTTCAGTTGAGTAGTAAATAATTATAATTCAATAATTCAGAAACCAGCACAAATAGCATCATAATTTAATAATCATTCCTGTAGCCTTAGATTATAAAACAGTCAAACCTAATTTTCTGCAATTTGCAATGACCCCTAAGCTTAGCTTCTCAGCAGCTACTCAGAGCCCACTGAGCATGTGTGTGTCACAGACACGCCTAACAAACTTTAGGATGAGAAACTCCTGTGCCAACTTGAAGGTCGGGATCATTACTACTGTAGAGATGCTGAACCTTGCTGAAGGCTTGTTTAATAAGTTCAGTATATAAAATAAAATGGCATTTCTAGCCAGTCATTTGTAGGGTTTGGTTCTCCTTTAAGGAAACCAAAGAACTGAACCAGGACCTTATCTGAATGCTTACATAGAGCAGAGTTATAAATGTGAAGTAACTGCAAGTCAAGCTAGGATGTTGCCCTCATATTTATGACAATACTGTGTAAATAATGGGCATCCAGTGATTAAGCCATAGCTGTTTTTTTGGAGGGAAACATGTAAATTAACTGTAAAAGGAACTGTCATGAAATTTAAGAAAAAGTATGTGGATCAGAATGCATTTCTATTTTAAATATAATCTAAGGAGAATACATTCTTAAAGAAAACTTAATCAAAAGATCATTTCTATCCAAATAGTAACACAGAATCTTTAAAATGTAAAATCTTTAGAAATTGGCATGTACGAATAAATGTTTTAACATTGTTACTGACCTTCTACTTCTAATACTCTATACCTATAAAACCTTGCTGCTAGTGATGTACGGGCCAGGCCGGGACCCATGGCCGACCTTGCATGCTCCTTTCTGGGTTGCGGGTTGAATTTTTATGGATGCGTGCCTGCTTGCCCCTCCCCTTTTGTGATATAATCAACATGGTGGCATGGATATATAAAAATTCAACCCAAAAGTCGGCAGTTGTAAGGTCACGGGCGGGGAGAGAAGTCAAAAGAGCTCAACCCGCAACCCAGAAAGTTGGGTGCGGGTGGTGGGACGGACAGGTGCTGGTTGGGGAAATACCGACCTGCACATAACTATTTGCTGCGGTGGGAATGACTGTTGTTTGATGTACAATTGCAATGACTGTTACACAGCAGAAGGGGAAGAATTTAATGACAAACGCACAAGTGTTTTGCAACCTACTCTGTAGGAGGCTGTACATGTGGCCATAGGTTCTGGATCCGTGTTTGTTTACACTGAACGCATTTGTTCTTGAAATCAGATTGCTGTTCTGTTTTATACAAGCAGCATTTTTTAATGAACAGTAACACCAAAAAATTTAAGTAATAAAAATAAAATGTTCTATTGCCCTGCACTTATACAACTGGTGTGTTTGCTTCAGAAGTTTATATAAAAAAACTTGCTGTTTAGCCATGGTGGGCAACCATTCAAAGCTGAAAAAGGAGAAAAGGCACAGGACAACAGGATTCTTCAAAACATATCTGTAATCTGCTAAGTATCCTGTGCTTGAATGTCTTCCCTCATAGCTACACAGCAGCTTGTTTTTATAAAATAAATAGTTTCTGAAGCAAACACACCAAATTTACTAGTGCAGGGCAACAGTCCATCATATTGTTATTCCTTTAAAGCACTTTAATTTTTTGGTGTTATTTCTTCCTTTAAGAGTATTCTTAATGGAGGCAGTTAAATACTTAAAGTAAACATATAATGGATCCCAGTCTTACAGTAGTTGCAGAGTTACAGCTTGCCATTTCTGACACAAATGAGTGTTGGGTTTTGTTTATCCTCCTTTTTTTGTATGGGGGAAATTCACGAAAGTGCAAATCGGCTGACACTAGCGCAAACTTGCTTGTGTGACGTCATTTCAGAACTTCACCGACTTACTAGTGGTCCCTGGCATAACTTTGCTAACGAAGTAAGCAGACCTTGCACAACTTTGCACCCTTACGCCAGGCGAAGTTGCACACTGACGAAGGGATGTAACAACTCTAATTCACTTAGATGCGGATTTTGTTGAACGTTACCTCTTGTGCAAGACTTGACTTCAACACATCAGACCAGGTGAAGTCCAAAAAACGCTGGCGTCTTTTTTTTACTTTTTTAAGGGTGATAGGCAGAAAAAGATTATTGTTTTTTAGGGTACCCTCCTTCCCCCCTACATTTCCTAACATATGGCAACTCAACTATACAGTGGGTACATGTGTAGGGCATTAAAACAACTTTATTTTATTTATTAAAAGTTTTCTGGGCTTCTGCAGTGTAATGTAGTTGGTGCAGCATATATGTCCATTATACTTTAAAGTTGGCACTGTATGCAAATTAGGCATTACTAGCATTACTTCGCTTTGCCTGACGAAGAAACGGTAGTGCAACTTCGCTACCGTTCGCCTCCCTGAGAGCAACTTCGCATTTTAGTGGATTTGCGTAGTGATGCCAAACTACGCCTGGCGAAGTGCAGCGAAGCTCTTGCTGGCACAACGGATGTTCGTGAATTTGCCCCTATGTTTTTGACAGTGAAGTGTTTAAAAACTGTGAATGAATGTACCAGAAAAAAACTATTTTATGAGGGAATACATTAAATCCTAAGATTTTATCTATGATTGAATAATTTGAAGAAATATAAATCCTGCTCATATAGTTATATTCACATACTGTATGTATACAGTTATGTTTGCATCTAATGTTGATGTGTTTATTTTTCAGGAAACTCTGCTTGTGAGCTCTACAGAATCTTGTTTATGGATATCAGATTCTTTTTGTTAAAATGGCTCAATCAATACATCTTAATCAAAACTTACCAGGTAAAAAAAAATCTGTGTGTGATGCCTTATTTTCACTTAATCACATTTCTACAACTAATTTTGCATTTTATTGATTATGTTTTTAGACTTAGGGGGTCCCTTTTTATATCGGGACCAGGATGAAAATGAAAAGACAGCATATTCTGTTGAGACTCCATATGGTTTCCAGCTTGATTTGGATTTTCTGAAATATGTTGATGACATTCAGAGTGGTCAGACTTTAAAGAAGGTGCCCACCTATCGCAAAGCAAGAGTACCACTGCAGTCAACATCATCTCTGAGGAGTCCATCTTGCCAGACAGGTGGCTGGACTTCTACTGAATCACTAACTTCTAGTGATGATGGAAGATCAGGCACTGTATTTTTCCCAAGGTTTAGGACACAATCTAATTCCTCAGATAACAAAGAAACAGCAAGCTTTCCAAAGTCTAATCCAGTTTCTCCTACAACTGTTATCAGCTTACTTCCCACTCCTTCTCCAAAATCTCTTTTGAGAAACCATCGTGTTGAGAAGACTCTTGAAGAGACAAGTAAAAGACTTGAGCAAGAGCAACTAAATTTACAAGGGGCAGATGTACAAATCAGAACATGCTCATCTACAAATCTTTCTAAACTGGTTTTTACTAGCACAAGTTCACCCAATCTTACTCAGCTACCACCATCTTTACCTCTTAGCAAATTTGGGGAGGGTCATGGAATTCTTAGCCCAAGCTTCTCAGGATCTGTGAAAATCAGTCCTGCCAATTCTGGAAGAAGCACTCCAGCCACGATTTCTTCATCTCATCTACATTATGTTCGGGAGCAAATGGTTACAGCTCTCAAGCAGCTGAAGGATCTTGAAGAACAGGTAAAGGCCATTCCCATTTTAGAGATGAAGATTTCTAAACTGGAAAGTGAAAAGAAACAACTTTTGGCTGATCTTGAGAAGAAGCAGGAGATTGTTTCTTTTGAGAGATCATCCAGTGCTGGAAATTGCAGTATTTATGAAAGTGTCTCTGAGCAAAATATTGAACTATCTTCTGAAACTGAGTTAGAGACAAATAAATTAAGAACAAATAAAATTGCAGAGCTAAAAAGACTTACAGAGAAATTAGCTGTTCCAGAGAGAAATATTAAAATGAAAAAGACTTGTGCTAGCAAAATCTTAACCAGCCCTCCAAAGGTGATGGAAAGACGTTCCAAGTCAATAGCAGTGGGTGAGGAGATGAACATGAATTATGCTGTGTTTTATTATAAATCCCAAAACACACACAGGGATGTGGCAGTAGGTTGTGAAAAAGAAACAAAAGATGTTGGAGTTTGGGTGGTGGAATCATTGTTGGGAATGACATGTGAGGCAGAAAAAGAGATTGAACTACTTCAACATACAGTAGACCATCAAAGAGGGGTAATTGGCTTGTTGGAAGGCCACCTGAAAGAAGCAGCAAATGAATTGGAAGAGTTACGGGTGGCAGTTTTCTCTAGAAGACAGAAAGACATGGCAGACAAAGAGGTTATGGCACATCCTCAGACCCTGGAAACAGCTTCTGAAGCAGTGGTTTCTCTGCGCAGCCAGGCATCTGGAGAACATTTGAAAATGGTTGATGCCGCAGTTAATTGTCCTTCAGAAATGTCTTGCATTGCAGTCAGCTGTGTCTCAGAAGCAAAGGAAGTTGCAGTTGGCACAGATGAGATGTTAGGATATCAGGAAAAAAACATTGAAGCACAATCCTCTTTGAGTAGCACTGTAATAGAAGCTACAAGTATGCAAAGAAGTGACTTAATTTTAAAATCCAAATGTAAGATGACTTTGTTGGCAGAGAATAGGGTGGATGTTGCTAAGAATAACCAGGATATCACAAAGCATGTGGAAAAGTGTGATAAGACAGAGGAAAGTATTGCAGTAGAAGAAAAGTTCAGAGCACTCAGCTTGACCACAGAACAGGGAGATGAGCATTGTTTAATTATTCGGAACTTGGGAGAGCAACCTGAGGATAATGACACTCAGAAGGGAAGTATTGCAGAAGAAAACACGAGTAAGGCCAATTTTGGTCATCGTGGTAAGATATTGCTGGCCAGTATTTATTGTCTCTTGGCACTCCTAGTGAATAGCTCTGTGTAGTGCCGAGGAATGTGATAATTTATTGGATGTATTTGCCAGTGGGTTACCATTTTTAGCCAACATGTATAAGTTAGATGGTGATGGAAAGCAAAATTGACCTAAAATAAATTAGAAAAGCATCTTCCTCTAATATTATGTTAGATGTGACATGACTTCTGATTTGTATTTGATTCAATTCAATGCCTCCATAGATTGTTTGTTACCTTGAATGTAAAGAAATAGGATTTTTACATTTAAGTTATTCAAATATTTAGTAACCTTTTAGAGGGTCAGATTTCTGTTAAAATATGACTATACATCTAATGGAAGGTAGAAGAATTCATTAATAATATGTTAGACGGAACCCTCCTTTGAGAGATTTGATTATATAGGTGGCCTATACAGATCTATCACCCATTGCCTGCATCAGTGGCCTAATGCAACCTCATTAATGGCCTAATACAGTCTTCAGATTCTTTGTTTTGTACTTGCCACCAATGGGTTTGTATCGCTATGGCACTGCATGTATGTTTATAACTGCACTTGTACTTTACACAAAAGAACATTATTTATGACTTAATTTTGAAAAAGTAATTTGTGTCTTGTGTCCTGTCATATGTTTAAATGTATTGCAGCAAAATCAGCATATTGTATTGGGGACTATTTTCCCTTAGAATCTGATGTCTGTGTTGTGGGTAGACAAGAGTGAGACATGTAGACATGACATTGTAGCCTAATTCTGTAGTGCAAAGATGACAGAATATAGTTAGGATATTTCAAAAGAAAGAACACCAAATATTTGAACTGAAAATTATACTCCATAAAGGTAAAATATCACTAGAAACAGATGCTACTACAATTATTGTCTTCAAAGGGCCTAAGAACAGAAAGTTACTCATTTCCATTCACTTAGTTCACTTGCCTAATAAAGTTACCGTTCATCTTCATCTTTGGTCAAACTGAAGTTAGGTACTTCTTGCAGTAGCAAGAGCCCCACACCAAAATTATTGTGATACCCACATTCCCCAAAGATGTTTGGCTTTGAACACATACTGCACATCTGTTGGGACCACACTAAGGGGTAGATTCATGTATCATAGAAATGAATTGAGAGCTGTGGAATTTCCCTCTAGTGGTGGAACTTCACTCTTAACTTCACTCTTTGATGAATCTACCCCTAAGACCTAAGTGCTGGGCCCTTCAGTAACCACTGACTTCCCTGACTCAATGACAAAGAAAACTGAAACATGATCTTGTTTCCAAATCATTAATTGATAAGGCTTTTTTTTATTTAAATAGTGCTGAATGTACCAGGAATTTATTTTTTTGTTTTAAATTGTTTTTCAGTTTTTTTTGTTCCAACTTTTACATAACAATATAAAGGAACTTAGAAAGAGCAAGAGAAGTATTAAAGGCAGTTGCAAGCAAGGGGAGCAATATCAGCACAGACATTTATACAATGGAATAAAAAGCTGATATATTCTCAACGATAACCAAATATCCCAGATGTCATTCATTTTTTTTGCAATCAGCCACTGGAAATGTATTTTATTTTCTGATACAGTAGTGAATCATCAATATTTTTTCTCCAAAAAGCAAACATAGAAGCAGAGTACTGTTTACAGTACAAAAAGGTGTGTCTTTCTGGAATAATAAAACAGTTGAAGGTAGCAAAGTTTAATTTGAGAAAAGACTGCAGTACCCAAGAGACAGAGAGCAGGCCAGCATATGTTTAGGGGGGTGTAAGGAAGTTGTCCACAAATTGTGTTATAGTGCCCCAGAATCTCTGTATGATAAAACAGTCTAAGAACACATGAACAAAGCTTCACACCTCAGAAGTGGATTTAGGAAAAAGATCTGAGGCATTCGATGGACTGCCAGCTCCACCTTGCCTTGTCTAAAGCTGGCCATGCATGGGCCTATAAAAGTTGCTGACAGAGTCATCAGCTTATTGGCCCGTTTGTGAGGCCCTCCGATGGGCTTCCCCCATTGATATCTGGCCACCTTA
Source organism: Xenopus borealis (assembly GCA_024363595.1). Classification (NCBI taxonomy): domain Eukaryota; kingdom Metazoa; phylum Chordata; class Amphibia; order Anura; family Pipidae; genus Xenopus; species Xenopus borealis. The sequence continues at coordinate 88,604,109 of CM044432.1, read as the reverse complement.
TTGATATATGGTCATCTTAAGGAATGGAGGTTAGTTTGAAGCAGTAATATGTAGTTCTAGGATAGTGGCTTACGTGAGTCCGGTCTAAATAGATATCTCTCCAGGGTTGTTTTAACCAGTTCAGCTGTTTGAAAATATCCTAGCGGGGAGCTTGAAGTCTCACTGCAGATCAGGAAGTAAAAGTTTAATATGATGTATTTGTATTGGCAGTTTTTTTTATAGTTACAGTATATCAATATTTGAAAACAAGCAAGTATATAATTACCTGAAGTCCTTATGACATTGCTAGGTCACATGAAAGCAACCCTTATTTTTGTAAAATCCAGCAAGCAAATATATAATTACCAGATGTCCTTATGACATTGCTAGGTCACATGAAAGCATCCCTTATTTTTGTAAAATCCAACCAATACCTGTCTTTAGCTAATAGCTGTATGCTTCTCTCTAAGTATAGTAATAAAGTCCTTTAATGTATAAGAGACACCTGTTAGAACTTGTTAAGGGCTGATTGTACACAAACTGTTCCCTAGCCTAAGCAAAGTTTTATTAATACAACTAGTTGCTCACCTCTATAAACTGTCCCATATCACATTCTGGGGCTGATTTACTCTCCAAACAATGCAGTTGCTAATATTATCCTTTCAGCAATTAGTTCTGATTCATCTACTACAATTTAAACATTAAAAGGAAAGATCTGATCTGTTGGTATGGGCACTTATGCAGTTTTTTTTCCTTCATTAGTAAATCATCCTCTCCGTATTCAATAAATCCAGAGAAGTTGTGTTAGCAATAAATTTATTGTAACTTAAATGGGAACTTCCGACTTTAGTTTTACGGATCATCTTATTCATTATTTATTCCATTAGGTGGCTACCAAAAAAAATTAAATTCTCTGTTTCACTTGAGGGCTCTCTTAAATTTAGATTTAATTCTTATTCCCTATAAATATCAGTGTGTTGGCCAAATGATTATTCAAGAAATACTGCAGAAATGCAGTGTGAGTAATTAGGTGTGGTCCTCTCAGCAAATGGAGAAAAGGTTGGTAATTCAAAATAGTCCTCAACAGTTTTCTCAGTGGGACCAATTTGGTACAGAGCTGAACACTTATGTGAATCCCTCAAGTGTACTTGCCAGGAATGATTATTTACTGTCTGGCACAGGTTTTGAGTCAATTTAATTATGTATTTTAAAAGGTTTTAGTGTTTGGGTCTGCCCAAGCCAAAGGTCTTACCACTGTGGCACAAGGGGTAATTTTGAACATTTAGCCTTGTGTTTTTATAGCTCTTGGACAGGAGTCAAAATAAAGCATCCATTTATTAAAATAATAATGAATTGAAATCACCCAGTGAACTACTAAATAACAGTGTTATCATTGGAAAAAAAGTCTGACACCAAGCCCTCCATTATGAAATAAAATAATAAACTAATTACAAATAAAAGCATCCATCCTTCAATAGCCCTACTTCCAAATAGAAGTATCTTCTTGTGAGCACAGCTCTGATTCCTTGTTAGATTTCTGTAATGTTTGTTGTGAATTTTACATGCTGCAGTACAAAATGTGTATGCCCTATGTGTTACATAGTAAATGCTATTTCAAGCTATTTGGTAAGAAACCCTAAAAAGTAATTAATGTAAATTTTTCCAGTATTAGATATTGCTTGTCTGGGACACTGCTGCTCTAGTGACCCTGGTATAGTTTAGTATTTTGTAATGCCCTTTTTATCGCCATCCCTTTAGTGAAATAGTATAGTATTAACTGCATTACTTGGGCATTGCAAATAGTGAACTGTAGATATTTATTATTGGAACATTCACTGTATTTATAGGAATACAAAGGTGTTTTTGGAATTTTCGACCATTTATGGATGTTTGGAATCTCAGATCACAGATGGCTGTGTCACAGTCTTTGTTACTTTATGTAAACTGGCTATTTGGCAACCAGCAGGATCCAAAAGAAAAATCAAAGTAGGACTGTTGCTAGGCTTTGTTGTGTAACGTTTGTGTTAAATGTTAAAAGAAGCATGTTTAAACCATGGCCCCATAGGATAAAAGTTTTCATTTTAAGCCCATATTGAATATTTTACAATTGCTATTTACAATTTACTTTTTCAAGGAGAACAAAACAAAGTATGCTTTTTTTTTTGCATAACCCTTTAAATGCCTCCCCCAACAAAGTATAGAAATACCAGAAATACCAGTTCTGTAAACTCTACATTTCTGGGTCACCTTTGCTGCCAGTAAATTAGATCAATAGAGCCAGGCACTTAAAACTTTAAAGGTCACCTGTTTCTCCTACATTGTTTCTCCACTCGAGCTGTGTTTTGATGTAGCCCCAAAAAAAACATTGGCAGCAGTGTGTTCAAAGGAGACTTTAACTGATGGCACCTTTTATGCTGCCTCCATAATTCAGAACTGCACTTTTACTAAATCAACTGTAGACCTCAGATGGCTCATTTAATAATTAAGAGGTAGGGTTCAATGTGCAAAAAACAGCTGTTTTTGCTGATTTTTGTGTTTAGGCACATCTATTGCTCCCACATGTTTCCACCACTTGAGCAGTAGTACCTCCAGGAAGGGTTTGTCTGAGGCTGCTACCAGATGCAGTACAGTTGATAGGTGTCTTTTATCTGGCTTCCACCAACAGCACTTTTATTAAATTACTAACTGTAAGGTCCCTGCCCATTTATAAGTAAGCAACTATAAAAGTGTGTTGTCCACTGGCTGAGACTCTTTCAAGGTATGATGGGATAGATTATATTGTCCATGTGTTGGTATGTTGAGCTAGATAATATTGTAATTGATGTCACATAAAATCTATGTAGCTCTTGATTAAATCGAGGGTCATACATATTCCATAAAGGGCCACATCTGGACCACAGGCTTCCAGCTGGACTACTCTGGTTTAAATAAAATCTGGTAAATTCAAGTACTCCAATGGGATTTGATTGGCACGCCATCAAAACTCTGCCATTATTTTGAAAAATACTTCTGAAACCCTAACTAATAACATTCCTGTTTATTAATCATTTATGTTCTTTTATATTCAGGAGCTGATGTATTAACTATGTGTATATTTTCATCAGTGATGCAATATGCAATAAAATAGTTTTAGATTTAGTAATTATTTTATTTAAATTGTCCGAATCTTTAAAGGGATCCTGTCATGGGAAAAAATGTTTCAAAAATGCATCAGTTAATCGTGCTGTTCCAGAAGAATTCTGCATTGAAATCCATTTCTCAAAAGAGCAAACAGATTTTTTTATATTTCATTTTGAAATCTGATATGGGGCTAGACATACTGTCAATTTCCCAGCTGCCCCAAGTCATGTGACTTGTGATCTGATAAACATCAATCACTCTTTACTGCTGTACTGCAAGTGATATCACCCCCTCCCTTTCCCCCACCCAGCAGTCTAACAACAGAACAATGGGAAGGTAACCAGATAACAGCTCCCTAACACAAGATAACAGCTGCCTGGTAGATCTAAGAACAGCACTCAATAGTAAAAACCCATGTCCCACTGCGTACTATTCAGTTACATTGAGAAGGAAAAACAACAGCCTGCCAGAAAGCAGTTCCCTCCTAAAGTGCTGGCATAAGTCAGATTTCAAAACTGAATATAAAAAAATCTGTTTGCTCTTTTGAGAAATGGATTTCAGTGCAGAAGTCTACTGGAGCAGCACTCCATGTTTTCCCATGGCAGTTAGTTTCTCTTTAATCCTGTGGCAGGTCCACACAAAGTAAATTCCAAGACAGCAAAAAGTTTGTCATCAGCAAACCATTCAAATAGAAAAGGCAGCTTTCATCAGAAGAATAACAAAAAAACACAGAATATTTACAGACCTCTTGCCATTTAACAATACCAAGACTTCTATATGTTCAGGTCTTAAACCATGCTCTGGGCTTTCCCTCACACTCTGCCATCCCCTCTCTCACAGACTCAAAGTGTAGTACTGACAAGCCATCCAAAGCTAATACGACCAAGCTGGTCAACTTGTAGCACCTGACTCAGATAAATTATTTCCCTGTTTGCAGGAGGCATTGGCTTCCTGTGGCTAAAGCTTGAGTCAACAACCCTTATCTGGACAGGACATTGCCATTTTGATTTGCCTTCCCAGGCCTTTATTGAACTCTAAAGGAAAACAGTTAGAGAGCCATATACTACCTCATCAGCATGGGGTTGGTGTCCATTATTGAGTGCAACTATGTTAGGGGTGCACGATCTGTTACTAAACAAATTTTACTCCTGTAAGGTAGAATGTTAGAGCCTTAATGACCCATTAAGTGGCTAAACACTCTTTCTCAATCACAGAATAATTTCCCTCACTGGGGAAAAGAATGGATGCTCAACTCTGTTAAAGGGCAACTAAACCTTTAAAAGGAATGTGGCTAGAAATGACATATTTTATAAACTGAATTTATTGAACTATCCTAAAGGTTCAGCATCTCTATAGAAGTAATGTTCCAGGTCTTCAGAGTTGTCACAGGAGTTTTCCATCTTGGATTCTGTTAGAAGTGTCTCTGACACTCAGGGCCGTTTTAAGGCCTTGGTGAGCCCTGGGCAGCTGACCCCCAAACCCCTGCCAAAAAACTTTGGTGAAAAAAAGAAACTTTGGGCGATTTTGGAAAATGAAACGCTGTGTGCTTAGTGCAGGAGACTTTTCATTACAGAGGAAGGGAATACATGCAGAGGCAGAGGAGATTCTCGCCCAGAAGAACCAGCAATTAGTCGTCAGGTGACTAAACCTCCCTGAATCTGCCCATGTGTCTCCACCCTTAATTTACTGCTGTGGATAGGAATTGTCAGACGGTCACAAACTGCTGTGCAGGAAAACAATCATACTTAAGAAAAGCAGGGGCAGCCCCTGCCTTACTTTCCAGCCTTTCAGACCTCCAGCAGCTTTGTTTCCCTGTATAGAGCAGTCTGCAACTGTGTGGAGAATTGTTTTGGATCTAATTTTTGCCTTTACATCCCCTTCAATGTTTCACACTCCAGCTGCAGGGACAAAGATCATGAAGCCTGATTTAAACACATAAACTGGGATTCTATTTGGTGGATTAGTTGCTGCAGCCACTGGTTCTGCAGAGTTTGAGAAAGTTTAACCTATATGAAGTTTCAAAGGCAGTTTTCGGTTTAGATTTTTCTTCAAGGGGAATCCAATGTCAATAACTCTTTGTTTATTGTAAGGTAGATATATAAACTGTCTCACCCAAGTAGTCTAGTAATTCATCATTGAATGAGTGATTCATTCATCAGACACTGGATAAGCATCAAACTTAGATTCACCTTGTGCACAAAACCTTATTGACTTATTTGGTTTAGGGACCAGAACTATAGGGCTACACTAGTCACTAATAGACTCTTCAATAAACCCAATTTTGTAGTTTCTTACAGCTTCTTCCTCAAAAGGCCTTTTCCATTGTGAAGGAGACGAGATCTGACTTTCATCCAGGGGTCTGTTTCCACATTATGGTCCAGATTAAACATAGCCAGGGGAGCTCCGCCAATGAGGCGAGCTGAGGCACTAGGTTTCCAGGGGCGGCAAAAAGCTGCTCCTGGTACCTTTAAGAGCCTAATTTCTGTTTTTTTAAACTGGAAATTCGGCTTTACTAGTGCGAGAGAGCACAATTGCACTCTCTGCACTAGCATTGCTGCCATTGGAAATGTAATCAGGCTGGGGGGAAGGTGACATTACTAGAGCCGCCTCAGGCGGCAATGTCCTCAGGAACCACGTTGAATTTAGTGAGAAAAATGATCTCCTGGATTATCACCTGGAAACTCATGGACGAGATTCAGTTCAAGGAGAAGAAACTGTTCTCAAAATTTAGTTCCAGTTTTTTTCCATAGACTTCAATAGAGTGTTCACATGTTAAACAGTGAGATACATTTTTTTAATTCAAGTCATCTCAAATTTAGTCCCTGAATTTTCATGTGATTAAAGGAACAGTAACACCAAAAAATAAAGTGTTTTCAAGTTATGAAAATATCATGTAGTGTTGCCCTGCACTGGTAATACTGCTTTGTTTGCAGAAACACTGTATAGTTCATATAAACAATCTGCTGAGTAGAAATGGCAGAAATTGATTAAAAAAGGCTATATGGCACAGGATAAATAATTGATAACAGATAAACAGTATGTTTTACAGAGCTTATCTGCTATCTGCTGTGTAACCTGAGCCTTTTCTCCTTTGAATAGCTGCCCCCATTGCTATACAGCAGCTTATTTATATAAACAATAATAGTGTTTCTGAAGCAGACACAGCAGTTTTACTAGTGCATGGCAACACTGCATTACTACTTTAAAACAATTTAACTTTTTTATGTTACTGGTCTTTTAACCTTTTTCTCACTGTGTTGAATCTGGTCTAAATGTCCTAAGATGTGTCTTACCAGGGAGTTCTGAGTAAAACTGTGAAATTAGATTATCTTTCTGTATAATCGTGCTGTTGACCCATAGGTACCTGAGGACATCTTGCACCTTTACTGGTGGGAAGATGAGGTCCCAAACCTGTGTTATCGGGGACAAGATGAATAAACATGGTGCTTTAAAAGATTAACCAGATAGATCTGTTTAACTCGAATTACTATTGCTCATATTTTTTCACTGATATTAATAATTAAATTTCATGAATAAATACTTGTAAACAGATTATATAAAACATATCTATTTATTTAGCAATTATCTTGTTGACTTACTTCATCATTTTCCCTATTATAGCTGCAAGGGTCATAGATCTTTAATCAGGGTCGGACTGGGGGGCTCGGGCCAGTCTGACACTGTCTTTTAATTGACCTGTTGTTATTAATAAATTATGTAATGTTTTTCACAGGCAATCCTGTCCTGTTTAAGGGCTACAGTCTTTTCTGATGAATTTTTTAGTTTTGATTTCTAATATTATGGAATTGTTATATCATTCATGGTTTTTACATATAATATTTTTAGGCAAATATACAATAATATTTGAAAGTTTGTTTTGTAATAAACATCATCTCATTTTCCTAAAAACATCATCCCATTTCAAACAAGCCCTAACAATTGATGAAGAAAACCTTGTTGAAACAAAGACTATTATGTTTGGTTATATCTTTATTGAAAAAAATTTACACAATGCCATATCTGCATGTGGCAAAATTAAGTCAGTCATGCTCTCAGCTTTCCTTTATTTCTTTAAATTCTTTATGTATATGTTTTCTTTAATCTTTCCTTTTTAGGAGCACTTAAATCAATCATGAAAAACAAGGATGGTGCATCCAAAAGTCAAATTAGAGAGAAGAAAAGTCTTCAGTTTGTTGGCATATTAAATGGAGAGTATGTGGATCGTTTTTTCTGCCCTAATAATTCCTTTGAAAATGTTTGATGCATATAATTTACCATTGCAAGCTTTACTACACTATAATATAGACCTATGCTTTGTCCTCTCAAAATGGGATTATTTTTCTTTGCCTAAATGATATTAGAAGTAATAAAGGTTCCCGAGTTTTGCATCTACCAGCATTCACATATTGGCACAGAATCTTATTATTTGTATGGACAAATGAGAGTTGCTGAGAAGGGTAGAAACTAGCAGAGGTGGAATTACTGCACTTGGTTGTTTCTGTAGTTAAAATGATCCACCTATGTCCAAAAGGATGTTCAATTTTACTTGGGTAAATTCATGGGTGTGTGGAGTTGGCCATAATTATTAATAAAATATGATTACATATAATACATTTCACTCATTCACTCAGCAATGCTGCAAGGCAGTCAAACTGACTATTAATACTACAATAATATGAAAATAGTATAATATGCTGTATGTAAGACGTTGGATAAAATGTTAATGGGCTGCATGGCAAAATAATGTTATTTTGCATTCATATATTAAAACTGTTATTTAGTCAGGACTACTTTTGGGCTCACCTGCAGCAGTTTTTTTCCTGTTGCTATTCCTTTAAGGGTGATTATTGTAAAACGTGTAGCTCCCTGCCTATGCCTAAAAATGAATAATGAAGAAATTAGCAGCAACGTTCCCATACATTTTTCACTTTCTTGAATGAAAATATACTGCATCAGAGCTTGCCCATTTTGTAAGATTAGCACTGATATGTCTTTTTGGTGGATCTGTGCTAATGCCTCACCTTGTGCCTGGGAAAGACACCAGCAGTCTAGATTCACTGTCCACAGGGGCCAGCTACCAACTGACCAAGTTGCCCATTACAAGTGCAGATGGTTAAGCAACATAAACTTAACCTACTCATGAATGTGTTCCACTTTTCCTAACTGTCAGAATTCCATGAAAAACCATTGGTCTCTGTATGGAGACAACCCTCCTTTATATTCTTTAATAACATTGTTGTATAGTTTGCCAGCAGTCAACACAAGGCAGCAGCAAAGGCAAGGCTAGTATAGGCAATGATGCTATTAGTATACATAACCTCACACACATATATCTGTCAGGCTCAGAACTGCTTATTTGAACATTTGTGCTTTTGGCAATCAGCTAGTTAGAAATGTTGTTGATGGAAGATGTTGCTCAACCTTATACATATATATTTTTATTACCTGTATAGATATGAAAGTACTTCAAGTGAGGAATCTAGTGATAATGAAGGTGACAGTTTGTCAGACAAAGTGTCAGAGGACAGCTCAGACAGCGAGGCCTTCAACTATGAGACCTCAGAGGAAGAGATGAATGTAAATATGCAGGATACAGATAGTGATATAGAGGACTGCGAATTGGAAGAGAAGAGAAATGAGGAAAAAGCAAAGAAAAGGAAAAATATGAAAGAACAACCAACTCAACATGACGCTGAGGAAAGGTAAGTGTCCAGAGCATAAAACTGGCATCAGCTCTCCTTAGAATGATGGGGGGAAAAAGAAAGTCTAAAGAAACACAACGTTGTGCATTGTATTTATATTAAAAAAAGTTTTATAAATGCATCATAAATATTAGGACCTGATTTACCATTGCCCTGGACACAGGTGCCAAATCACTTATGGCAAAATTGTATCTCTTAGGGCTCCTACACACGGGCGTTTTTACCTGTGCTCCCCTGCGTTGCGTTTTGCTGCATTCAAACGCAGGGGAGCGCAGGTATAGACGCACTCAATTATTTTCAATGGGGCTGTACTCACACGAACGCATGTAAGCGCCGAACGCAGGAAAAATGCAGCATGTTGCGTCTGAATCTGCGTTCGGCGCTTACACGCGTCTCGTGGGTACAACCTCATTGAACAAAATGAGGTGCGTCTAGACCTGCACTCCCCTGCGGCTGAACGCAGCCAAACGCAACGCAGGGGAGCGCAGGTCAAAAACACCCGTGTGTAGGAGCCCTTAGGCTCAAGGCACACAAAGCATAGGCTCAGATTCTCTCTACCAGCGTTTTCCTCTCAAAGATTAGCTGATGCACTCCCATCCACTCAGCTGTTGCTCTGCTCTGACATGCACAGTGTTGGTCAGGAGGACTGGACTGACAATCTGTGGATTCTGGCAAATGCCAACGGGGCTGCTGTAAGATGCCATAGCTGTCTGGTGGGTGTCTGTTTAAGCCTCTTTGTACTTCCACAGCCTACTCTGAATTCCAGTCCAGGCGTGGCGTCAACCTGCATGTGATATACTGAGCTAATATCTGCAAAATGTTATAGTTTTGTGTTGCCATGCCGACATTCATTGTATCTGAACACAGGGCGACACTCTCTGTCCGTTAAGCAGACGGAAGGCTTCTCCATCCCTGAGTGGAAAATGCTAATGGAGGAATGCTGAACATGCGTCTTGTGCGCTCTGCCCTTTATAATTGATTAAAAATCTAGCGCAAGTTACAGAATGCAGCACTATTGGATGCAAGCAGGTGCAATTCTCACCCCACTTCCCTGAGCAAACTTCCATGCTGCTGCCCCTCCCCCCACAGCACTCACCTTTCCAGGGGATCCGCATGGCTAGTGCAGAGATTGCAATTAGACTAGCCAAATTTCCAGGCCCCCCTGGCCCTGGTAACTCATGGAGGGTGCTGCATGAGGCAAATTTCTCAGCTCGCCTCATCAGTGCAGTGCCCCTTGATGCATCCATCTCCTCTCAAATATATTGGTTTGGTGCAAAAATCAGAGCCACGTAAGAGAATAACATATAGAACCCAAATACCACATTAAACTTTTTACTGGTGCCCAGCACTTCCTAGTTTTTGCAGTTGTTCAGCAGTAATAATAATTGTCACTTTATTATAATTAGATTTTTATATAGCGCTAACATGTTCCACAGCACTTTTACAGAGATTATACATAATTCACATCAGTCACTGCCCTAGTGGACAGTCCTTATCACACTCACTATGGTTAATTCTATTAGGAGATAGATCGATACGAACTCCTGCACACCCTACTTCAAATCAAACAACTGTTACCTGGTGCTCCAAAAGGTAAAGGCTCGGCCACCTCACATAAAGTCCAGCAAAAAATACCTATGGCACACAGGATCCGTGCAAGCAAGTGCTTTGCGTGTTTATTGCTGATGCAACGTTTCGGGGTCAAGGCTTGAGAAAGGGGCGTGACTCCAAAACGTTGCATCAGCAATAAACACGCAAAGCACTTGCTTGCACGGATCCTGTGTGCCATAGGTATTTTTTGCTAATTCTATTAGGAGCCAATTAATATAACTGTATGATTTAGGAAGACACTGGTCTACTTGAATGAAACCCATGCAAGGATAGGGAAAACATGCAAACCTCCTTACAGATCGTGCCCTTAACAGAATTAAATTTAGGACTAATCTGACCCATTTTGCTTTGCAGAAAATTAGCAAAACTTAGAAAAGTTGCCGAAATGCATTGGTCTGTTTTTTTTCACCTATTGGAGTCTATAGGAATAATTTTCATGGGGAAAATTGGAGGAAAATATCACTACTTAGGACCCCAGCGCTGCAAGGCAGCAGTGCCAACCTTTTGTTTGTTATGGTAGAGAAACCATCCCTAAACAGAGGCGGGGATCCTTGACACCACCTGTCTGCTACATACAATACTGTTCTAACATCTTTAACTCTGCAGTTTCAAAAAACTTCACACCTTCATTCGTGAAACTCTCACAAGTAACACCTGCATATTTGATTTGCATGACACCTTGGTAATTTTATCACAGTAACTACATAGCATCCACAACCTCTGATTTTCAACTGTCACCTCTCTGAATAGCTACATTGCACCATTGTGATTATTTGAAGAGTTTATATGTACCAGTTAGTTGAACTGAAGAAGATGCTCAAATGAGTAGTGAAACATCTTCAATAATTATTCAGCAAGTACACTAGAGTTAGATTTACCTCTGCTAGATATACCGACCTGGATAAATTAAAAGATATTGACAAATATCGTATGCATGTTTCTTTATTACAGTCTTGTATAATGTGAATGTTGCTGAAAAATGATATGTCTAGTGTGTCTATAGAGAAGTATTAGTCTTGTTCTTTACATTTTCAGTTGTGTTCTGAGCCAGAAGATGCAGGAGGCATGTCTGATGGTCAATGTTCATTTACATGAACCAAATGCTGTGAAAACAAAAGAATTTGTAAGTATGGCGCAGAAGCCCTTAATGAATAAATATATATATTATGTCTGTACCTTACAAAAGAATTCATTCAAGTACTTGAATTTATTAAAAACTTTTTATATTTTGTGTTGCATATAGTGCTAGTCATTGTTAAAACTTCACTGCAAAAATGATTGTTTGTATCTCTTGAAAACTTGGGGTGTATGTTTGAAATCTGAAAAAAGAACTAAAGGCTAGAAAAGACATAGGCTAGAAAAAAAGCACTTTATATTTTAAGATTTTGTATCAGCCCAAGGTAAACAAAACCCTTTAATAGTAAAGATCAGTGTCTCAGAGGATGCCCATAAGTGCTCTTACACACAGGTTTTTTTTTATGTGTTTAATGTTTTTAACGAGATACAGTTGATTCCATTATATTCTGCCTGGCTATACTTAGTTGCCTTTTATGGCATTTGTGTTTCATCTGTTTTTTTTAGATGCAACATACTGCATTTCTTTGTGCTTAATACATGCAAAGCAATCAAGTATAGGGTTGAGTTTGATAAAAAAAAAAAAACCTCACTTAGGTGTATGAAAAAATGCATAAAAATTCAATATATTCCTTTTTATATGCTCAGCATGTATTTCTAAATGCTTAAAAAATGTATGTGTGAGAGCCATTATGAACACAGAACAAATAAACAGAATTGCTATTCCACGGGGAGACCCCTGTGTTTATTGTGCCAAACAGGCTGCACACAATGTTTTGCTGGGTGTTCTTTGACTATTCTAGGTGGGTGCTTATCCCACTGAGCACTGTGTAACTAACCAGAGCCGTCGGATGTGTCTGTGAATTTTCTAATCTCTGAAGATGCCCCAATTGCTCTATATCTTTTTTGCGGCTGATGTCATGTTCTCGGCTGCTGTCAGTTACCTGAGCTTAAAGGAGAATTCAAAACTAAAGTTGAAAAAAACCCTACCCCTCGCCACATATATGGGCCTGGGGGGGCGGTCCATGTAGGGCAGGGTTTGAACTTTAGGATTGAATTCTCATATTCTCGCAACTCACACTGTGCTGTGTATATAAAATATAAAAGTCAAGATCAGTGGCGTAACTACCAGGGGAGCAGGGGGTGCAATTGCACCAGGGTCCGCTCCCTCTTGGGGCCTGCCAGAAGGGGCCTGGGTGCCAATCCTGGACCAGGGCCCACCAGCGAGTAGTTACGCCACTAGTCAAGATACAGTGCAATTAGCACCAAAAATGAATAATCATCCCTGTAGTATTCACTGTATGAAAGATGAATCTCATTTTCTGCTTGATGACTTCTGACAACCTCTCCGCTTAGCTTAACATAAACTGCCTGGAACACACTAAGCTTTTGAATACTCCTAACACAGAGTTGTCAACTCCCCCTATTATCGGGAGTTACCAGATTTTTACAGTGTGTCCCCCAGGTCTCTCATCACTTTTCTGCATTCCCCCTGATTTTTGACAATCTCTGATGATTTTCAACAATTGCAGCAATTGGTACTCACATTTGTATTTAACACTTGCTAAACACTGAGAATGCTTGTAGTTCTTCAGAAACAGCTGTATAGCTTTAATGACATATTTAGTATTGCCCTGGAGACAAGTGCAATAGCACACAGAGTGAAGCAGAGTTATGAACCATGCAGATACTCTGCACTCTTCCCATCTCTGACAGGAGTAAGGCAGCCTTGGGCTAATGCCTGTAGGTAAGCTGTAAATACAGGGTCCTCCTGCTACTGGCACCTACCGGTATTCCCCAGCTGTTGTATTTATTTGTTGTTTATGGGTGTGGGATACATTATATTATACATCATTTCCATCTCCATTTTGCCAAAATAATTCTTACAGGGAACTTAATTAGATTCTGTACAAGAGAACTAAAAGTGCTTCATGTTTTCCTTCTTTTACTCAGCTGGCCAGTTCCCACATTGTGCAACAGGAGTGGTTTCGAGCCTCCAGTCAAAAATCCTGTGTGGCTGAAACTGTGGCAGCATACATCAAGGCTTTTATGGATGTATCCCCAGAAATGTTAAGCCATGTTGTAAATCTTACTGATGGCAATGGAAACACAGCCCTTCACTATAGTGTCTCTCACTCCAACTTCTTCATTGTTCAGTTGCTGCTAGACACTGGTATGTACCAAAAATAAATGAAGAGGGTTGTGATTGCATGTTATAGCTGTCCATAGTTTGATTAAATGGCTTGCGATGTGAGCAAAACAGGGCATGTGATGCAGGAATCAGTGCATGCACAGTAGTCCTGGAAAACTGCATCAGTGAATTAGTTTAGGTACTGCTGTTGGCTCCCTCCTCTAGTGGCATAGTGAAGACCCTCTGGACAGGTCAGGGTTTTTTTTATAATCAGACCAGTGTAGTTTTCTCCTTATAGAAGCACCAGCCCAGGCCAGGGTGTCAGGTACATATATGCAATCACTTGGGGGTGCCTAACTTATGGCACCCCCAAGTAAATATGCCTTTACTTCTCCTTTAAAGCAAACTCCATATTAGTACTTAGTCTTCCAAATCTTTAAACTCAATGTATGGTATTGTCTCCTGTGTAAATGTGTACATTGTGACATTTTATTAGGAGTTTTTTTTTAGATATTGCAGACCTCATTTTGCAGACATCGTCTTTCACATCGCCAAAAATATAAATAATTTGGTTTGGCTTGTCCTCTCCTGTATATAAACTTTCTTTGTTGTTTTTGCTAGGAGTCTGCAATGTTGACCGACAGAATAAGGCAGGCTACACTGCGATCATGTTAGCCGCTCTAGCAGCTGTCGAAAAGGAAGATGACATGAATGTTGTGAGCAGGCTCTTTAGCTTGGGCAACGTTAATGCTAAAGCCAGCCAGGTAACTTCTTTATTTATTTGACACTGGATTTCGAATCATTTCTGGATCAGGTAAATCATTCTATTAATTCTAATGGGTCTAGTAATGAAAATACCTGGTACCATGTGTGTGAATTTCAGAGAGTAGCACCAGCGTTCATTTACATCCTTTTGATTTCAGTCTCCAAAATTTTAATCCAAGAGATTATATTCAGAATAGAGATGAAATATTTTTTTCAATTTACCAGTTCTTAATGCCTTTGATCTTGATGTAGGCTGGTCAGACAGCACTGATGCTTGCAGTGAGCCATGGTCGTCAGGAAATGGTGCAGGCGCTGCTAGTCTGTGGAGCAAATGTAAACCTTCAGGATGATGAGGGATCGACAGCATTGATGTGCGCAAGTGAACATGGTCGAGCAGAGATTGTGAAATTGCTGCTAGCACAAACAGATTGCGATGTGTCCATTACAGATAATGTGAGTGATTATTTAGTTTATAAAGTGCCAACATACTTTGCAGTGCTGTACTAAAAGTGGTGGATGATAAGACAAATACTTACTAATACTTCTAACGGTAACCCATGTTAACATCCTCATTATTATGTCTGCTACTATAATCTGAAAAATGTACCGAAGCAGTTCATCATTAGTATGAGGTAAACCCACACTCTGACATTCTATACCCTTAGTATGTAGGTACCAGTTAGGCTTCTGAAAAGTGAAAATTCTTTTTCGCAAACAGTAATCTTTTATTTCATTTTCAAACTTTTTTTGAAATGTTCAAAAGAAGCTGTTACTAGTTTAGGAGCCTTGGACCTGGACAAAATAACCTTCTTCTACTACTATCAGCAATACTTAGAGGCTTGGTGTTCTTCATAATTTTAATATCTGTATTCTACAGGATGGAAGTAATGCTTTATCAATAGCACTGGAAGCTGGACAGAATGATATTGCTGTGTTATTATATGCCCACACAAATTTTTCCAAAGTACAGTCTCCAGTAAGTAATCATACTGAAAAATGAAATCTTCTGCTGCATCCTATCGCAGCTACAGTAGATTATGGTTGGTGGGGGTCTGAAATGAGGAATTGACATATAATTTCTTCATTTGGAAATGGTATAGGGTGCAATAGATACAGGCTTTCTGTGTTATTGTGAATTCCCTGCAGATAAGTTACTAGGTTGTGCCTGATCATGTTAAAGCTTTTCTTACTGAACTACAAAGTCTAAAGAAAGGTGTAACCTTACAGGAGTACATTGTTGTATTCCAATCGTTCCAGTCTTTTTCCATGGAGGCAAAATCTGGGTTTTCATATTTTGATCCCCCCCCCTCTTTTGCTGCCACCTCTGGGTAGGAATTTAAGCACGGTTAGAAAAGATTAAAACATAAAAGAGTTGTGAAATACAAGCAAACCAAAGATATTAAATTTGTATTTCTCTTTACAGAGTTCGGATGTATTAGAAATGGGTAAAGCCTCAAGCAGCCAAGTGAAACCTGAATAAATTGAATGAACATGGATGTTTAGACTTACCTTGGCCATTATTGAATGCACATACTATGTTTACAGAAAAAGCACATTATGTGTCAACTGTACAGAAAACAATAGTACAAATATGCAATTATACAATGTACTCTTTCTTTAAACTTGACTTTTGTGGTCAGTAAGTTATTTTAGGTTAAGATATTTGATGCAGAAGTGTGCAACTGAGTTCGCACAGAATAGAGCTGTAAAGAAGAGGTCAAAGCACTGACTTATTGCCATAAAAGGTGAAAGTATATTGTAACTATAATGAAATGCAAACTGTGGTAAAGATATATGTACCTCATTTATAAATAGTGATTATCTTCCATGCAGGCCTGGTCAGGCAAATGCCAGAAGGCTGCTGTAAGGTGCCATAGACAATCATTAGTTATTGGGCTGGTGGGGAGATGTTTGGGCCTCCATGTACTTGAAATGCCAGGGCCTATTTTGACTCCCTATTCAGTCCTGCTTCCATGTATTTATATTTTAAAATTAAATATTCATTTATAAATGTATTTATGCTTGCATCTATACTAGTAGGTGAGAACAGCAACCAGTAATTGCAGGAATACTGAGAACTTGTATCTATAAACTTGCTTTGTGAGTAGTCACACCGCAGCCTTTGGCAGTGCATTTGGACGGTTACAAAATCAACAGTAATGCTAGCAGTATAGGTAGACACTCTGCCATAAAGTAGAACAGGTCTTCTGTTGTTAAACATAAAGGAAATAGAAACAGTTCATGAGGCCCATCTTTCTGTGACATGAAACATTTTCAACAAATCTGCTTTGGATTATATTTCTATGGTTTAAGCAAACAATTTGAATTCTGGTGACTTTATCCATATAGGCTAGTGTCACAGATTATGTTAACATCCGCTATCTTAAATACACCAATAAAACATGAAAGTGTGCATTTTTATGTCAAAATCTGACTTGTGCACTGGCAAAATGAGACCATTCTTGTGAGTGTATTCTAAAGAAGGAATGGACGCAACGGATCACAAACGCAACATGTTACACTTACCTCAAGGATTAAGTCAATTAAACATAATGCCTATTTATGAAGATGCCATCATTTATTATGAAGGAGATGGAAAGGTTAAATCACTGGAGATTGCCAAACTAAAATTAAAATTGTTTGCTTGATGCCCCAGTTAGCAGAAAACAGAGCAATTTTCTTTGCAGTGACATGACTAGATATTACTGGGCCCCACAGCAAATTGTTTTTAGGCCCCCAAAATGTTTAGAGGTTGACTTCTTTTACCAATATTTATTGAAACTGTATATGAATTAGGGCCTCGTGGACCCCTATACCGCTTGGGCAGCGTGCAGCCACAGGGTCTGCTTCCTCTATAGTTACGCCCCTGTTTCTTTAGCTTCTTTGTTCATTAATGGACCTAACCCAGCTCACAGGCAGTCGAGTGAAAAAGATTGCTTTGTTTTAATTCTACTGCGCACATGTGCCTGGTATGAAGAAAATTACCACTCCCAGGAGCTCTGCACCAATAAGGCGAGTTG
>CM044432.1:88545543-88562253 GCA_024363595.1 Xenopus borealis | reverse complement strand
AAAAAAGTTTCATTATGGAGTGATCCCTTGTGCATAATGATTGAATCCTGGGGTTTTCTGAATAGGCCCCATACATTGTATGTTTACAACAATGCATATTGGATTCATAAGTTATTTTTTATTTTTTGCATGGCTTAAGCTATAGAGATTCAAATTACAGATTCCTCACAGATTTGTAAACCACTTCTCTATCCTATAAGGCTGCCAAGCCATCGCACCCAATCCTCACCTTGTGCCATGTTGAAAAAGTTGTTGCTAATTTGTCCATGTAAAAACACACTGCAGACAAAAAAATGCAGATGTTCTTTACAAATCTTTATTTTACAAACAGAAAACCAGGATGTTGTCTGGATTCACAGATGGCCCACTTTGGCAGCAATACATATTGCAGTTTCTTTCACATAGAAAAGCCACGGACCTGCAAACAAAGTGGTGGAGAAAGCATTAAAATTTAACAAAAATAAACAAAATGATGCCAATGTACCATGTAACATGTACAAGGTGTTCTACTCTAATGGTTATTACTATGAAAACTTCATATAGCATTAGTTCAGTTGGGGTCTACCAATCACAAAATGGCGATGGCATACATACAACTGATACAACTTTACAGCCACACTGCAGGAAACGGCTAACAGTATGACACAAAAGAGGAGCACTGATAAGCGAACAGTACAAGGTGTGCTATCTGCACATTAAGGGCTATGCCACATGGAGCATTCTGTACACCACTGGCAGCAAATCCCCCATTGACCTGTATTTAGTATCCAGTATTTTCAGCAATCTGGTTGCTAGGCTCCAAGTTACCTTAGTACCATGCATTGATTGAATAAAAGACTGAACTATGAATAGGAGAGGGCTTGGGTAGAAAAATGAAAAGTAGCAACAATACATTTGTGGCCTTAGAAGGCATTTGTTTATTAGATGTTGGTTAACAAATAAATCCATAAGCCATATAAAATAAACAATGAAGATCAAAAGAAGTTGTTATAGAATGGACTATTCCATAACATACTAAAAGTTAAATTAAAGGTGAACAATCCCTTTCAGAATGAGGTCAGGTTGAGGGGGCATTGTGTCCATTGCTTGCATTAGGCAGAGAAGAGTGGAAAAAAAAAAATCATTCATATGCCTTAGCTTTAAATGATATTTAGCCAGCATTTTTGAACCAGCAGCGTATTACAATATGAATATCTCTACAGTAAAACTCTGCAAACTAGACTTGCCTAGAGAAAAAAAATGCAATGGTTTTTTTATAGGGCTGATAACTGAAAGAAGGGGTAATTTTTTTACCTGGTGAAACTCAACGTAATCTCCTAGCTTCTCGCTCAGATTCCAGCAGAGTCAGGACATCACCCTCTCTAACCGGTCCCTTAACATTACGAATGATGGAACGGTTGCTATCATCCATGAACTCGACACGGACCTGTTAGTGTATAGAAGGTTTCATCCAGAGAATTAAAAGACTGTCAAGTCACATTTGACAAAGAGCCTCACAGGGCTCGAAACATGTAGCGCTGAGAATAAACAGAAGTTGAGCAGTTAACCTGTTCTTGTTTAACTACAACTCTCTTGGATATCACTGCGCCCACGGCGGAGGTGCTAACAAGAATTCAGTTACAGAAACGACCTGCCTTTAAAGCTAAGTCTTTGTACAATTTATATTTTAATAACTTAATTACTGTCCAAACATCTGCAAACTAACACCCATGACCAGAGCTTGGCCAAGCAGAATAACCAAAGGCAAAACACCCAGCCCACAACAGCCTCCCCCCACAGTTGAGCCAACAAACCATCCCACTGCAGCTGCATCTAACAACCCAATACTAATGAATACAGCAAGATATGCAGATTATACACAGCAAAGGGTCCACTTACCTGGGTACACTGACCCTGAGAACCTGTGCGCCCCAAGACTTTTGTTACCTGCAAAAGAAAAAACAAAAAACCTTTTCAGACAAAGGCATAACATTGATAAGGTGTTAGAAGTACACAGTTTGAATAAGTCATGTAAAAGGAGAACAAGGGAGAAAAAAATAAAAATGTGTACCCACACAGGCATGTCAACATCAAATTAGAACAGTATATATAATAAGCCTATAGTTCATAAGAGATTAACACTTCACCGTACAATTTCATGTTAACACCTAACTGTTAATACAAACTGTGAATATTTTCTATGGCACTCTGTTGATTGGCATGATCATTTAAAAATTAAGCGCTAGCACATTATACCCTATACACACACCAACTGTCAAACAGGCCCTGCAGCCAACTGGACAGATCTTTGGGTCTTCATAAGACTAGATCCAAGTCTAGTTGGCCAAACAAAACAGACAAGTCAGGTGTAACTAGACCACTATAAGAATATTGCATTATCAATTTGCATTTCTCTTCATGAATATTTCGTTGCCTGGTTTTCACCCAATAGTCACCAACCAAAATCATGGAATCCTCAAGCTTGGCATAACCAATTCAACCAGAAGAGAAAGTCCTCAGCCTAATGGGTGTACGGTCAGACCATCTGTATGTATTTGTGCACATAGGCCTAACACACTAGACCAGTGGTTATCAGGTCCAACATGTTGGGGATCCCTTTAGTTTAGGAAATGAATACAGAGAATATTTGGGTGTATGGACCCATCAGCCATCGATACAAGAATATATAGGACAACAAATAGAATCAACAGAAGCCTCTAGGGTCTCCAACAGAACATACATGCCCCATGTTTTAAACTTCACATAAAGTACCCTTTACCGAACAGTTGAACAATCGCGAGTACCTCCATGGATCCATTAGACACCAGGGAATGTTTATTAAGTGCAATCCTAAGGTTTACAGCAAAACCACTCAAATCAATAAGGTATAATACAACCAAGCATAGGCCTTTGTAAAGAAGTCCTGTGGCTCATTTTACAGCTCATTTGAACAAAGCGAACAACTGAAATGCAGTTTTGCGACTGCCACTGTCTCTCACACACCACCATTAAGCACCCCATATTGATTTTACCCCATCATTACCCGGGCAAGCTTGATCGGCTGCACGCGGCTGGCTTCCATGATGGCGGTAGGAGGCAGAGAGAGGGTCACGTGGTTAAGACAACGCTTTTTATAGCATTTGTCATTAGGCGAATTTTAGTGTGAGACTAATTTCACTAGATATAAAAGAACAATCAAATTCCAGATCTCTAAGCAGTGCTATAAAACGAGGCGGTATTTTATCTATTCAAGAGCAAAAACGATTGTAGTGGGTGTGGCGTTGAATAAGACCGGCGGATATACAATGCGTCATATCCACAACGTTGGGCTCTGGAATCAATTTGACGCCATCTTTACTAATGGCATGAGCTTGAAACTTTCTCTGCCATTTTTGAAATTGGCGTGCTTTGATAATTTTTTAATTATTTAGCAAGAGTGACTATATGCGCTGGTGCTTTATCCATTTAGTAAGCACGGGTTTAATATGCTTACAGCAGCTTCTCAATAGGGTATCAATAGTTGCTGGCCTGTCCCATCATTAGAACTGCTCTTGGCTCCACCCCTACCCTTGACTACAAAGATGGCGAGCGCGACCAAATTCATCCAGAGATTAAGGAACTGGGCGTCGGGGGTAACAAGTCGCTACTTATTCTGTTTTTGACTCCTTGTATCGCAATGTGTCGGTTACTATGTCTGGGTATATTGTTATCACAGTAAAGTCCTTCGTAGTTTGATTATTGTCTTTTCTGCTTCACACTATTGTTTGTAACAGGCACTTCCAAAGACCAATCTGTCTGTCTAGAGCTCTAGGATACAGCCTTGCACGTTTGATATCTTTCAGATACTTAATGATAGGCCTATGATTAAATATCTGAATGATACGAAACGCTTAAGGGTGCATTCTAGTGCAATGTAATAAAAAAAAATGTGTGTAACTGTCTGACAGCAATCACATACGATACTGCTCATCCACACATACCACCAAGTCCATCCACATGTACCAAGTCCCCTGGCTGGCTGGAGCTACCACAGAGCAATGTAAATCAGTATTGTAAATAAGGAAGGAATATGGGTGTCTTAAAGGAACAGTTCAGTGTAAAAATAAAAACTGGATAAATAGATAGGCTGTGCAAAATAAAGAATGTTTCCAATATAGTTAGGAGAAAATGCAAACTTTAAAGGCTGGAGTGACTGGATGTCTAAAACAATAGCCAGATTCCAACTTCCTGCTTTTCAGCTCTTTAACTTTGAGTTAGTCAGCGACTTGAAAGGGGGCCTGGTAACCAGTCAGTGGAAATCAAGAGAGCTGCAAGGCAGGGAGTTGGATTCTGGCTATTATGTTAGACATCGTCACTCCAGCATTTATACATTACATTTTTGCCTAACTAACTATATTAGAAACATTTTTTATTTTGCACAGCCTATTTACCAAGTTTTTATTTTTATACTGAACAATTCCTTTAAGGTCCCCCATACATGGGCCGATAAAAGCTGCCGACAGACCGAGTTGGAGGCTTATTGGCCCATGTGTGGGGCCACCTGACATCGCCAAAGGAGCGGATCTCTCTGTGTATGGCCAGCTTTACTCTGCAGCACAAATGGTAGATATAGTACCACTTTGGATACAACACAAAGCTCAGCCATTTGCCTTATATGTGAAGGGTTCATTTACATTTAATATTACATGCGCAAGGACACCCATTGTAAATATGGATTTTATTAAAATATTGAAATGGGGTTTTAAGGACTTATACACATCTAATGGCTTAGCATTTATAGGAACTGGAATCGAAATACTGCCTCTTAACTGGTTGGTTGTGTACAGAAGGGTGTATTAAAGATTAATTTTATTCCATTCTATCATGTTATAAACTAATATTTTTGATTTATTAGAGTAAAAGGGTCCTGCATATTCATAATCACTGGCCTTATTTATAAAGAGGTTTTATTCTTATATACATTTTAACTATATTCTTTCATGAAAGAAGTAAAATGTTTGAACCCTAGTCCTTATGCAACTTATTGCAAGCTTGTGTTCCTCCACAATTCTTCTGTGAAGTCTTTGTAGATTGTCCCACATACAGCGCCTTGCAAAAATATTCACCCCTTGTCATTTTTCATGTTTTGTTGCCTCACAACCTGAAATTAAAAGGAATTGTTTAAGAGTTTGCACAGTTTCATTTACAGAACATTCCTACAACTTTGAAGATGTGTTTTTTATTATTGTGAAGCAGACAACAAATTGGACAAAATAACAGAAGACTTTAGCATGCATAACCCGGGTTTTGCGCAGGGAGGGTAGACTTCTCCTTTAAAGGACCAGTAACATCAAAAAATCAAATTGTTTTAAAGTAATAAAAATATAATGCAGTGTTGCCCTGCACTGGTAAAACTACAGTGGTTGCTTCAGAAGCACTTATATTGTTTATATAAATAAGCAGTTGTGTAGCCATGAGGCAGCCATTCAAAGGAGAAAAGGCTCAAGTTACACAGCTGATAGCAGATAAGCTCTGTAGAACATAATGCTATCTGTTATCCATTTCCTATTCTGTGCCATATAGCTGTTTTTCAATTTCTGCCATTGCTACACAGCAGCTTGTTTATATGAACTATAGTAGTGTTTCTGAAGCAAACAGATCAGTTTTAACTGCGCAGGGCAACACTACCTGATATTTTCTTTACTTTAAATCACTTTCCTTTTTTGGTGTTACTGTTCCTTTAAACCACTTGTTTGCGCAGGGAGTGTTGCTTTAGCAGTATGCTTACGGTCATTGTCCTGCTGGAAGGTAGGGTTGCCACCTGGTCAGTATTTTTGATGGTTGATCCCAATTTTATTAATAGGGAAAAAACTTATATATGTAGGAAGGCCGGTATTTTTTTCTAGAAAAGGTGGCAACCCTACTGGAAGGTGAACCTCTGTTCCAGTCTCAAATCACAGACAGACACAGATTTTGTTCCAGTACCTGCTCCTGAAAAACATCCTCACAGCATGATGCTGCCACCACCATGTTTTACTGCGGCTATGGTGTTCTTGGAGTTATGGGATGTATTGGGTTTGCGCCAGACATAGCATTTTCCTTAGTGGCCAAAAAGTAAAATTTTAGTCTCATCTGACCAGGGCACCTTCCTCCATACATTTGGAGAGTCGCCATATTCTTTCCATTTGAAGATGATAGATTTGATGGTGCTCCCAGTAGCGTAACTACTCCCTGGTGGGCCACTGTACAGGATGGGCACCTGGGCCCCCCTGTCGGGCCTCTTACCTCTATAAATCCCATGATGGAGTGTTGATGGCATGTGTGATGTAAAATCTCCCCCTAGATAACTGCCTGCCGTAACCATTTTCGTGGCTCTAGTGTTTTGTGGGCCCCATGGGGTTGGGGGCCCTGGTGCAATTGCACCCTCTGCACCCCTGGTAGTTACGCCACTGGGTGCTTCGGGGGATCATCAAAAATTTGAATGTTTTTTTATAAGCTAACCCTGACTTTTACTTCTCAATAACTTTGTCCCTGACTTGTTTGGAGACCTCCTTGGTCTTCATGGTGTGATGCCTCTTGCTTAGTGGTGTTGCAGCCTCTGGTGCCTTTGAGAAAAGGGTGGACTTCACTCCATTAATTATGTGACTTTTGAATGTAATTGGTTGCACCAGGATTTTTTAGGGGCTTCGTAACAAATGAGTGAATACATATGCACATGGCAATTTTCATTTTTTAATGATCAATCAGGCAGGTTTAATTTTTCTTGTTGTATAAGTGTATTGATGTTGTCCTTGTCTATCGGGCTCTTTAGGCCCCAATGTATGATCTGAGTGTTGGCCCCAGGGGTGGGGGGCCAAATTGGGCCCAGATAAGCATGTTTGGTGACCTTGCCAAACAAGGGTAACTGCAAGTGTATGGCTACCTTAAAACTGCATTCCAAGGAGAAAAAGCATGATGATGACTAATATTCCATTTGTGGGGAAGCACAGTTTACAGCAGACTACTTACATGTTTCCTGGATAGGACAGTGTTCAAAGGCCATACCATTAAAAAGTGCTGTGTCTGACTGTAGATATTTCTTTACCTTAGTGCTGGATACTACTGTATTTCCTATAAACGATTGCAAATCAGTTATTTAAAATTTTTATTAATTTTTATTTATTTATTAAATTTTTATTTCAATCTGTATTCAATGTGATTTTCTGTGGTCAACAAAACTGGGTCCAAGATACCAGCATCTAATTATGGCATAAATCTTGTTTTCCATGGGATCACCCAAAACTGGGAAGTGTATATTTTCACCCCATGAACACCTATGCAGTATCCCATTGACATCAGTGGGAAGTAATCCATGCTGAATAAAAAGTGTTTCCCTGGTCACTATGGCAGCCTTCACACTAAGGGTATTCCCCACCTCTCAAGCTGATAGGACAGGTTAACAAAAAAAAAAAAACTCCTCCAAAAAACACCTACTTTTACCCTATATATCTCCACTAGTCCCCTCCTACTCTTCTTTTTTTCCTGTCCTCGCTGCAGATGGCATATGGATTTTGGTTGGGTCTTTTCATCCCCTAGAATAACTTTATTTTATTTATCGTTTTATTATGGGATCCTTGAACCTGGGGAGTTCTATGCCTCTCTCCCTGGAAGGGTTTGGCAGTATGCTGCCTCACAGAGGAGCAGTCAAGCCACAACTCCATTATTAGGCAGCCCGGGGATGTAAGTCGGTTGTTCTCGACTCTGCTGAGCAGTAATGGACAACATTGTACTATACCTGCGTGTTACACCAGGTTTTGTGGGCGGCACCAGGGACCTGCTTGTATTCTTGGGTATGGTAGGTAGATGCGCATGGCCATTTTTTTGGTGGTCACATGCAGGAGAGAAGCGTCATTCCGAGGTACGCCCATTGCGAGCGCATTTAGATGACGTCGCTTAGGCGCGCAGTGGTTTTAAACGCGGTTTATGTGTGGGTATGTGCAGGATTTTTTTTGGATTTATGCAGGTTTTGTTTTTTAAAGCCTTCATGTTGGTTTCCTTTCGGTTTTTGGATTTAGATTGCTCAAAATGGAGCCACAGGTGCCTAGTAGCCAAGAGAATGCTGCCTAGAATATTAGCAGGTGAGTGCAAACTCACTGAACAGTTATGTCCCATGTGGCCCCCCCTTCAAGTCGCTGACTAACTCAGATTTAGAGAGCTGAAAAGCAGGATGTTGTGTTGTATTCTGTTATGTTACACATCCAGTCACTACAGCCTTTATACATTTTCGGCTAACTAACTATATTATAAACATTTTTTATTTTGCACAGCCTATCTATTTACCCAGTTTTTGTTTTTACCCTGAACTGTTCCTTTAAAGATAGAGACTGGCAAAATATTAACTACACTATATCCTTTGTAATGTGCAGAGATTTATGTAGATGAAGGTTTAGGATGCATATAACATTTGCTACATTTTGATCTTTTTTTTGCTGCTTTTATTTTGATAGCAAGATCTTCAGGGGAAATTACAGCTGCGTTACACAGAGATTTCAAAGAGGTAACCAATTGATCATTTTCTGGGAACTACTCATAACCAATACAGTTTTCATGTTCCAACACTGTACATGGTACAAAAGTTAACTACTGACACATTAGTTACTAACATACCTTTGGTACTGTTGTGCAATGTATCAGCAAATTGTAACAGTTTAGAAATTGAGCCCCTGCTTTACCAAGCTGCTACTGAAAACAACATAGTGAGGAAAAGGTAAAGTTTATATTTAAAGGATTGGTAAACGCAAAAATACAATTTTGCCTAATAAAACAAAATTCTCATTCTGAGCAAATTTTCAGTATATATTCATTAACAATTTTCAGGGCAAGGAGGGGGGGTTGTAATTATTTGTAAAAGTGCTCTCTGTCCTGGTGGTTCTGATTCATGAATTAAGGGCAAGGCATTTTCAGGAGATTTGTTGCCCATGGTAGTGCAGATTTTCTGCAGGGGACTAATCTCCTCTTGTGCAATTGCCCTAATAAACTGCCATTAATTAGTTACTAATAGTAGGAATTCCTGCCCTAGCACAGAGTAGAAAGCATCCACTGCTGTAGAGGGATGAGTATACAGCAGTCTGCTAGTGGAATTTATTTGCTTATGTTTAGTCTGTTCATCAGGTTTAAATTGGCTACAAATTCATAACCATTCAGTTAACATCACATATAATGAATCCAAATCATTTTCTTGCCATTCTAAAAATATTTTGCAGAACCTTTGTACTAACCCCTTAAACCTTCTAATATATTTTTTTACAGGACTCAGCCACCCCCAAATTTGCCTGTTGGCCCTAGTCACAAGTTGGCAAACAACTACTACTGCACCCGGGATGGGAGAAGGGAATCCTACCCTCCCCTTGTTATAATGTCTCTATACAAGGCTCTACCTTCTGGAGATCAGGCTTCAAGGTCAGTATATTCATCCAAGACAACTGTGTGGTTTATCCAATGACAATTGAAGTCTGTGTGGATGTGAGATGTATAGATGAATGTCTGTGAAAATCCTTATAGCTCTCACAACATATTAGATGCCTTAAAAAATGTGTTTATGCATATACAAAAAAGATTGTCTTCAGCACAGGGATTCTCAAGATATTGCCATTTGTGTCAATTAAACAAGCTTTGAACTGATACTTATGGAAACGCTATTGCCTAATAATACCCTGCATGGATGTTGAAAAAGCAAATTGCACAAGTATAATTTCTTATAGTGCCCTATTCTTAATTTTTCTCGCTTATTAAAAGTGAATACCTCTTATTTATGTTAACTAATCTTGGATTATATGAACTATTCATTCATTGGCGATTACTTACTTAAAGGCTGCTCCATATTATAGAAAGATTGCTTATTCAGAAAACCCAGGTATTTAACATTCTGGATACTAGATGCCATGCCTGTATATATCTTTAAAAGCTTTTTTCAAATATTTACTACAAAGAGACAGATGATCACTGTGATAGAAGAATTGTCAAAAACTGCCACCTTATTTAGTGTTTCTTGAAAATCTTGACAACCTATGCCAAATGTGATTAGATTTCAATGGAAAAGACAGAAAGTGGTCATGAGACATATTTCACCGGAAGAAGAGTTTTTAACACCATAGATCAGGGGTGCCCAAACTGTGGCCCGAGGGCCGCATGCGGCCCAGGATGGATATGAATGCGGCCCAGCTTGAAATGCTCGGTTCCGGAGGAAACATCATGTCACAAAGGATATAGGAGGGGGGGGGGACTCTACCCATTGCCCAGTTAGCAATAATAATACTATAATGTCTATTTAAAGGGGACATTTTGCATAAAATTTTGCCTGGTTTTTTCTATAGTTTTAGAAAAAATTCCAGATTAAAATTGTATTTGTCTCAACCTAGATTCCAGAGCTTCAGATATATTAATTTGCCTTCAGTATTGTTTTTCCTCAATTAATTACGAACGAGGTGATAAGGGCAAATATATTGTACCCTCCATAGCTCCACACAGATGATTAACATCAGCATGCCAATTAAATAATAATGGTTTAAAGAATGTCAGGCTAAGGGATGAACTCCACGGATGCATGTGTTTTTGCTCAGCGTGTCGGACCACACGCAGTTCGTCCGTGGAGTTCAGCCTGAATGGTCGGCCCCCACACATTTTCACCCCACCAAATCCGGCCCTTGTTGCTAAAAGTTTGGACACCCCTGCCATAGATGGTCAGCCTCAAATAAGCTCAAAAATACATAGTACAAATAAATAGTATAATTATGAATGTTAAAATTTCACATCATTATGGTCATTCTAAGAGCAAAGATACTCTATCTCCTTACCCCTTGATACCATAAATATACGTGTACAGATAACACCCCAGAATTTGACTCTATAGGATTTCAAGTGTAACATGTGATGTCAAACTCATAGTTTAACCCTAAAGGCAGGCGTGTTTGTAGACGAAAGATCCAATATACCTCCCTCCTTGCCAATTGATAGACAATGGATGGGAGTATCTTTGCTTTTAGAATGACCACAATGGTGTGAAATTTAAGCATTTATAATTGTACTAATTTTTTATACTATATGTATTAACTATTATGAGTTGTATCACAAATGGTCAGTTCTTCACGCTAACTATAGTTGTTACAATTGTTTATACATGATACAGTGAATAGCACCAGTACAATGGAAAGAGCATGATCTGAATAAAGAGAATTAACCTTACTGATTGGTTTTAAACTAAAATGAATGGGATCACCTTGGTTTCAAATTCTGGAACTGAGGAAATATTGGCATACATACCTATAATTAAGTACCAGACGGTACATAACACGCAAGGTGATGATGATTAAATAAACGTTTCAATTTTATGGCTATTGAGACATTTTGTTTAATGGCTATTTAATGGTGCTTTGAGAAACAGGCAAGTCCCTAAAACTCAGCTGCCTTATTTTGGACTGGCAACATAGACCCCCCCCCCGTGATTCAATTTAATTTTCTGACGGACTGCATTTGCACAGTGATTTTGTTATCATTAGACTGTTCTGCATAGGCATGTTTTCAGATACTATATTGACCCGGGGGCTAAATGACTTGATCAGCCATATTGGTACAGTAAGAGGGTGACCAAATCACCCCCTTATGTGTAACCTTACCAACTGAAAGGCTCCTTTACAGACTATTTTGCAATCTTATTTGTATGCAGGGGAAATCTCCTCTCATGCAGTCAGCAAAGTGCCCGAAAATACATTCCCTTCAGAATCTGTTAGACTTGCTATATGAATATGTACTTCACATGTCTCCATCCTGGTTTCATTGTGCAAATATGCCTTTGTAGCAAAGAATTTCCATTGAAAAAAAGAAAACAGTATTAATATTTTTTTTTTTTTGTTTCCTCTCCTTATAGCACTGATACAGCAGTAGCAACAGCAGCAAAAAAGGCAGTGGCTCCTGGACCTCCTCTTCCTAAAATGGAATTATCTAAAGATGAACCCTATCTCTAAATAAAATATGGAAGACTGTTTATCAAATACACTTTAATGTATATAGAAAGTTGCCTGCATAAATAAAGTCTTTCTTTTCAGAAAGCCATTTTGAAATAAGTGTGTGTTTATACATAATGCAAGTAAGTACTCTGTTCATTTGCAATCAGTCAGCACTACTCTAGTCACTTTTGGTGATGTTTTTGAGTGTAATTCACATATACTGATGGACTAGTGAAAGGTATAGATGACAACAAAATTAATTTTTACTACTGTGACTTATTGATGGTGGCATTACCTCTTCAGCTTCCCAACAGTTGCTGCAGTAGCTAAGATGCAACTAGCCTCCAGCTGGTTTTATAGAAGCCTTTTCCAGCAAAACTATACTAGAAAAAAATATATATCATTTGACTGTCCATTGGATTGGGGCCTAGTTTCTAGCCCCTTCATACATGGTTTCATGCGTGCCCATGTATGCTAGCAGGTCACAACCCAATGATGAAGCTTTCATTTCACAGATTATTTTTACTGTTTAAAATCTTTGCAGCCTCTGTTCCCCCCCCCCCACCATCATCTGTTCTGTGACCTGGTTGCTAGGGTAATTAAGTCTCCAACGTGAGAATAAAAGTAAAGCTAATGCTACCATTAAATTGCTGTTATTTAAAAGTGATACACAGATCTTCCTGTGCCATTTTAATGATAAAACATTTTACTTATATCTGCATCCACATCTCTTGATGTGACTGGTAACTCTCACAGAAATATATTCTTAGGAATTTTATATAGACAATAGATAACTCAAAATCTACCCAATATTTGTTGAGTAATGCGTAACATCAAACATTGGAATAGCAGATACGTGAAAACCAACATTTCATTCATCGTCTTAAAACTACTTTTATTGATTTTTGTGAAGATTCACATTTATCCAGGTCATGGTATATCTGTAGAAACAAGTCAAATCAACTGGAATTCAGAATTACGAAAGCCCATTGGATGACTGGTGAAACATCTTCAAGAAAAACACTGCAAGTCCAGTTGTTTTGACTTTTTTCTACAGATATAGTTTTATTGATGAACTCTAATTGATCAAGATTGCAATTTACCCAGTTGGATTATAACTGTTGGTTTTTAAAGCCAATGAGATCCTAGTGATCAGTTGCTCAAATAGTAGCTGTTTGATAGAAGTATTCAAAACCATCTTAAAACAATAATCAAAATGTGTCATACATAGAAATGTTAATCTGTTACCTTACATTACATTCCCCCATATGACATGGTAAATATTTGATTTATGAAGCCTTGTGAAGAATAGGTATTAGGTATATATTCTTTACATAAGTAATTAAAAGGCACAAAGGGGAATGAAAAAAATATAGTGGAAAGCGCTGCATGCCATCCCTTTGCTATTCATTTAGATTGTACAGGACCATCTTACATAGACACAGTTATAATAAAATAATCAAAAATGTTAAAAATGATTTCCTTTTTCTCTGTAATAATAAAACAGTAGCTTGTACTTGATCCCACCTAAAATACAATGAATCCTTACTGTACGCAAAGCCAGCCTATTGGGTTTATTCAATGTTTATATGATTTTCTTTCGGTAGACCTAAGATATGAAGATCCAAATTACAGAAAGATCTATTATCCAGAAAACCCCAGCTCCTGGGCATTCTGGATAACATGTCCCGTACCTGTACACTTACTGGAGGTGTTGTAGTAGAGAGAAGCTGTCCATTACAGGTTCAGATAGAGATTTATAACTATGCTGATCAATTACAGACTCTGCAGGATGGCAGTACTGGCTAGGATGACCTACACTCTGCTAGGAACTGCTGGGGGGGCTAAAATGTATTCATGAAGCTGCTGTGGGAAACAAAAGAATGGTTGTATTATAAGTGGACACAGGATACATATGGTAGTAGTACATGAGACACAACAAGAACCACAGTGGTTTCTTTATCAAAATTCTAATTTATCTTAAAAAAAGTCTAACCAACTAATTGGACCTTGTTTATCATTTAAAAAAAAGGATAATTTAATCAGATCGGGACAAACACAAAAAAAAAATCGGGCAAAAATCTTTTTTTTTTTTCGCTCAAATTTTCCATGGTTGTTCATCTGGTACACTGGCAGCCATGGTCACTATCAAGGTTGTACTCCAGTCAGGCTCCCTATGACACAGGGGTCCCTAAAGAAGTGAAAGTTCAATTCAGGGTCGTGACCCTGCAATGTTGTTGCGAAATGGTATTCCAATGGAGACCCATTATACATATTGCCAAAGGTCTCCACCTAGGGGGCTCAGGCAGGGCAGGTTTAAAGGACATGTAAACCCACAAAAATATTTGAATAGTTGAACAGCCTCTCTGAAATCGTTTAAATGCCGGCCACTCTGGTTGTTCAAAGGTTAATAGTAGTGCTGCAGAATCAACTTAAATGACAAGGAAAGTCTAAAATATAATAATGCTAGAAATGCTGTATTTTGTATACTAAACATGAAGTTACTGCACCAGAAGCCTAATAAAACAAATGATTTATGCTTTCAAAGTTGGCCACAGGGGGCTGTCATCTTGTAACTTTGTTATACATCTTTGCAAGACCAAGACTTGCACTTGCTCAGTGTCGTCTGGGCTTCTTAGGGATCATCATACATTATCAAAACAGGACAAATCAAATAATATCTGGCAGAAGCCGATACAGTAATACTGATTAATAATCAGAATATACATACTGCACTGGGTCCTGTGTTGTCATCTAATGTGGATTTTATAGTTTTTGTATTGTTTAATACAAACTTTCTCAAACTCTGCAGAACCAGTAACTGCAGCAAAATATCCTCCAAATAGAATCCCAGTTTATCTGTTTAAATCTGGCTCAATGATCTGCAGCTGGAGTTGGAAACATTACAGGGGATGTAAAGGCAAAAATAAAATCCAATACAAATCTCTACACAGTGGCCGTCTGCTCTACGGGGAAACAAAGCTGCTGGATTTCTGAAAGGCTGGAAATTAAAGTGTTAAAGTGATTGTTTCCCTGCACAGCAGTTAGTGGACATCTGACAATTCCTATCCACAGCAGTAAATAAAGGGAGAATTTTACTGCATACAGTCAGGTTTCTTATAAAAATGGTACACATTTTATAATTAAAATATATTGAGATAGATTTCTTTTTCGTTAACCTACCAAACTTGAAAGGTTGTATGGCACTTCTGGAAAAGGTTTATTGTGACAGTATGCTGATAACCACCTAACACGTTTTGGGATTATCTCCCATAACCATAGGTATATAGAAAATTGGTTACAGCTGTTCTTTTATACATGCTACTATAGCGGCTCCTACTGTATCAAAATACATGTATTTTATTAAATTCATTTAAAAACATTGAAATTGTATATTCTATTAAAAAGTATTCGGTTAAAAAACTAAACAGTATAGTTTATTCTTATTGGAGCTGAAAGGAGGTAGATATATAGGTAGCAGAGGTTTATGACTTTTTACTTCTCCCTCAATTATCAAATTGTATTTAATCAATATAAATAACATATCATGTCATTAGGCACTCTAGTTTTAGTATCCAAAATGCTTCTCTAAGATTTAGTTTGTGGATCATGTCCCCTCCTCTAACTGGCATCCTCACCTGCTCAATTACTTTATACCATTTGGGGAACAGGTAGTGAAATGTTTGCCTATAGGTGTAGTTATTTCCACTGAATATGTACTTGAATTCTTCTGCCAGGCAGCTACACTCTTGCCACAAGTTAATTGCAGATTTCTCAATAAATGTGCTATATAAATACATAAATGCATACCTACATGATGGGTATGATGATATTAATGCAACCCAAAAAGGGAGTCCTGAAAGTTACCGCTTGTTGGTAATTACAGAGTTCCCTTGTCTCAATTTATTCACTTCATCAGCAGGCAGGGTGGGCCTGGGATGCTGAAGAACATGTATGGGCACAAATTCCTTAATAAATAGCATCAATTTAGAGCCAGTTTTGTATCCAGACCAGCTCTTTACACTTGTGCTTGCTTTTAAAAATGAGTCTTTGCTTCTATGTTTACACTGTTTAAATGTACAAAAGATTCCAAAAAGGCTTATATAAGTAGCACAATTAAAAAGGTTTAAAACAGTTTATTTTGCTCAATTTATATAATTCATACAAACCTTACAGGCATTAATCAACTGTTGTGTCCACAAGGTGTCACTATATACATATATAGTACATGACTACATTAATTCAATTAACACACTGTAGGCTATTAACCATGCCATACAAAGTCATGTCTGTCTGAGAAAGAACTCCTTTAAAAATAAATACAAAATAACACAATGCTGAACTGATAACATAAATTGAGACTCAGATATATTGCATTGGGTAGCACATGTACCGGACAATTGCAGTCCAATCGAAATCTGCCGTATCTGCTTTCAATTATAATTAGCTATTAAGTATAACCAGTTATGGTCATAATGAAGTCCAACTGCTTACCGCCGGACCAGCTTTACATTTATACTTGTGTTTTGTGGTATTTGGGAACATTCTATGCCTGACCCTGGTCTTTAGGGTTATTCTGTTTTCTGAACAAACATTTGTGCAGCATCTCATCCTGCTCATATATCAAGAACACTTGAGAAAGTTTAGCATTCCTGCAAAATGCTGAGTGAATTGGTAAATGTTTCTAAAATAATCAAATTATTGTTCTGTATTTCCCACTCATTCTCTTATGATTATGATTAAGATTTTTGACTGAGTTTGATTGAATGGT
>CM044432.1:88519049-88542200 GCA_024363595.1 Xenopus borealis | reverse complement strand
TGCTTGTAGTGCAGCATTCACAGCTCTCAGTTAAAATTGTATGTGGTGTTAATACCCCCTGCCTGCAGTGCAAGACGTTACGCTCTGCATATCTGGCCTTATTACTAATCATAACCACCATTATTAACCTTTGTATTCTGGTAATAAAACTAGTGGTTTTGTACTCACTCTCTTGGTGCTACTTTTTTTAAGCCATCTGTGTCTTCCTTTATCATTCTTATTTATTGTATCACTTTGTTTATTTTTTCCAATTAATTTTTTTATGCACCTCTCATATACAGTGACTACATTTCTTCTGATATGAACTGAAATTACGACATAATTTTTAGTCAAATTGCGGGATCTTGGCAGAGCAGACATCAAATGAGACCAGTAAAAATATTATATTGATGCACTATAAGATTCGTATTCATATTGTTCTTTCAGTTATGTTTTTTTTCAGAAATCCATTTATCTTGCTTACTCTTCATGCTACACTGCTAAGAATCATATGAAATTTAAAAAAAATGTAAAAACCTTTTTTATTATTTTGCTTATGCAACTTTGACTGGATTTATTATTACTAAAAAAATTAATTCAGTAGGACTCTTGGTCTTGTACTCTAAAGAAACTGGCATGTAGTTTCTCTGTTTAAGAGCCTATTATATGTTTAATATACTGTGGGTAAAGAAGGATGCGGTGTGTTTTTTTATTCAGTGTTCCCCAGAGCTTTTTCAAGGGTTTATTTAACAAAGCCTTTATCTTTGCCTCCCTCTGCCAAAGTTCCTTTTGCATTTAATGAATAGGGGATAAAACTCCATTTTAAGCCAAATTGGAGATATATAAGGGTATTTATAATTGATATATAAATGTAGCCTGTGAAAGTTTTTGTGATTTCTGTCCGTTAAAAAAAAAAACATTTGTCAATTTTACATTTTCTTTCTGTGTCATTCTGCAACTGTGAGATAAACTGTACGATTCATATTGACCGTCGTATAACATAGCCTAGGGCAGGTAAAACCTTAAAAATAAAAAGAATCCATTTCATACCATTTTTATCCGGAAATTTTTATTACAATTTTTATTTAGCCCTATTGCCTGCAGATATAGTTAGGCCAGCCCTGCAAAATGACAAATGTTTTTCAGTTTTAAACAAATTGTAATTTGTTTTGTGATTGGCTCTTTAATACATCATTAACAGTTTTCAAAATGTTGAAGAACCTATTGGTAAAACATCATGCTAATTATTTGGTTCACAATGTGTTTTTTCTGAAGAATGTTCTGCACTAAAATAATCTTTCTGCAAACAATCAAGTTTAGAGCCTTGGTTTACATTGTGATGGTGCTTATTGGAGCATTTGTTGTACATTGAATGGATAGCTATATGGAAAGAGTAGTGGGCTACTCTCTTATAATAGTACTCTAATAGCACTCTAATAACACTACTACTCTAATAGCACTTATAGCGATACCATGTATTGTTGTAGCTATTTATATCTATGAGAGAAAGCAGACAATCACTGGAGGTTATGTTACATTCTATGCTGGAATCCATCACCTACAAGTACAATATTTCCCCACAGGCTTTAACGATTTTGTTTACCAAGTGTCAGTTTACCAAACAGCAAATGGGGCATATATATCAAAGAGTTAACAGATAGTTTTCCACCATTTGCCAAAGGAAAACAATCATGTATATTTGGATAAATATGCCCATCCATGACAAACTTATTCCAGTGCATTTCAGAGGCAGTCAAATTAAAAACTGCATAACTCCCAACTGTCCTGTTTTGAGTGGGACAGTCCCGCTTTTGATAGCTCAACCCACAGTCCTGCATTTGTTCTGAAATGTCTCTTTCATCTCCTGCACTGAACAGCCAGAAAAAGATACAAAGTTTCTAACTTGTTCAAACTTTCATAACCTGCCAAATTTTGTAAAATGAACATGGTACTTAGGGAGTGTGGCCACAAAAATAGACGTGGGCAAATAATTTTGCCATGCTACGGGCAGCAACTCTTTCTGTCCCTCTTTTTATTTCCAGAATGTTGGGAGGTATGAAACTGTCAGTAAGAAATCTTAACTTAAGACAGCAGGTTACATATATATTTATATTATATAGCAGTGCATTTGGGGAGGTTATTGAACTGGACAACTAGAAAAGAAAAAAAAGATTGGTGTTGGCTCGAAGAGGAATGGGGACAAGTACCAATAGAAAATGTTTTATGGGTAGATAAATGGGACAATTTAAAGATAATACCACGATACCAGTTGATAAGTACTACCCTTAAAATATGGCATATGAATAAAAACACAATGCATTTGACGATGAGGCCATACGTTTTACAACCACTTAGAAATAACCCAAATCTCATGCCAAGTATGGAAAGGGGAGTATTTGTCAAATGGATGAGTTGGGAAGAGAGAAAAACTCAAAATACGGGACTTTATTAGAAGGGGTAAAATGATACCCCTACAGGAGATTCAAGAGAGGTTGGGGAAACACCCCAGAGACATGTGGTAATATAATCAACTGAACCATTTTATAACTACTCATAAAACAAATAATTGGGAAAGAGCATTAACAGAGTAGGAACAGATAATAGAAACTGATATAGAAACAAATAAATCATTGTCTAAAATTTATCAGACTATGTTAAAGAGAGAACAGTTCCAACCATTTGCATTCTGCAAAAAATTGGAGAAGAAACTGGGAGTGAATATACCAAATCAGACATGGCTAAACATTTTTGTATATGGATATAAGATGGCAAGGTCCTCAAGGATAAAAGAGGCAATATATAAAATGATAATGAGATGGCATTACACTACAGTCAGGCTTAAAAAATAAATCCACAAAACACTAATCTCTGCTGGAGATGCAAATTAAGCGAAGGCACCCATGTCCATATTTGGTTATCATGCCCAGTATTGAAAGAATGCTGGTCTCGAATACTGGAGAGTATCTATAAAATCAGAATAAGGGCAGAGGACTCTGCATTAATTTTATTGAATGTAAATATTGAGAACCAAAAATTGACTTTCTTGTTAATTCAAACAGCCAAATCAGTTATTCCCAAGAAATGGAAATTAGAGTAGCCTCCCTCATACAATGATTGGATTAGAGCTGTAAAAGAAATTAGACAATTAGAGGAACTTACTCATGGCATTGCTTTATAGACAAAATGTAATAGGCGTCATGATAAACTAAGAAGTATATGAACATAGATTCCTATTGTAACTCTGTTTGTAATGTTTTTTCTTTTTTTATGCTTTGTATCTAAATTGAAGACATTGGGGC
The DNA here is from genome assembly GCA_024363595.1 of Xenopus borealis. Taxonomy (NCBI): domain Eukaryota; kingdom Metazoa; phylum Chordata; class Amphibia; order Anura; family Pipidae; genus Xenopus; species Xenopus borealis. The sequence goes on along the minus strand of CM044432.1, from coordinate 88,538,922 downwards.
AGATTTACTAATGGTCGAATTTCGAATAAAAAAAAATTAGAAATTCGACCATGGGAATAGTGGGGAATATTTGATTGACAGCTGAGATTTTTAAACAAGCATAAAACATCTTTGAATGCTTTAATAAAAATTTTAAATTGGATTTCATGTTTAATTTGAAAAGGACTTTTATTATACAGATTTTTGTGTCTGGGTGACCTGTCCACTTTAAAGTATACCCAAATGTACTGCCATATTTTATTTGAAGAACATCAAGATGAAATCACAGAATATATTAAAATAGATCAGCATCTGCAAGCTGAGGTTGAACATCGTGATTACAAGAAACATTTTGTAGGCAAGTACGTAGCTTGGTGACTTTAAATTGAAAATGTGAAATTTGGTTGAAAACCCGTACTCATCGCTCCATGTAAAAATCATAGCTGTCCTCTCTAGTATTTTTTTACTGATTTCTATTATAGCAATGTCATTGAGAACAGTGGATACACTTCAAGATGTGTATACATGGAGAACCATACCTGAAATATTTGAAACTGTTTGTGCACAATTTTTTACCATTGAATGTCTCATGAGGATTTTTACCATACCCAATGTTAAAAGGCTTCTAAGAACCACCATGCATATAGTTAACCATGTTGCAATACTGCCATTTTATATTCAGATGATCCTTGAGAGTTTTGCAAAAGATATAGACATACAGCTTCATCATGTTGATATAGAGAAGATGGAACATGTGGGACAAGTGGAAAATATCTTAAACATTATTCAACTTGTGTATATTTAGGATTCTGAAGGTGGCTCGACATTCTACTGGACTAAGGACTTTTGGCTTCACAATCCAACAATGTTACCAGCAAGTTTGCTGTCGTTCCAGACCTGGGCCGCGCCGCACGGGGGCCATAGGCAAGCTGGGGCGGATGTAGCGCCTTCTTAATGCAAGCGCCCATGCAAGAGTTGTCACGAACATACATTCACACGCATGCACAGGAGCGCAGAAAGAAGAAGAAAGCAGAGAGAGTCGGGCAGAGAGGGGAACGGACTGGGGATATTCAACAGAGGAAGTAAGTGCCTGGCGCCCCCCCAGCTTTGCGCCCTAGGCATGTGCCTACTCTGCCTACCTCTTGGCCCGGCCCTGGTCTGTTTCTAGTTATTGCTATGGGGATATTCACCTTTTCAGTACTTGTGCATTCGGTAGAACATGATATACCAGTGACCAATTTTACCAGCATCCCTTTGCACCTGGTGGTGGGCAATGGTAAGCAATATATTATCTTACTGTTACAACTATAATTGTATTTAAAGAGGCATTGCTGTCTCAATGAAAAGTATGAGTATTATTATTACTGGTATACATGTTCATTAAACAGATGGACATGGAAAATATGTAAATGTTGCAAACTAATTCATGTACAGAAAGTTACAGGCCAACTCACAGTATAGGGCATTTTCACTTGCAATTAAGCAGGAACCAGAGGAAGGCAGAGTAGACACGTGCCTAGTGCTCAAAGCTGGGGGACTACCATGCACGTACCTTATCAGTCTTCTACCCCTAGTCAGGTCCCCTCTCTCATCAGTGATTCACGCATCAATGTGTGCGTCAATTCGCGCATGCACATTCACTGATGGCGCAGCGACTGGCCAGGTTGCCTGGGGCGCCTGCCCAGTCTGGCCTACCTCTGCTTGCAAAAGAAATGTGTACATTACCTGTTCTACTACAAAGAATCTGAAATATTCAATAATTTCATTTAGCCCCAGTCATGGCACAGAATAAAATTAAAGGGGAATTCAACCCTCCTTTAGCGCCGGAGGGGTTGAATTCCCCTTTAACTGAAATTCTTGGAAGTGCGCTACAGGGCAAACAGTAGCCCATGTGCAAAAAAACTTACTCATCAGATTTGACCATTTCCACTTAGCTAACATATTGCTTAATCTTGTGACGTAAATGTATTTTTTTTTCCTGTTGTTGACTAATTTGGGAAAATACAATGCTATTATAGAGGTAAATATACAAATTTTAAAAAATTATTTCCTTTTTCTTTGTAATAAAAAAGCAGTACCTCGTACTTGATCCAAACTAATGATACAATCAATCCTTATTGGAAGCAAAACCAGCTTATTTGGTTTATGTAATGTGTACATTATTTTCTAGTAGCGTTAGTCAGGACTAGTCAGATCTAATAAGTTAAGCTAAAAGAAAGCACATAATGCAATGGCCTGTCAGTGATGCCCATATACATAGTAAGTAACAGTAAGTGAGGTTGAAAAAAGGCACACGTTCACAGATATACAGATATAGATGGTTTTGTCTTGTGTGAGATGGACTGTATATAGACACACAAGGGTCTGTGTATAGGTTGGCAGCTTTATTTACACACACACACACACACACACACACACACACACACGTTATAAAGTATCTAAGTATAGCATACTGTACAAAACAAAGCTTTAAAAATAAATGGAACATTTATGTTGACTAAACTCCTTTGTGATTAATATATTTCACTGTATTGTATATTAAACTACTTAGTATAGTTGTACAGATGTAAAAACTTTGTTTCTGTTTTGTTTCTTGTAGGTCAGCATTTCTACTGTTGGACTTGATGATATAGATCCAGACTCTTTCTTTGGCCCGGATTGTAGGTTTTTCTCTGCATATCTTTTGGCATAATTTTAGATGGAATTCCAATTTCAATATTGTATAACTGGTTCTCAGACTTGTATGCAAAGCTTGCAATTCATGAGTACTGTGAAAGTTGGCACTAAAAAAAAATTTAAGGAGAGGATTATGAAGAAGGTTATGGGCTGTTGCAGACCATAAAATACATAAAACAAATGGACTGTCATAAAAAAAAAAACTGTTTTGCTGCAGCGCCACCATCAGAAGTTTTTGGGGCCCCAGTAACCAGAAAATCTGAGGCTACCAACTGCTACCAAGGCTGCGATAAAGGTTAAGCAGCATCCCCCTTCAAGTGAAGGGGAATTTCAAATAATAAACAGCAAAAGGGCCAGAATAATATTGTTTTCATGCATTGCTGGGCAGTAGCCAAATGCTATACACAATTAATTAATGTCATTAATTGCAAACCTGACATATACAACCCTTTAATGCCTACTGAGCATTTGATTCAACTGACCATTTAAGCGCCAAACAAATCTTTAATCCCTTTCCAATTCTTTTATTCTTGCAACCATTACTTTCTGTACCCTTATGGTGACATTGTCTCACCATATGCTACTCTTTTGTACTTCAACAGTTTAGCTTCTTGTACAAAACAAGAGCCATTTCCCCACCCCTTTACCTGATTGTAACCCCTTTTAACCCCTCTCCATGACCCTTCCATCATATTTACAGCCCCAAACTGTTTTCTCCTACCGTCTGCTTATTTCTGTATTATCCGTTTATCTTGCCTAGTGATGGGCGAATCTCCTGAGATTCGCTTCGCCGAAAAATTTGCGAATTTCTAGCAAAATTGGCGAATCGGCGAAAAATTTGCGAAACGAGTCGCGGGACGCTTTTGACGCGCGTCGCGTCAAATCACGTCGCATCAAAAACGACGCATCGCGTCAAAAAACGTAGCGCGACTCGTTTTTTCGGTGAATTTTCGCCAAGCGAAATTTCACTGGTGATTCGCGAATGTATTCGCCAGCGGCGAATCGCGGGAATTCGCCGCGAATTCGGCCCTGGCGAATAAATTCGCCCATCACTAATCTTGCCATGTATAACTCTGTGCTACTATTTGTTATGTTTTGGTAGCCGAGGATGAGTAGATTATAACAGTGCTTTATTAGCAGGTTCAGGCAGGTTCACTTCAACAGGAACTTTAAGCTGTATAGAAAGTACTGTGTATGCACATTATAACTCTTGTGCACAGTGACACCTACAGGCCATTTGTATAAACACCATACTCTTCTCTAAGATGGTATTACAACATCCTTAACCTCTTTTTTCTTTCAAGACCTTCCCTATTTCATGTGGTGTTTATACAAATGGCCTGCAGGTGGCACTGTGCATACATAAGACTTTCTGTACAACTTGAAAGTGAAAGTAAGACTTACTGCTGTTATGTAATGGCTGCATGACCTGCTAATAAAGCATTGTTATACTCTCCTCATCCTCGGCTACCAAACACAACATTTCATTTTTTATTTACCACTTGATTCCCTCTCTCCGTCGCAAGCCATTTTCCTTCTCTTCTCTCTTGTCTAATGCATTACATACTTTTTCTGCCTCCCATTCCCCAATCTCCTGTAATGCTATACTACACTGCCCTAGTAATTTAAAGTGTCTCTACCCTTCCTCTGCAATATCCATGTTGGAATTACAATGCCTTTGTAAAGCACTTTGAAACATTTGTGATCAAAATATCAAGCATATTAATATGTCAATGCTTTTATACATTATGGTATGAGTTAAGTGGTGCCTGAGTACAGTTTTCACCACAAAGGGGAGCTTGAACCTAAAAAATCTGAATACCACTGCTCTTAGGAATTCTCTGTTTTATTTTTATGTTATTACAAAAGCAGGGTGTATCTTGTGGGCTTACTTAGTTTATTGTCAGGAAATGTCTTTGATGCTATACTGCAGTGCCTCCATGCTGCTGAATGCGCTTTGCTCCATTTGGCTTTCATTATTTGAGCAACAGGCATAGACTTCCTATACCTTACACCAGCTATGAATTAGTATTGAGTTCCCTTGCTCCAGGTAACTGTCTTTCATAGTAAAAATATAATTCACAAGTTTAACATGAGCCACACTAAGGAGCAGCTGACCAATAGAAATAGGTCAGTTCTGGACTACATTTCCAGTTTCTAAACTGTTGGTCTTAAAGGAACAGTTCAGTGTAAAAATTAAAACTGGGTAAATAGATAGGCTGTGTAAAATAAAAATTCTAATAAAGGTAGTTATAATATAATATATATATATAATCTATAAAGGCTGAAGTGAGCGGATGTCTAACATAGCCGAACATACCCAAACTTTCTACTTTTCAGCTCTGAGTTAATTAGCGACTTGAAGGGGGGCCAAATGGGACAAAACTGTTCAATGAATTTGCAATTGATCCTTAGCTTGCAGCTCAGATTCAACAGCAAACAGTCATGCCCACCCGCCTCAAGTCATTAATTAGATACTGCTTGGTAACCAATCAGTGGCAACCAAGAAAGCTGCAAAGTGAGAAGTAGTGTTTTGGCTGTTATGTTAGACATCCAGTCACTCCAGCCTTTATACTTTACATTTCTGGATAACTAACTATATTAGAAACATTTTTTATTTTGCACAGCCTATCTATTTATCCAGTTTTTATTTCTATACTGATCAATTCCTTTAAAGAAGCTGCTGTGAAGCAATGGGGTCAGCCATTCAAAAGAGAAAAGGCTCAGGTTACACATCAGATAGCAGATAAGTTCTGTAGAACATAATGGTGTTATTTGTTATCCACTATTTAACCTGTGCCATTTAGCCTTTTTTCAATTTCCGCCACTTTTTTATATGATTCCAGCAGTTTAAAGGGAAACTGTCCCTTTAATAGTGCTGCTCCAGTAGACTTCTGCACTGAAATCCATTTCTCAAAATAGCAAACAGATTTTTTAATATTCAGTTTTGAAATCTGACATGGGGCTAGCCATTTTGTCAGTTTCCCAGCTGCCCCCTGGTCATATGACTTGTGCCAGCACTTCAGGAGGGAACTCCTTTGTGGCAGGCTGTTGTTTTTCTTTCTCAATGTAACTGAATAGTACGCAGTGGGACATGGGTTTTTACTATTGAGTGCTGTTCTTAGATCTATCAGGCAGCTGTTATCTTGTGTTAGGGAGCTGTTATCTGGCTACCTTCCCATTGTTCTTTTGTTAGGCTGCTGGGTGGGGGAAAGGGAGGGGTGATATCACAACAACTTGCAGTACAGCAGTAAGGAGTGATTGAAGTTTATCAGAGCACAAGTCACATGACCAGGGGCAGCTGGGAAATTGACAAAGTGTCTAGCCCCATGTCAGATTTCATAATGAAATATAAAAAAATCTGTTTGCTCTTTTGAGAAATGGATTTCAGTACAGAATTCTTCTGGAACAGCACTATTAACTGATGCATTTTGACAAGGATCCCTTTAAAGGGTAAGGAATGGCAAAGAAAAAAAATCCAATTTTTACTTTCTTTAATGAAAAAGAAATCTATCTCCAATATACTTTGATTAAAAAATGTGTACCGTTTTTATAAGAAACCTGACTGTATGCAGTGAAATTCTCCCTTCATTTAGTGCTGTGGATAGGAATTGTCAGACGGTCCCTAACTTCTGGCAGGGAAACAACCATACTTATGAACAGCAGGGGGAGCCCCTGCTTTACTCACCAGCCATGCAGAACTCAAGCAGCTTTGTTTTTTGATCATTTATGACGATCCCTAAGAAGCCCAGACCACACTGAGCATGTGTATGTAGTCTAGTCTTGCAAAGATGTATAACAAAGTTACAAGATGACAGCCCCCTGTGGCCAAGTTCATGTTTATGTTTAGTATACAAAATACAGCATTTCTAGCCTTATTCTATTTTAGACTTTCCTTGCCCTTTAATTATATATGCAGGCATCTTCCCCTTATTAACAGGGGTGGAATAATGAATAAGCGATCGTAGGCTATAGCCTAGGGGCCCAAAGTGATTGAGTGCTCAACTTTTTCAATTTCTATTTTCTTTAAAAAAAAATTTTTTTATTTGAACTTCTTGGCCTGGTTCTAGAGCTGGCATGGTGCACAGTACCTGCTGGGAGAAGGTGTGTGCCTGAGCCTTTTACGATGCTTTGGGTTCTAGACTTTTGAATGCTCGATAATGGGCCCCTGTGTTTCCAGATGCATCCATAACCCTGATTAATTGTTGTAGATTTTGAAACGTTTTGGAGAGGTAGTAGCCTAGATAGGGGGCCTTTGGAAAATGTAGCGTACGGGCCACAAATCTCTTTAATCTTATTAATTTCCACCCCCAATTTCTTTCTAATTACCCTTTTCACTGTAATGACTATTGGCTACTGTTTCACTTGATATAATCTGAGCAGAAAAGCACTGTATACCTAATATACAGGGTTTGACATGACCCCATATTACATTGTAAAGTTAGTTAGAAAGCTGTTCTAGAAAGAGATGGTAATTTGTAAGCATACAGCATTGCATAGAATTGTGGTGAACCAAGCTTTTGGAAAAATCTCCCCATTTAACCCCCAGGCCCCAGCAGGATAACAAGCAAGTCCTTTAAAAGAGGGAAGCTTTAATTTTATTGGAAGGTATAAATATCCCTTAACAAAGAACTTTGTATAGATATGCAGAACTGTTTGGCCTGGTTTTTCCTAGGATCCCTTCACAAGCAGATGAGACAAAGCACAAAAGTTACAATCAGACAACGTGACTTGTCCCCCCAAAAACGGCTTTTGTTTCATGGTAAAAAATTGGCATTAATAGATTTCATTTTTTTCCCAAAATTGTGGCTAAATGAAGTAAAACCGAAGCAGCTGAAGTGAGCATTGCATGTTATCTTTCTCTCTATTTATGTATCTTTATTTTTTTTCAAAGTGAGTTAATAAATTATAGAATGGTTCAAAATGCTTTTGTATTGGTTTATTGCTTCTCAATTTAAAGGTTACAATACATGGTTGCTTTCAGATATACAATAATCTTTAAAGGGTGTTAACCCAGATCTGGAACACCTGTTTCTAGTATACTCTCAAAATAGGCATTCTGAGACTGTGGCAGGAAAGGACATGATATTTTAAGAAAAAGGCTTTTCCACTTCAGCTCACAGCTAACACTAAATGAACAGATGTGGTCACTGTTTTGCATGAATTAGCTCTGTGTATACAGAGGCACCTGGAGAACTGAAATTCTAAAATCAGTCTTGAAACAAGAGATGAGTGCAAAATTTGTTTAATTTTCATGGTTAACTGGATATTATTACGTAACTGGAATATAATGTAATGTGTCATTTACACCTGTCTTGCAGAAAGTTTTATTTCCCCCATTTGTTGAAAATGCTCTAAAGTTATAGGGTTTCCAATTGTTAATTTAACATGTATGTCTATCGGTCTTGCTGGCTTTGCACATTTTGATGTATGTTTTAAATAGGTGCTAAATTGAATATATATTGCACATATATATATATGTGTGTGTGTGTGTGTATCTATATATATGTATGTATGTTTGTATATAAATAAAAAAAGACACATCACAAAACAGAAGTGTTGGTCCAGGAATTTTTAATTCAAATTGTTGTCATACAGGCAGTGCCTGGGTACATAAAAGATAAGGTATATAGGTTTGTTCTTAAGTTGAATTTGTATGTAAGTTGAAACATATACATTTAATTATTAAATGTTTGTCTTAACATAGTATTTATTTATTACCTTTCTCTGCTCTGCAGTAGACAGCACAGACCAAAGTGGATTGGGGCAGATGGTTTATTAAAGCTAAATGCTAATAAAAGTTAAGCAAACCATAGTACATTACTGTAATAGCCCTCGTTTGTAAGTATGAATTGTACGTAAGTCGGGTGTATGCAACTCGAGGATTCCATGTTTGTCTAAGATTGGCCATACACTCCAAAATGATTTTAATGGCTCACATATGTCCCATCAAACAAAGTTTGCTGCAAAATGGTGCAAGAAACTTTATTTATTTATTAAACTTTATTTTATAAAAACTTTAATTTAACATTTGTATCCCAGAAAAATATGGCACTTACTTCACGAAGATTACTTGTATAACTTGTATAGGTCTCTTCCTACACCATAACAATTTCCTCCAGAATTGGGCTATTAATAAAAAATACATATATGCCTGAATAAAATGTTATAAAAAGACCAACCAAGTTGTGCCTGCCATCTATGCACCCTGTGACATCTTGTCACAATCCCTTGACTGTAGATAATGGCCCTCTGGCTTCTATAATAGGATTAAATATAATATTAGGAGCTGGTGTAGAACCAGCAAGACTGGCTGCTTAGGTATGTTTTACTCAGAAACCCACTTTGCACTGCAAATAATAAATAAGCTATACACAATAATATTATCTTCTTTTTTGTATTTGAGTAATTAAAAACTGAGATGAAAATCTTTACAAATTAAAAAAAAACAGTTTTCTGATGTTATTGCCCCTTAAATGTTAATTCTTAAAAATTAGCCACCAAAGTCAAACACCAGAGTGTTTTCTGAGGTCAGTGATCTGATAACTTCTGCAATAGCAGTAAAATATACCACTAGAGTTCTCCTCTCCTTTACATTGCTTAAGGTTTTGTGTATTTTTTTTTTTTTTAAATGTACAGGTATGGGATCCATTATCCGGAAACCCATTATCCAGAATGCTCAGAATTATGGAAAGGCCATTTCCCATAGTTTCCATTGTTATCAAATAATCCACATTTTAAAAACGATTTCCTCTTTCTCTGTAATATTAAAACAATTGCTTTGTACTCCAAACTAAGATATAATTAATCCATATTGGAAGCAAAACCAACCTATTGGGTTTATTTAATGTTTACATGATTTTCTAGTAGACTTAAGGTATGAAGATCCAAATTACAGAAAGATCCATTAACCAGAAAACCCAAGCATTCTGGATAACAGGTCCCATACCTGTACAATGATTCTTTTGAACGAGTTATGAACATATGTTAGCTGTGTGGCTGAATTAGCCTTGCATGTGCTAGTCATCAACTTTCTATTGAAGTTATACTAAAGGAATTAATAGCTAACTGCATGGAGGCAAAGGTGACATAGATCTCACCACAGTTCATCAGGGGGTCATTTTACAGTTATCTAATTATTAGTATGGGAGTTTTACGCCCTTATTTACTAATGGGTGAAAGTCAGAATTCACCTTTAGATAAAAAAAAACTCTGAAAATCCCATAGAAGCGTACAGAAAACTCTAAAATTTCCCTGAACTGTAGCAAAATCTGTTCCACCTTTTTTTATAAATATGGCTCCTTGCATTTATCGATTAACCACTTCAAAACTAAAGTTTGCCTGACTAATTAACTAAATTAAACTAAAAGTTGCCAGGCAATGCCAAATGGACGCCCCCAGGCAACCCGACCGGCCACTATGTGCCCCACCCCCTTCGCACAGCGGAGTGCAAATGAGGACGCAGGTGTGCAACAGAGAACAGGCGTGAGCACAAACGAGGATGCCTGTGTGCAGCCGTGTGCAAAAGAGGATGGGCATGTGCAAACGAGCACAGATGGACTTGCGTCAGCACACTTTGACATCAGAAAGCAGTACCCTGTTAACCTTTTTCAGTGGCAGATTAGGGATAGGCTGCTTATGAGGTACGTGCCTGGTGCCCCACAAGCTTTGCGCTCTAGGCACATGCCTCTTCTGCCTACCCCTAATTCAGGCCCTGAATGATAGATTATAGATTTGTGGTATATTATAAGATGTGTACTTTATATCCGAAGAATAGGTACAGTATCTGTCAATACATGTATTGTATCCTTTTTTCACAGATGACATGCAGTAACTTGGTGATGGTGTAGTCTGGTGTTAAGTCTACCTGAAATAAGGTATAACTATATTTAGGAAAAGTAATCAAAATTATAAGGCTGTTACAATAATTTATATACCTGTGGATAGGGATTAACCTATAAACATAGCCTCGGCATGCGTGAGCGTGCCGAACCATGCGCCTTATGTTCCGGTCCATAAGTAGCCTTACAGGTTGTTTGTAACACTACATCCCTACATAATCTTTTTTGTAATACTGAAGAAAGCATTGTGCATGTAAGCATAGCTTACTAAATAAGACCAGGGCGATTGTGAGATGTGACACCCTGCATCTACTGTATATGTGTTGATTAGATAAGAAATATTCAGCAGGAATGTACTATTATTCTAAATGTTCTAGTGCAGTGCTGTCCAACTTCCTACTGGTACCAGGGATGTGGTGGAGGGATGATAATGGAAGCCATTGTTATCTCAAAAACTTTTAAGACCATGTCACATTAATGGTGGTAGCACACCAAAAAAACTAAATGGTTGGTGCTCTCTGCAGGGATATCACTCATCACTCATATGTGAAAAATGTATGTCATACCCTTAAATATACCATAAACATACCCTTAAATACATATGCTGCCTCCTCCCCTTTAGATAACACAGCAAACCCAGCACATGAACACCTTAGGGGCCCCTAACAACTGCACCTCCGGCAGTTGTGTGAAGTGTGAATAGATGAACACTTTCAGATGGGCACTTTCAGTCTGGGTCTGAGATGTGAACATTACAGGGCTTTTGGGGTGTGAACAATAGAGGTGATACATGTGTAGGGGGGATTACATGTGTGAACAATGCAGGATTTTACTGCTGAATTTGAGGTGTAAACAATGCAGGGGCCAGTTAATCTCAGCACTGATATTTTTTAAAGTTTACAGAATGTAAGGAATCACAGCTGTCAGATTTTCATATGGGGGGGCACAGAAGGTGAGGTTGTGGGCTGGATGTGTCCCGTGGGCTGTCAGTTGGACATCCCTGTAGTTGAAGGATATAAAATGTATGGCCATGTGTTGACTTCATTGCAGTCCTAACAATAAACAAACCCTGGGAATGAATTCCAAACAAGCTCCAAGAGAATCCCATTAACATGGGTTTATCCCATTGGCTAAAGCTCACCCACTAACAATATAACTTCTGCTATTGTTGTGCCAGTGCTTGTTCCAGGGTTTTACTGTAATATTATTACATACAATATTATTTCCAGCAGAGTTATATAAAATATGATTTTAACTCTCATTTAAAAAAAGATTTAGAAAAACAAATGATAACAACATGTTTTGTGATTAAAGATACATTTAAAAAAAGGTTTAGAATATGGACGTGATTCTAAACAATAACTGAATTGTGTTATTGTTGATCTTAAACCAGAATAATGGCTAATTTGTATGCCAATATCCGCATGTTTACAGTAGGTTTAAGATTTGCCTTTTTCTAAAGGCAGTGTCTGCAAGTACTTCTCCACAGAGATCCAAAGTTGCAAAATGTTGTATTCATTCTGGTTTTGTATTTTTTTTTTAGATAATCTGTAATTACTGGAATATTGTTTCAAATCTGTGAAGGCTGTACCTAGGATATTATATGTAAAGATAAAGAAAATTCATTTATGCCCCATAGTCCCTGCCTTTTTCTTAATTTGTAATGGGACACACTTTTGTTAATTTGATATACTAAAATATTAGCAGGCTTGCACTCTTATTCTAGTAGAAGGATATAAGATTTACAGCCAAATTTGAAACACTTTTGTTAACTTGATATACTGAAATATTAACAGGCTTGCACTCTTATTCTAGTGGAAGGATATAAGATTTACAGCCAAATGTGACACACTTTTGTTAATTTGATATACTGAAATATTAACAGGCTTGCACTCTTATTCTAGTGGAAGGATATAAGATTCACAGCCAAATGTTAGAGTGCATTGTAGCCCTAACTGATTTTGTTAAGCCAGTGGTTGTTTCAGGCTTTGACTGTAGTATTTTTCCAGCAGAGTTATATAAAATATGATTTTAACTTTCCATTTGTTGTATTTAAGGATGCTGAAATTTTAGAACTAGCTAAGAAACTAAAACATACCCTGCGCATGAAAAAGATTTAGAAAAACAAATGATAACCCATGTTAATACCTCTTTGAAGAAAATGCTTGTAATGTATGTGATATAGATGTTGTTTGTTGCTATGCTTTACATATATTTTAGATAAAGTGATCAGACTATAAGATGCTGCTATATAAGAATATAATACTCATTTGATGAGTACAAAATAAAGTGATTAGCTACAATGCACAATTTTATTTATACAAGTTTGTTGGCCTTTTTCTTTTTTTTATGCTTGCATATTACCATTAGAGTCATCCCAGATACAACATTTAACATATTAATATTCCAATAAACAGAGATGAAAATCAGTGAAAATATGCTTTTTATTAGTTTTTAAAAAGCCCAGTTGAACAGAAGATATATATTTTATGCTGTGGACATGTAGCCAAAATAGTGTGACTATTTCAAAAGCATTAGATCTTAAGATTATTAGACATAGAGGAAATAAACAAAACATATTTCTAGTTTTACAGAGTTGCAGGTGATAAAAATAACGATAAGCAATTTTGTTTGAAAGTAAGCAGAAAATAGAAGAATATTTTGCTGTTCAATCTATTAAGTACTTCATGAGTGTACAATGAGAAGTTTGTTTATGAGGTGTTAATTCTGGCTTTTTAAAGAGTAAGAAGAATATAACATGTTTCAACAATTGATGAGAAGTGCAAAGTGTATTAACACTGTGATAACTTGACACCTTTAGATATGAAGGCAGAAGAACCTTCTTGCTGGATCATGCATGAATACATTCTGTCTTTGTTGATATCTTTTGATGACAGGGTCAAGTAACTGCTCATGCTAAAAGTGTTGTCAGATTCCCGGACAGGGTTACTTGTTGTGACTCCATCTTGAACTGTTGTGCCATCTATAAGCCAATTAACGTTGACCAGGCTTACTGCAAGTTTGCTGATGTGACAAGTCAAAGTGGAGCTTTCCTTACTTTCATTATCTTCAGTGTATGGTGGAAATACCAGGAGGGCAGGTTCAGGGAATTTATCCACTTAGAAGGAAAGGTAGAGATAGAGTAATGTTAAAAATCTATAAATCATATTTGTCACAAGTTCTAATCTACAAAAACATCCTGTATTCTTGATAAACAATATATAGGAAACTATAATTTCTTAACATGACACATATCGACAGGCCATATTTGTTCTCTCTCATCCCATCATAATGACCTACATGTTATCTTAACACTGTCAGATTTTTTGGGAGCAATACTTTTGAATATCTTCCATATGTTTTCCACTGTCTACACTTTTATATCAATAAAGAGCGTTATACTGATATATCATTTGCTCTTCCTGAAAATACAAAACATGTATATATATATATATGTTTTGTCATTGGAATGAATAATTACAAGAATTCTTTATTGCGAGGTCTTTAATACAAAAAAATCATGACTTTTAGTTAACTGTACCAGTTAAAATGACAATGCTATGAAATTAAAATAATTGTATTGTATGTTTTAAATAACTAAAGGATGATCAACTTTTGTTTCCCTACACAATATACTGATCTATGGATCACAAAGTTGGGATTGATAAAGAATGTGGTATTCTAAGGAAGACAATAATATCTACAAAATACTGTTGATTTAACAGCCACATAATTGACCTATATTTACATATGGGTGCAAAGTACAATACATGTAGCCACAATTTACTACAAAATGAGAGCTACGATTAACCATAATAAGGTCAAATATCTGTTTTCCTGCAACTTTTAAGATCCCATAAACTCTATTCATTTTTCCGTGAAAATACATTATTCATGTTACAACACACGTTCCCAGATTTCAGATATGGAGAAATAAGGGTACTACTACAGTGATAAACTTTCATTCCAATGTCCAAGTAATATTGAGTTGAATGAAGAATGTAAAACAATGCTGCATTTTAAAATTACTAAAAGCAAACCTCTTGAAAAAATGAAATAATAATAACATGTAACCTGTACAGTATAATAAAACCTTGTGTATGCATTAGACAGCCCTAAACAAAGAATGGTTTTATTTCTTACCTGTAACAATAAGTTTGCTGCTTTGACTGAAGACAAACACACATGGTCACTGTACATTGTTTCCTGTCTCAAAACCTCTAGTACAATCAGTTTTAAAAAGAGTTTGGGAACAAAGCATTTCCAAACCAATGCAAATTCCAAAGAGTAGCATGACATATCATCTTAAAAATTACTTTTTTTAAACTACAAGGTTAAAAGTATGTTTCACGAAATAATTTTATGATAAAGCCCTCTACAATGAATTATTAACATTTGTGATAACTCCTGACATTGTAATGCCAAAGTTCAAAACTAGTTTATTGCAATACTTTGAAAAAATAAATATAGTTTATATTATATTCAATTATAACTAATTTTGTAGAATCTGTAAATGTGAAGCTGAAAATGTATACTTTGCTCCACCTTTCAGTATAAAAGCTTAAATTAGGGTAAAAACAAAGATTAAATACAAGTATTAAATTCCAGTAATATAATAAATTTAGAAACAAGCACCATTAAATTAAAAGGGTAATTTGTATATAATGAGATTATTGCTTCTACCTTTAATTCACATTTCCCACAATGGAAGAAAACAAATCACTAAACATTTTTAGAAACTGTTTCAAAATACGTACCTGTATTTATCCGCTTAAAGTTCTAATATGGAAAATATTAATTTCTCCAAAAGAGAATATAAACTGTTATTCTCCCAATTAAAGAAACCTACCGCTATTGCATACACACAGAATAATTAATTTAAAAATGTACAAGACTTAATTTGGAAACAAATATTTTCTTTTGGATAATGGCTAAAATATAAAAGAAAATTATTATCTAATGGAATATAGATCTAAATCTACATACATTGTATTCTTACCTGTAACAACGAGTTTACTCATTTCACTGAAAACCCACACAGCATGCCATTGTCTATTGGATACTACCCAAAATCCCTTACCTCTTCACTTATACAATGAAATTCTAATTGGAGATAAACTTTGCTATAACATCCAAGCATACTTAAATAATTTTATGTCCAAAATTTGAATCCAAACAAAAAGGGGAGAATCTATTAAATTTACAAGACGCTGGTGTACATTTTAAAAAGTAAGTGTTATATTGTGTAATAAAGATTTTCTATTGTACGTTACTGACCTTGGTAGCAGATAATATCTTTGTAACAATATCTTAAGTATGCTAATATATAGACATATACAAAAAAGAATTATTATATTGTATAATAAAGATTATCTTTGCTATTGTGCGTTACTGGCATTGGCAGTTGAGATTTGTTTTTCTTAAAATATTATTTAGATGTACACATTTACAGTATGAAAGTATTGTTAGATCAAATATTTTTGTAACAATATCTTAAGTATGATCATTTATAAACATATAAGTTTATATATACAGGTATACATTTTTATTTGGCAAAGCCTTACCTGTAACAATCAGTTTGCTACTTTGGCTGAAGACATACACCATGAATCAATCTCTATGTATCGCTAAACAAGTAAGCTACAACCCAAGCAACAAAGTATGTGTTATGTCTCTTGACTGTTGTCATTCAATGGGCCAGATTCAGTTCAGTGAGAACAATCTTTTTCTGAATTGAGTGAAGTCAAGCCATGTATTTTGTGTCTAAAAACCTATTTTTTAATCAGAAAGTGAATACCTTTACTTGTAAGTATGGAAGGACCTTTCTGATGGCACCAGCACACATTTATTCTTTACAAATCTACTGATGTCATAATACACAGTTTGAAATCACAATGCTTAATCAAAATCAAAATTTTAAAAAAGTTACTGAGGAGTTCCATGACTTTCAACCTTGTGCTTTTATACAGGTCATGGAACTCAAGGTTACTTCTAATATCATCATATTTTGTAACAAGGGGTACTTTATTTATTATAATACACAGGTTTTAGTGAGTCTTCTGATCAAAATTACATTACCAAGCCCCATTTATAATTGATGACATCACTAAGAGCCATTTAGAAAGATATAATGTACATGATATTCATGGCTTTTGTGTATTATATGCATATATTGTATATTTAATCATTGAAAGAAAGATACTAAATGAAAATCTTTCTTGCTTACCTGTAACTATCAGTTTGCTAGGTTGACTGATGATTAACACAATGCTACCTTTTATATGTTAGCTTGTATAAAAAACTGTTATAGAAGACTGAGTGCTGTACACATATTATGTTATATCACATACACCTTTTCATTATTTTATACAATAAAATCTAATTTGTAAAAATATTCAACAGTGTTGATATTCTACCAGAATCTAATATTCATTTTTTGAAAATTTTGCATTTTCACTTTAATTTTTTAAATTGGAAAAATATTTTTACAGCCTGCATTAGTCTAACTAACTACAGAGCAAGCAGACTTTGCTATTGCTCTGGGGCCTAGAAGGTGTAGGGGTCCTAGTAGGACACTGACCTAAAAAAACTTTCTTTATATGTTTTTTGTTCAGACCTTTGAGGGCCCTAAACTGAGTTTGTTGTTGGGCCAGTAACATCTGCTTATGCTAATGGCTAAGAAATATAATTAACTAACCAGTAATTATACACAAGGATTTCACCCTGGTGTCTCTCAAATTCCCCATACTAGTTTTCATTTTGATAACAATTAGTAAATGTAAGCATAGATTTTTATTGCTTTTTAATAATTATTTATTTGTTTATTTTCTTACCTTATCCTGGTCCTGAATGATGGCCTGAAAAGGACTTTTCTAACCTATGTTCAGTCTGTTTAGTACTTGCCTCCCATCAAGGAGAAACTGCTGAGTGTGGTTTGCTGCAGCTGTGTCTTCTAAGCATGTGACCAAGCTACAGTAAAAATTAAAAAAACATTAAGGAGTCATTATCTCTCTTTAGCTTTTGGCATCACTGATCACCCTCACCTCCTCTTCATTGGGTTGTACTGTCCTGCTCTGTGTTTTCAATTTGTCTCCTACAATGGAGAATCACCTTCTTTCAACTTTTTTCATTGGGGCTACTCGAGGATTGGTCTTAGACACCTTATTATTTTCTTTCTATACATAACCCCTTGGCAAACTAATTAATATGGTTTCCCATATAACCTCGGAACAATACTCAAATTCACCTCTTCTCTTCCAATTAAACCCAGATCTATTAACTATTATTGACTAGTTCATTTGCATTCCCCTCCCGAGATTGTCGCCTCTTCAGTGCATAAAAAATGCACTTCCCCTGTCCCATGCAGTCTGTCAGTCTTTGTCAGTACAATGCAGTGTTCAATGCTTGCAATAAGTGCAGTTCAAACCATAGATTATAAATGCATAATTTTTAATGGTAATAATTTTTAAAGGAACAGTTCAGTGTAAAAATAAAAACTTGATAAATAGATAGGCTGTGCAAAATAAAAAATGTTTCCAATATAGTTAGTCAGGGAGAAATGCAAACTATAAAGGCTGGAGTGACTGGATGTCTCATATAATAGCCTGAATCCAACTTCCTGCTTTTCAGCTCTTTAAGTTAGTCAGTGACTTGAAGGGGGGCCACATGGGACATAACTGTTCAGTGAGTTTGCAATTGATCCTCAGCATTCAGCTCAGATTCAAAAGCAACAGTTATGGCCCATGTGGCCCTCCCTCAAGTCACTGATTGGTTACTACCTGGCCACCAGGGTAACCAGTCAGTGGAAAACAAGAGAGCTGAAAAAGCAGGAAGTTGGATTCTGGCTATTAAGTTACACATCCAGTCACTTCAGCCTTTATACATTAAATTTTTGGCTAACTAACTATATTAGAAATATTTTTTATTTTGCATTGCCTATCTATTTACCAAGTTTTTATTTTTATACTGAACAATTACGTTAAGTTTATTATGACAACTGGGAAACAGCTCACATGCCTGTGGATATATATAGGGTGTACAGAGATTAAGATCAATGTTATTAAATGTTATTTGATTAATTTCACACATTTATTTTAAATATTCAAAATGTTAGGCAAAGCTCTTGGTAAGTTTTGTGAATGCCCCATGCCATGAGAGGTGGTGGGCATAGGGCAGGACTAACAAACAAAATGACTTTAGAGAATGATTATATTAATTGCAGCATGGAAGCCTTGACATTCCACATTTCAAAATTCTATGGTACTCTGTCTGCACTTCGTGCGTTAGCATGGAGATAATGCCAGGGTTGATTACTACTAATGCTGGTCACTGGTGCATGTAGGTTCAGCTGTGATGGTTACAGTTGGATAGTCTGTGATCTTCCAATTGTAAAGAAGACAGGGTTATTGGCCACCACCTTTGTAAGTCACAAAGGGACCAAAACCTGTTGTCAATTCTGAACATGGTTTAATTTTTTCTGCAAAGGCAGCTTCCAGAGAGGCCGATTAATATTATTACCCAGTGGCCATTATAGGGAGCAATCCAGATGGGAACTCTAATAGTACCAATCACAGCTAATGTTGGGCCAATAGGTGTCATTTGGTAAGTCAAATTTAATCTGCAATTACATTCCCTCACCATGATTTAACATTTTTTCTTTAGCGTAAAAATATTGTGTAATGTAAGGTATTGATTATTTATATCATTTTCATCACTACCCACACTAAGGTCATATACCAGAGGTAATATAAAGCTTTTAGGTATTAAGCTGATTGACAAAAGAGAGAGGGAGAGAGATGGTTGGAGCTTCAGTATGAGAGGTTATAAAGGGAGCTTCCAGGTACTGTCTCAGAAATGGAAATATTTTACCAGAGGAAGAAAGGATCCCTATAATATAAAACCTAGAGATACCTTAGGTACCTTAGATCTTATGTTGTACAGGGCCACAATTGAAGCCATGTCCTGAAGCCATGAGTTCAGTTGTACTGAACACCCGGCCCGCCATTAGGGGGGGACAAGTGTCCCGGTCCCGGGGCTGAAGGGGGGCCCGGCAGCGCTGAAATATTAAAAAGAGCGCAGAAGCGTGCGCTCTACAAGAAGTCCTGAATCAGAATGCGGAAGTGCCGAACAATTACGAAGTCCTGAAGAGGCGGAAAGACCCGAAGTCACGAAAAGGAGCTGACACTGATGTCCTGAAGCGGCGAAAACAACCAAAGTCATGAAAACTACTATAACTAAAGTCCTGAAGCTACGAGTTCAATTCTACTGACACCAATGTGTTTTTTTTTTATCCCCTGGCCACCAATTTTTTATTATAATATAGGCCCCTGCACCAATATTTTTTTTAAATATTTTTTGGAGCCCAATTTTTTTAACTT
>CM044432.1:88480474-88502650 GCA_024363595.1 Xenopus borealis | reverse complement strand
ATCCCTGGTCCATACTTTGGAGAGGTGAATGAATGGTGATGATATATAATTAGCTGTGCAGCATTTCCTGGTATCTGCTTTAGAAGAATCACCTGGTTACCATCCTTAGCTCCAATATGACAGCTGAATGTTGCTTTTTCTCCCAGATTAACTGCATAATTTGAAGGTGACAGAGATAATGTCTGAGATTCTGCATCTGAAAAAAGTAAATACAATATTAGGCATGGACTGCATTAGATACATAAATAAGTTATATAATGTACTGATATTATTTGTAATTTACTTGAAATCCAAAGCAATAAAAGATAGATCGGCAGGAATGGACTCATTGCCTCGGTTTAGTTCTCTTCTCTACAGTGAAATCATGCTTTGCTAGATCAGTATATAAAGCAAAACAGAAAGTGCCATATTTACCTATGTAAATGAACAACAGCCTGAAATTAAAATATGTTTTTTCTATGTTGCAGTATTTGCATACCCACCCTAAACAGAATGGGTACCCATTTTTACGTCTTTTATGTTAAATTCTTATTCTAGGAAATAGATATTTGTTTGGTATATGAAATATGTAGATGAGTAATTTGCAGAAAGGTTCTTTTTGCAGCCATATTCAATCAGGGACAAACCATTCTTTTGCTATGTAAGATTAAAAAATAATTATTAATTTCAGTGTAGTCACTTACATGTGCTATCAGCACCACTTTGTTCTGACTGTTGTCTACATTTGTTTTATCTGGTTTTGTCAACATTACCTTATATAAGGGGCATCAGGGCCGGATCCTGCGCATCCCCAGTGTTTCTGAACGAATGTGGGTGTGGCATGCCGCCTCCTAAAATCCTGCCAAACTAGGCCCCGGCCTAGGTGGCCTTTCTACAAATCCAGGCCTGAGGGGCATCAAAAAGGTAGATGGGGATCTACCAGAAGACCTTTAGTTGGTGATCTGTAGTGATGGGCGAATTCGTCCCGTTTCACTTCACAGAAAAATTTGCCAAATGGGACTTTTGAGGCCGGCGACAATTTAGGGAATGATTTGTCATGTTTTTATCCATAATTTCACATGCTTTTTTACCCATAATGCAGTGCTTTCCCCACAATTCCAGTGTAAATATGTATTTGTCTGCGTAAGGTACATTGAAACAAGCATATTTGCACTAGCAAAATTTGCCTGGACAAATTGCACTCACAACTGGCAAAACAATTAGGATAGAGATATCTCCAGCCCTTTGAGTGAAATTGACATTTGTGTTTTATTTTTTTTATTCCCTTAATACGCACACGCTGATTGCTTCTGCGCATGTTCTCCCACTCAGCCTGAGCTGCAGCCGCACCTAGGGTGCCTGGCTGGTGTGACCCGGCTCTGATTTACATAGCTTTAATATGTTTAGTGAATAATAACGATATAATTAATAAGTTGAACAGAAAATAATTAAAAAGGGAACAATAGACCAAATTTTTTCAGGATACAACTTAATCAAGAAGTCGTAAGAGCACAGAGTTATCAATTTTGCCATCTTTACTTTTATAAGATTGGCTAACAAGGAGAGGGAATGTTAGGGATCAAAGGGAATGAAGCTCCCACTGTGACCAAACCTTCAGAAATTGAGAAATTAAATTCTGAATAAAGGAAATACTCTTTAAACTTTTTGTTACCATCGATTCTGTTGTCAATCTCTGACCAAGGGGGGAAATCTTTTGATTTCCATTTGGACGTTATGGACATGCGAACTAGAGTTAATATTATTAACATGTATTCATAAAGTGCCAACATATTGAGTAGCGCTGGCATGATTAAATAATTTTTGGGTTTGTTTGGAGAGTAGGAAAGTAATAAGATATCTAATTAAATTCTATCCTGTGCAAGATGTTCTTTTAACCTCTCGCCACATGTGTGCAGACTGTACCCAAATATATGAAACAGGGTACCTGGTGTAGTTCAGCTTCTTCCACATAATGGACAGACTGTAGGAAAAAACTTATGTTACCTGGAGGGTGTAAGGTACCAGAACATCAGTATTATATGTATATGTTGCTTGGTAGAGGTAACACTTCTTTTGGCATTAAAGGACCAGTTACATCAAAAATGTAATTGTTTTAAAGTAATAAAACTACAACGCAGTGTTGCCCTGCACTGGTAAAACAGCAGTGTTTGCTTCAGAAGCACTACTATTGTTTATATAAATAAGCTGCTGTGTAGCCATGGGTGCAATCATTCAAAGGAGAAAAGGCTCAAGTTAAACAGCAGATAGCAGATAAGATCTGCAGAACATAATGTTATCTGTTATCCATTACTTATCCTGTGCCATATAGCAGTTTTTCAATTTCTGCCCTTGCTACTTAGCAGCTTGTTTATATGAACTATAGTTAGGGCTGCCACTTGGCCGTATTTTACCGGCCTGGCCGGTATTTTTGATGGTTGATCCCAATGTTATTAATAGGAAAAAAAGATAAATATATAGCAAGAAAAGGTGGCAACCCTAACTATAGTAGTGTTTCTGAAGCAAACAGATCGATTTTAACAGCGCAGGGCAACACTACATGATATTTTCTTTACTTTAAAACACTTTCATCTGGTGTTATTGTTCCATTAAGTCAAATATCTGACAAATGCTCCATAGGGATTTCTTTTCATGCCCAAGCCTAGCCTCCCATTTCGTCAGCTATGTTTATATACAGATGAAAAGGGGGAGTCAGTAATTAGCTTATAAATCTTTGATATTAACCCTTTAAGGCAAGCCTTGTAATGCTAGAATTTCTCCAAAATCTTGATTTCAGAGAGAAAAGAAAATTGTGTATGAAAGAGCAAATCAGACTTCAGTGGGAGGATGACATTGTATGTATGTGATTCATTCTTGTTAACTATTGTTTTTGTTACACTCTTTATCACAGTGGCATGCTGATGTGCTGCTAATCCACTTTGTACAGTAATAATGAGCAGTGTCTGCTGTCTCTGCCTTCTTAATAATAAACTGATACTCAGTGGCTTCAGAATTAACGGTGGCAGTATAACGGTCAGTAGATATCCCTGGTCCATAATTAGGAGAGGTGAATGAATGGTGATGAGCTATAATCAGCTGTGGAGCATTCCCTGGTATCTGCTTTTGAAGGTGCACATGGTAACCATCCTTAGCTCCAACATTACAGGTAAGAGTTGCCCTCTCGCCCAGATTAACTACATTATTAGATGGTGTCAGACTTAATGTCTGAGATTCAGCATCTGTAAAATGTAAATACAATATCAGGCATGAATTACATTAGGCACATAAACAATTGATATAATGTACTAGTAGACTAAATTATAATTTACTTGAAATCCAAAGCAATACAAAGTAGATAGGCAGGAATGGATTCATTGCTTTGCATTCGTTCTGCACTCCAAAATGAAGTAATTCTTTACTAGATCAGTATATAAAGCAAAACAGGAAGGAGCCTATTTACCTATGTAAATGAAAGAAAATATGTCACAATATTTGCATATTATTAACACAAATATATTATATGGTAGGACAATGGTTCTTAAACGGGTCCTCCAAACCAATTTTTTTTTTTTGCATAATGAAGTAATAAGTAATTTTGCCATAGAAAGTGATTGCACATTTTTTAGAAATGTAATTGCAGTTGAAAGCAGTGTTGGTTTATACATTTCTGTTTGCTTGCCTGGTCTCTTCCAGGTCTTTTAATAAGCTCTGATTAGTTTCAAGAGACTGGCCCAACACTTACAACATATAATTACATTTACAACTACTGAAAATGTATTTAAAATAAAGGCATCTCTCACATAAAAAACATTTCTCCTCCGGAGGTATGGGGTGGCATGTTGGGGCATACGCATGAGTCTAATGAGAGAATGCCCATCTTACTAATTACACCATGCATGAGATTTTGGATTAGGGCATGTGTCTAACAATGCCTGCACTATGTTTGGGGGAAATAACAATATCCCTTTCAATGCAGAGGGCTTAGCACTTGCAAGGGGTTTTAAAAACATGATAGGTGATCTTTCATGTATACTGTATATGTATACTGGAAATTCCTTAAAAATTTATTTTCTTTCACACAAACTTTTTTCTGAAAAAACAAAGTATGAGGCAAAATCAGGTTTTAGTCCAAAAACTGTTTTACAGCCACTGATTTTCCCTGTTTTAATATATATATATATATATATATATATATGCTTAATTTAAGGAAGACATTTCACATGTTTAAGTGGATCATGGAGACCCAGCCCCCAAACAAAATGGGGTAATGTTCTTCTTGCAGCATCATCAATCAGGACAAACCATTATTTTGCTGTGTAAGGGCGATGTATTTTATGTGTAGTTGCTTACATGTGCGCTCAGTACCACTTTGTTCTGGGCATTGCCTACATTTGTTACATGGGTTTGTGAACATTATTCTTTGTATAAATAACAGTATTATAAAAAAATATTTTTATTGTCACACAAATCTTATATTGCAACTACACCTTTCCTAAACAGCCCCTATGTTTATGTTCAAAAATAAATATGTTAAACATGAAAAGGCTACTGTCCTACATGTAGCAGCAAGGAAGGCATGAAAAAGGAGGTGGTTTTTAGTAGGGTATTTGGAAAAACTGAATAAAATGGCACAGCAGGATAGTAAGGACATGATGGGAAAGAAGCAGCACCTATATGCTATAAAATTCATTCCATATGTAAGATTTTATACAATATTAATCATTTATACAGTAATTGTCAGTGTTGCATGCAATGTGCAATTTTGGATGTAATATCGATTATTCAGTTTTTTTTTTCCTGTACACTGTACACAAATTTTGTGCTCAGTGCAGTTGAATCATGTACATTAAAACATGCATTTGCACTCAGAAGTCTTTACAAGTTGAGCACAAAACTGTTTGACTTAGGGCCCTTACACACGGGTGTTTGTGACCTGGCTTCCTTGCGTTCAGCCGCAGGGGAGCGCAGGTCTAGATGAACTTAATTTTTTTCAATGAGGTCGTACCCATGAGACGCGTGTAAGCGCCAACGAAGGTTCAGATTGCGTCTGAACCTGTGTTGGGCGCTTATACGCGTCTCGTGGGTACAACCTCATTGAAAAAAATGAAGTGCGTCTAGACCTGTGCTCCCTTGCAGCTGAACGCAGCCAAACGGAACGCAGGGGAGCACAGGTAACAAACGCCTGTGTGTAAGGGCCCTTAGGATGGTATCATTTCCTGTCCTCAGAGTCAAACATCCAATTGTGTTTTATTTTTTTTAGGTTCAAGTGTGTTCCACTTATTGGTGCAGCCCATAGTAGGAACTAAGGAAAATACTCTAGGAAACAAACAAGCCAGGGTGCACCCAATGTGAAATATTCAGTTAAAGGGGCTGTTCACCTTTGAGTAAATTGTTAGTATAATGTAGAGAGTGATATTCTGAGACAATTTGCAATTGGTTTTCATTTTTTATTGTTTGTAGTTTTATAGTTATTTAGCTTTTTATTCAGCAGCTCTCTGGTTTGCAGTGTCAGCAATTTGGTTTCTAGGGTACAAATTAAGCAACCCTGCATTGATTTGAATAAGAGACTGGAATATTAATAGGAGATGGACTGAATAGAATGATAAGTAATAAAAAGTGAAAATAACAATACATTTGTAGCCTTACAGAGCATTTGTTTTTAGATGGTGTCAGTGACCCCCATTTGAAAGCTGCAAAGAAACAGAAGAAAATTGCAAATCATTAAAAAACTATGAAAAATAAATAATGAAGACCAATTGAAAAGTTTCTTAGAATTGGCCCTGCTACAATATACTAAAAGTTAACTTGAAGGTGAACCACCCCTTTAAACTCGAGAGGTAGAGACAAGTTGCAAATATTCACTCACAAACTAAAATGTAGCCGGCCTGCGAAGTTCTGTAGATATACACAATTCAATTGTGTAGTTTTTAATACACAATTGCAGCTCATTGCATAAAACCCCTGTTTTTCTGTTTTTTTCAAAAATTGAAGGTTAGAATTTCAAGCACCTTTGCAATATACTGTACATCAATTAAAAATGTTTTTTTTAAAGTTCCCTAAGACTAGCTTCCTGCTCTCTTGCTGATCTTTCTGAATACTTTGCTGAGATGGTTTAAGCGATAGTGACACTTCTCAGGTTTTAGCATAATCAAATTCTTATTAAAATATGACTGTATGTCCTTTAGACCATTTTCCTCAATGTGACCTCTTTCTATGACAATTGGCCATAGGTTACTTCTCCTTTAAGAGAGTGAAGGACTCTGAAACGTTCTTATGGTCCCTTGGGGATTGTCAATTAGAGCTGCAAGGCTGGCAGTTAAATGCTTGACTGACAGGAAGAATCTGGCAGCACAGTTAAATGGTGTTGTTGGCTTATACAAAGTATCCATAGTGTTGAGATTTAGTACCGTGTTAGCCATTCGAAAAAAATGTTAAAAATGTAAAGTTTGGTGATACCTTATACCAATTAAAGGTATCACCAAACTTTACATTTTTTACAAAGTATCCACACAGGGTCATGATTTGCAGCCTCCTTATCATAGTGCTCCTGCTTTCTTTCATATTCAGGCATGTGAATATACAATAAGAATTATCCTCTCCTCAACCACTCTAAAAAAACTCCTCTTCTGCACTAAATCTGCAGCTCATTTTTTAATAGTGTTTTTAACTTATTTTGCCTTACTTAATTACGTGTGGCACTTGTCTGCCTTTCTTCGGTGCACAAACAGATCTATGTCAGGACTGCTTGCAACATTAACTTTTTAACCCACAGAGCTGGAAAGGAAAAATGAACACACATATATAACCTAGTAAGAGGGAATGAGTTAAAGCAACATTTGAAAAAAAAAAAAATTAAACCTGAGCAGTGCAGGAGAAATTTTCAGAAAGAGGAGGCTTTTATTTTTTGCAGGAGTGGGTGTGATATAAGAGAGGCTGAAAGCAGCAATACATGCTCCCTATAGGAAGTGGTATTCTTCTCCATATGATGAAGAGGAGTGTTTTTTTTTTAAAGACAATATGTTTTATTAATTTGTTGGTTTACATAAGTAATTTTGTGATTAATAGTTATTACTGCCATCAAAGTAGAGATCGAAGCAGAAAACTAGATGTGTCACTATCACTTTAATTTGTATCATCAGCCAGCTATCCTCAGCCTGCATCCTCCAAACCCAACAATTCCCTACACACTGGATTTCAATAAGGAACATCACAGTGTTCCTTGTGGGCTATGTAGTTCCTACATGCTGTCTATAAACTGTAGAGAAGTTGTTACACATTGTAACATTATTGTTTTAATCCCTCCTTCCCTGCCAGGATTTCAAATGATGCAGAAAAAAAAGAACTGTTATACAGCTGGATTTCAACATAGAAAATGGCATTTATTCATACTTTCTGAAGAAACAGGTAACTGTGATGGGTATATTAGGGGTTTATTTGTTATGTGGGCCTCTTTATCCAATTTTGCTTTGGAAGTTCCCCTTTAATGTTCTTGTCTGGTGTTTCAGTCTGGCAGCTCAGTAATCCAGGTGCAGATTCTGAACTGTTACAATTTGCTACATTTGTTGATACATTTCTCACTACCATCTGTGGGAATATTAGCAACTACTGTATCAATTCTAACAGCTGCCTTTAATGAAACTCAGTGATTCTGCTGAGCTGGGACAAAGATAAGAAATGTATCTAATATGTACATTTTGAACAGTTTACACTAGTGATTGCAGGCAGGCCCAAAACATGCAGGGTTTACCTGCCAGTCTGGCAGGTTTGGGATGACTGCTATACACACATTTTATGGGTCACAGGGGGGTCCAGGTTGAGCTCTTCTTCTGCTCTCCCTGACTGTGACCTTACTCTGCTGGCCTCCATTTATAGACATACCTGTACACCTGCCAACCCTGCCCTCTGTCATGATGCCACAGATGGGTGAGTCAGGCATGGGTCTATAAAATATAGGTGTTGGCCAGGTACGGGTCAAAATTTTGTTGACCGCCCACATCACTAGTTTACAAAGTTGCTGACCCGCTCCCAGATCTGCCGAAGGTGAAAAATGAATAGAAAGAATATAAATTTAATAGGAAGCAGGTGGGAAAAAAGTCTTTAGTGTGATCTCGGGCACTTAGCTTCCTTGACAAAAACAGTCATCAAACAACCTGGTTTTGCTTCCTATTCATTTCATTGGCAACTGGTGGGAACCGTTGGTGACTTAAAGGAGAAGTCTACCCTCCCAGCACCGTCTTCTTCCTAGATCCATCAGCATTTGGTGTCACATGCAAAGTAGGAGCATTTACCGGTTCAGCTCTACTGCGCATGCACAGAAAGTCATGAAGGTTCAATTGGAAAACTTCATGACTTTTGGCGCATGCGCAGTAGAGCTGAACTGGTAAATGCTCCTACTGCGCATGTGCCGCCAAGTGCCGATGGATCCAGGAAGACGATAGCTGGGATGAAGATGGCACCTGTAAACTCCACGGACAGGACCTGCGCCGAGGGGTAAGTAGCAACTTAGGGGCATTTGCCCTGGGGGGGGGGAGGTGGCTAGGGGGGCTTACAGGGGGAAGGGGTTTTGCACCGGGACTTCTCCTTAAGGTCTAGACCACACGGAAAGATTAGTCACCTGGTGACTAATCGTCGCTTCTTTGGGCCAACTAATCTCCCTGAATTGCTTGCCCATGTCTCGCGCCCGCTATAATGTAAAGTCACCTGTGCCTATTCACACGTAGCACTGTGTTTTTCCCTGAAAATTACCCATAAGAGAGAAAGTTGTGATACTGGAGAGCTGCTTAGAATTTAATCCTCTCAGTTTCTGAGCCCTATCCAGCAGGATTTTTTCGGGCAAAAATCCAAAAAAATTTGGGCTTTTTAGGGAAAATTAAATCACAGTAAAAAGGGGGGCACAGGATACATAATACGTTGATCACTCACCATGTACAACAGGTGGTCCAGGTGAACCAGCCCGAGACCCTGAGCTTAGGGAAATGAAAAGTCAGTCTTTCTATACCACAGTTTTTGCATAGCACTGAGCCTAATAGGGTATAGGTTTGAAACTGCCCTTTTTTACTTTGTGCTAGCATTTTTGTTTAGTAGTTCTTGTAATGCTGATATTGCAATTATAGGGCAAATAAGAAATGGAGAGATAAAATCCATGCATACTTACTATATACAACGAATAGGAGGGACTAAAGGAAAAATAGTGATGAGGTAGCAGTGAAAGGAAGAATGAAGAGACAATGAAAGTAATTAAGAAAATATGACAGGAAGAAAGACACTCATAAGGTAAGGCATAAACATGGTGGTGGACAAAATACAGGAATGGGTTTTTTTGGCAAAGTTAGGAATAAATAGTTCAGGGTAGAAAAGACAACATGACCGGGTTATAGTTACAGTAGAGGATACAGACATATTTGGATAAGGCTAATACAATAATCATTCAGCATATGGCTTCTATGAATGTTATTTTATATAGGGGTGTTTCATAAGCTGCAATCTATTTCTCTCTTCCTCCATACACCAATACTTCAGCATCTTTTTTTCTGACCCTGTGCACTAATCCACTAGCTAGCCCCTCCCCTCATCCCCTATCACAATGTATCAGCATTGTCCATTGTCTTAAACTGAATCTGCCTTAAAGGAAAAGTAAATGTTTTTCTTTTTCTTTCTGTAAATTTGCTCTAAACAGCCCCCCAGATTAATGTACCTTAGTCCCTGCTGCAAGTCTGCTCTGGTTTCTGTGTTATCAGCAGCTTCTTTCCCTTCTTCCTGGTGCAGAGTGAAGCCCAGCCCCTTAGTTTACTGAGCAGTCCATTTGCTGCTGTTCCACAATAGAGAGGAAGAGGGAGCCAGTGTGTGCATTAGTAAGCTAGTTTCCCCAAGCAAAAGCTGCTACACACACTGCTCTCTGCTATGTCATAGTATGCAAATGATCTCCTGGACTAGTCCAAGATATAAGGTCAGCTCAGAAAGCTAAGGGGCTGGGCTTCACTCTGCACCAGGAAGAAGGTGAAACAAGCTGCTGATAACACAGAAACCAGAGCAGACTTGCAGCAGGGACTAAGGTACATTAATTTGAGGGGCTGTTTAGAGCAAATTTAGAGATAGAAAAAAAAAACGTTTACTTGTTCTTTAAACCAAATCCATCAATCTCCCCCCATTCCCCAACTCTAACAACTCTTTTTTTTGCCACATTACAATTCATCAATGTGATCTATGACTCCCACATTACAAGTCCATACCCCAGTTCCAATTCCACCTTTTCCTTGTGCCATTTACTGATTCCCATCAGTTCTCTGTTTCATTCATCTTATTCCAACCATTCCATTGTAACATTCTTTTCAGACTTGATTTCTTTTCTCCTCATATTATGCTTAAAGCCATTCTCCAAGAGGTGGCTTCCTCTTTTGCTTTTTACAGAGTATCTCTCTGTAAGTACCACACATATTTCTATCTTGGCAAGACTGGGCAGAAAGATTAACTTTTTAAAACCCACCCTTGTTTAGTTCAGTCTCAGAGAAGCAGCACTCTCCTTCATTATTGGGCCAGTGCTCTGCTAATTAATGGGTTTGGGGATCAGATTCAGCTGACTGCTCTTTTGAAGAACAATGTGGCTGATTTAAATTAAGAAGGATTTCTGTGCCAATCATCCTATGCTGAATTACTGATCATTTATTTAAATACAAGAGATTTTTACAGGGAAGAATAATTAACATAGAACAGAAATAGCTGGTGAGTAAGTTAAGGTTACCAGATTTTTTATTTAAATTTAGAGTCATATACCAAAGTGTGCCATGTGGCAAATGTTTTGACCCAAGTCATGTGACTTGTACTCTGATAAACTTCAATCACTCTTTACTGCTGTACTGCAAGTTGGAGGGATATCACCCCCTCCCTTTTCTCCCACCCAGCAGCCTAACAATAGCACAATGGGAAGGGAAGGTAAACAGCTGCCTGGTAGATCTAAGTACAACACTCAGATTTCAAAATAAATGAAATATAAAAAAATCTGTTTGCTCTTTTGAGAAATGGATTTTAGTGCAGAAGTCTACTGGAGCAGCTTTATTAACTGATGCATTTTGGGAAAAAAACATGTTTTCCCATGACAGTTTCCCTTTAACTTGCAAATCCAGCTTCACTAAAATCACAACAGCAGAGTCAGACTGGATAGCTGCTGAATAAAGCCCCTTACACACGGGCGTTTTGGACCTGCGCTCCCCTGCGTTGCGTTTGGCTGCGTTCAGCCGCAGGGGAGCGCAGGTCTAGACGCACCTCATTCTTTCCAATGAGGTTGTACCCACGAGACGCAACATGCTGCATTTTTCCTGCGTTTGGCGCCTATATGCGTTCGTGTGAGTACAGCCCCATTGAAAATAATTGAGTGCGTCTATACCTGCGCTCCCCTGCGGCTGAACACAGCAAAACGGAACGCAGAGGAGCGCAGGTAAAAACGCCCGTGTGTAAGGGCCCTAAAAAGCTGAATAACTCAAACACCACAAATAATAAAAAATGAAAAACAATTGCATATTGTCTCTGAATTTCACTTTCAACATTATACTAAAAGTTATTTTAAAGGTGAACAACCCCTTTAATGAATAGGGAGCTCCACTTCCACAGGTTCACTACTTCATCAGATTCTCTCTTCATGCTTCTCTCTTGCCTTTGCCTTACTGCCAATCCTTCATGTTCATTGGCCATGTTTTAGTGATTTTGCTTGTCTGGGATCAATGGAGTACTCATTGTCCATTTCTACAGTGATTATACTGGAACAGATAGGGTTAAAATGCTAATTATCCATTTTTGTAGTAAATGTAGTATACTGTCAGATCTGCATTTAATATTTTAATTGTCCATATAATACTGGCATGACTGAATAATGTTTTGTTAAATGGGTGTGGTATTTTGGGGGTGTGGCCAAAACTAGGCATGGTTTAACCACATTTTTCCAGCGCGTTACACACGCCAGGGGTTTATGGGCCTGTTGACTGACTTTTTGCCCAGGGCCCACCAAGACCTTAAAAGGGCCCTGGTTCCCTGCTGTAAGTCCCCGCCCACTTTAGATACGTAACTGCAGGGAGTAAAGAGGGCTCTGCTTATTAGTTACTCTTTAGGGCAGTGGTTCTCAACCTGGGGGTCAGGAGGACCCCTTTGGGGGTCGAATGACCCTTTCACAGGGGTCACTTAAGGGGTTCCAGGAGCAGGTTCATCTCTCTCCCCACTAGCCCTGGGGCAAGGTTGTAGCTCTCCGGGTGTTGGTGCTGGGAATTGTAGTTCAGTAACCTGTGTAGGGAAGCCAGTTGCACTACAACTTTCTATATCCCCTTAGTAGGGACTGCCATAAAATTAACATGGTAATTGGGGTGTGACCACAAAATGGGTGTGGCAAAATTTTTTGCTGCACTACGCACGGCAAACAAACCTTTATGCAGCCACACTGTCTCCTGTACTTTCCTAACAATCCGCTCTGGTCTGGCAATGAAAATATTTTAATATTTTATGGTTGGGGGTCACCACAACATGAGGAACTGTATTAAAGGGTCGCAGCATTAGGAAGGTTGAGAACCACTGCTTTATTGCTAGGCCACACGAGAAGATTTCAGGGAGATTAGTCGCCTGGCAACTAATCGCCGTGTCTTTGAGGTGACTAATCTCCCTGAATGGCTTGCCACCTGCCAGCGCTAAAGTCGCCTGCGCCTATTCAGACGTGGCAACGCATTTTTCAAAGTCGCTCAAAATCGACTCGTGAGGCAATTTCGAGCGACTTTGAAAAACTTATCACCGTGTGTGAATTGGAGCAGGCGACTTTAGCGCTGGTGGGTGGCAAGCCAGGCGACTAATCTCCCTGAAACCTTCCCGTGTGGCCCAAGCCTTAATGTTTTAGTAGGTAAAAGGAGGGATTAACCAGATGCTGGATGACACTTTCATTTTAATCTCATGGGTTTGGTTTGATTAAACCCTGAAGCATTTTATGAGAAAGAATATGAACACAAACAAGAAAGCCAATGACAAATTGTATAATAATAGAGAAATCAGTAACTGCAACATCTATAAATTTCCAGGTGCAGTTGTGACTTGGCATGATAATGAACCATCCCCTTATTCTGTTATTATGTCATGTGTATGATATGCAGCATTTTTGTCAAACTGTTTATCACTGTGTCATGCTGATATGCTGTTAAACCACTTTGTGCAGTAATAATGAGCAGTGTCTGCTGTCTCTGCCTTCTTAATGATAAACTGATACTCAGTGGCTGCAGAATTAACAGTGGCAGTATAACGGTCAGTAGATATCCCTGGTCCATATCTAGGAGAGGTGAATGAATGGTGATTATATATAATCAGCTGTGGAGCATTCCCTGGTATCTGCTTGAGAAAATACACCCAGTGCTCATCCTTGGCTCCAATATGACAGGAGATTGTTGCCCTCTCTCCCAGATTAACAGCATTGTTTGAAGGTATCAGCGATACTGTCTGAGATTCTGCATCTGAAAAAATGTAAATACAATATCATACATTAATTACATTGCAGGCAAAAACAATTTATATAAACTATACATTAGCCAAATTGTGATTTACTTGAAATCCACAGAAATACAAAATATATAGGCAGGATGGGACTCATTGCTATAGTTCAATTTTACTCTCTTGCAATGAAGTCATCCTATGCTACAGCAATATATATAAAGCAAAGCAGATAAGGTTTTTTTTACTATGCAAATTGATTACAGCCTGAAATTAAAAAATATTAATTTCACAAGATTTTCTTCTATGTCACATTATTTGCATACTGTTTACCCTAATATGTTACATGCCAGGAAATAGCTTTTGCCATTGGTAAAGATAGATGTCTTGTGATAGATTAAGGCATATTGCTTTGTGAGGTTAAAGAATGGAGAAATGTATTTACAATGTAGCTGCACAAATACAGTTCACTGCTGCACACCACTTACTTACTTATTGGGTGCATTCAATTCCCAGACTGCCTCCAAGACTGCCATCCAGAATATACAAGGGAAGAAGCACACCTGTTCACACGGGCTTAAGCCTTCATAACCTTTATTGCAGAAATTGTGACACAAGCTTTCGGGGGATAAACCCTTCTTCAGGTGAAATTGTTCTTTACAGTGTAGCTGCTCATGTGCCATTAATGCCACATTGTTCACTCTCACATTCACTACACATTTTGCATAAATGAATAGCCCATGACTTATAAAAAAGCATTTTACTCCAAAATGTCAGTCAATAAACAGTGGATTATTTCAACTCTGAAGTGTCTCTCCCAGCTTTTGAGATTCCTCTGTAGTGGAACCTAGGTGAACACCTCTACTCCCTATGCCTGCACACTTGGTTCCTACAGCTGTGTAGTATTCTAATCCTTACTGAACCCCCTTGGTGAAGCTTCAGGCTGCTTGTCTAACTAGCCCTACTCCTATCTATCACACCAAGTGTGATCTTGTGTTCTGTGAGTATATACTAAACTTACTACACCCTACTTAACTTAGGTTCCACTATTTCCCAAGCCAAACATGAGTGGATTGTCTGAATGAAGGGCAACTATTTTATCAGTCTTCAATAATCTTTTTTGTTAAACCTCATAGGATGTTCATCAACTGCCCATTTATATTTTACTCCTGTGAAACTTATATGCATAGCTTTCATGTACTACCCTTTCAGAAAATAGCTGTATTTGACATTTATATTGAGAACATTTCCAACAATATCTAATATAGATAATTTAGATAATATAGCTCAGAAATCTGCTATATTACTTCTAGATGAGATAAAACCATTCTTTTAAATGTCAGACAAACAAATTGGCAAGGCAAAAGTTATAGCTGCCCCATTGAGTCACCATGACTTTGCCAATAATATGGGCTGTTCGGTCTGGAAACTTCCTCAGCTGGTGCAGTAATATGTGACTGCAACACATAGCTCTATAAGCAGTAACGATTTACAGCATTTCTTGAACACATGATGAAATTTATATTTTAGTAGGTGCAGCATTTGGCCTCCCTGCTATTTATAAACATCTGGGTCCTTAGCAGTATGTGTTGTTTGTTTTTTTTTAAAACACTGATTTGATTCAATCATGAATGAAGCTGTTGCTCAGAAGCAGTTTTATTTTAGGGCATTGTCTATCTGTAATATGAGATGACTACTTGGCATGTATTTACTGTAGCAAAAGAAGAGTGTCTATATAGTCTATAGACAGAGGAAGCATTCCTGTGGCTGATTAAGTGCCCAGAAGGTATAGGGTGGACTGACTGATATATAGTTTCAAAATATGTTAAATAATAATAATAAATAATTCAAAACAAATTCTTATTGTTTGTTGCTATAGAAGTAGTGTCCATAGTTACAGGATAAATAAAAAACATCAGAGCTAGTTTCACAGAAGTTAAAGGCATACAGCCCTATCATGCATGCTGCTGTCAGAACAGAACACAAACAAAAACAGTCACCAAAATGGACACCATGACATTCCCCCTATCCAGGGGGTAGACAGAGATGTATAGAATGGCCAACTACTGAGAATAATTGTTTTACTTACAGGTATAGAAAGCTACTTTTAAAACTTTTCTACCTTATGTGGATATCATAATAGTGGCACTGTGTATAAATTACTTATAGAAAACAACTGTATGCATTAATTGGAAGTAGTGATGTGCGAATTTGCTAAACATGCATTGAAGTCAATGAGCATCAATTATTTTGACACGCTTCAATTTTGACATCTGCGACAACTTTTATCCGATGTCCAATAATTTTGGTGTGGTGCATTTTTCACCTCAGTTTAATGGATTCATTTGCTGGCATTAAAATGTGGAAATTCTCCCAGCCTGGCAAATTTATTCACCCATCACTACCTGGAATGGCTGGTAAAGAAAAGAAGTCAGACATGCCTAAAATGCCCCAAACTCTCCATCATCCAGAGATCTAGGCATCTAGGCATAATTAGGGGTAATTTCAAACTCCTTGAAGGGAATGTGCCCATTAAGTTATGAGAGAGTATGCAAGAGCGCAAGATAAGAAACCTGCCATGTGAGCTTGTATGCAAATAGATAACAGAAAATAATGGACTTCACCAAATTTGTCCATGAAGTGTTCAATATAATTAAAGCAACTTTGCTGGAGAGCCATATGTTTTTAAACACCTGTGAATGTAAAAATGACCATTAGAAGTGACTGTATCCATATTGTTGCAGAACTACATTATACATTACCTTAGTTATATTGTCCTCTAAACCATGTGTGTCCAACCTGTGGCCCGAGATGGATATGAATGCGGCCCAGCTTGAAACCCTTGGTTCCGGAGGAAACTTCATGTTGCAAAGGATATAGGAGTAGGCAGGAGGGGGGCACTGCCAAATGCCTGGTTAGTAGTGATAATACGTCTATTCAATATCCAAGTGTCCCATATTCCAGTGGTTATCCAACTGGTATTGTAGTTCTTTACTGTGCATTTTATTTACTTTTACAAATTAAAAGCGTTTGTGTATTTCATGTGCAGCCCCACACAATTCTTCTTTTTCCAATGTGGCCCAGGGAAGGCAAAAGGTTGGACATCCCTGCTCTAAACATTCTAAAGCACTGTACAGTAAAATGGTGTACACTTTAAATATGATTACATACAAAAACTAACAACTTTAAGAGTAGAATTTTCATTCTTCAACCGGAAAATTCAGCTCTGCGAGTGCAGAAAGCACAATCAGGGCCGGATTTACATAGGGGGTGACCCCAGGCCTCTGTCGTTTGTTGCCCTTGTTACATCCCTTTTATTTGCACAGATTTTCACTATTGGAATGGAGCAATGGGAATTGGCACACAGGAAATGTAACTTTCTGAACCAATGTGAGTGTGGTTGGGCAGCATGCCGCCCTAGGCCCGGGCCTAGGAGGCCTCTCCACAAATCCGAGCCTGAGCACAATAGTGTTGCTAAGATTTTAAGCGGAATTGGGGGGTTGCCATCCGGGCTGCTGTTTCAGGTGGCAGCAGCCAAAGAAACGTTGCTGCAGATGTTGGATGACACATGGAACTTTTAAAAATGTGTGCCATCAGGTAAAATTTAAATTTCCTCTGATTGGCTCAGTGTGATTAAATGAATGAGAGATAAGTAACTGCAGCATCTATAAAGTTCCAGTTAAAGCTATAACTTGACATAATAATAAACTAGCCCCTTATATAATATGTCAGATGTTTCATATGCAGTGTTTTTGTCAGACTCTTTATCACTATGTCATGTTGATATGCTGTCAAACCATTTCACACAGTAATAATGAGCAGTGTCTGCTGTCTCTGCCTTCTTAATAATAAACTGATACTCAGTCGCTGCAGCATTAACAGTGGCATTTTAACTGTCGCTGCAGCATTAACAGTGGCATTATAACTGTCAGTAGATATACCAGGTCCATATGTAGGAGAGGAAGCTGAATGGTGATGAGCTATAATCAGCCGTGGAGCATTCCCTGGTATCAGCTTTAGAAAAAACACCCATCTATCATCCTTGGCTCCAATATGACAGGAGATTGTTGCCTTCTCCCCCAGATTAACTGCATTACTGGAAGGTATCAGCGTTAATGTCTGAGATTCTGCATCTGAAAAATGTAAAAACAATATCAAGCATGAATTACATTGCAGGAAAAAAACTATTTATTGAAAGTACAATTGAAGTTTCATTTACTTGAAATCCAAAGCAATACAAAATATATAGGCAGGATGAGACTCATTGCTAAAGTTCAGCTTTACTGTCTTGCAGTGAGTTATGTTGTGCTAGAGCAATATATATGTATATATATATATAGCAAAGTAGAAAGGTTTTTGTACCATGCAAATTAATTATGGCTTGAAAAGAAAATATATTCCTTCTATGCCACAACTCTTCCTTCAAAGTTACATTATTTGCATACTAGTCACCCTAATCTTTTACATGTCAGGAAATAGTTTTTTACACATTTGTAAATGGATGTTCTTCTTGTGAGTGATTGGCGAATTTTGCTTTTTCAGGTTACACAAGAGAAATGCATTTGCAGTGTAGCTGTTCATGTGCCATTAATGTCACATTGTTAACTCTACTGTTTGCTTATCAGTATTTTATGTTTAAACATGATGCATACATAAATAGCCTATGACATAGACATTTAGACATGTAGAGACCCTAAGGGTTAGATATTTTACTAAGGCAGTTTACCTTGTATTTTGGATACCAGCTATATCCTTTTTCCTGGGTCCATTGTAGTTCAAGGTTTTTCCAGTAGGTGACAGTGTTTAAAGGTTTAAAAGTGATCGCACACATGCTCAGGGCTCTCACTTCCTGGATCCCTTGCTTGAGGTGGGCACAGGAGTGGGTCTGAGCCGGTAACAGACCTGGTTAGGGAAAGTTTATATACTGTAATAGCTGCTCTATGAGCAAAAGTTACAGGCAGTGTATTTTGAGCAGCTTTCTGGCTCTAACAATGAAAGTAGTTGGAATTGGCACCCTTGTGCTGATCAAGCCACCAAACAGAGACATGAGTGGGTGAGCTCAGAATCAGGGAAAGTGACAAATGTAACGAACGGTATCCCAAGACCCAGAGCAAACCCCAGGGTCCTGGTCTTGGCTCGCGCTACTGCCTATAGCAGCCGCCTTTGGCTTCAGGATGTGCCCTTCACTACACAGATGCCGCTAGGTCTTAAAGTGAAAGGACCAGGGAGAACTTTCTGGGCAAGCAAGAGAACCATAACGTATACAGGAGGAACTGGGAACAGAGAGTGAAGTAGTGGACAGTACCAACCAGACAGTACAGTGCAGAATCAGTCGTCAGGAGCATAGTCGGGATAAATAGGCGAAGGTCAAAAATCGGTAACAGTACAAAGTCAGGATACAGAAGAGTGGTCAAACAGGCAAGGGTCGGTTCAGGCACTAATACAGCAAGGTCAAAACAGGCAAGGGTCAGGAACAGATAATCAGACAAAAATCACACCCAGGTACTATCAGGAAATAGACCTACATTGGGGAATGAATCAGTGCAGTGTAGGGGTTTTATGACCAGTCCAGGGCCGATCCTGCTAACATCGCCGCCTGAGGCGGCCTTGATTTTGCCCCCCCCTTCCCCACGGCGCTCAAATCCTGCTGAATCTTACTCATAAGTTTTCACACCATAAAACATAAAATTAGTGTGAAAATACCCACTTGCTCTTTTACTATCAGCACGGGAGCAAGTGGTAAGTACTAATCTGTGTGATTTAATTTGTCTTGACTTTTCAAACACATAGATATCCAAACAGCCCTCAAGCCTCTCTTGCCATAAGGCAAAATGAGACTTAGATTT
Organism: Xenopus borealis; assembly: GCA_024363595.1. Taxonomy (NCBI): domain Eukaryota; kingdom Metazoa; phylum Chordata; class Amphibia; order Anura; family Pipidae; genus Xenopus; species Xenopus borealis. The sequence continues at coordinate 88,483,379 of CM044432.1, read as the reverse complement.
GGCTACATACAGTGTAATCAATCTGTGGTAGAAGATATTTGAATTAGTACCTACACCACTGAGAATTAATATTGCCATAGATAACATTGTATTGTGCTTGTCAGACACAGACTGGCTCACTCTAGATTCTGGCAAATGCTTAGGGTTGCCACCTGGATAGTAGTGATGGGCGAATTTATTCGCCAGGGGCGAATCCGCGGCGAATTCCCGCGATTCGTCGCTGGCGAATAAATTCGCGAAACAGCAGGAAAAATTCGCCGGCAAAAACGAGTCGCGCGTCGCGACGAAAACGACACGACGCGCGACGAAAACGACGCGACGAAAACGACGCGATGCGTCGAAAACAACGCGCTACTCGTTTCGTGAATTTTTCGCCAATTCGCGAATTTATCTGGAAATTCGCAAATTTTTCGGCGAAGCGAAACGCGCCCGTTTCGCCCATCACTACTGGATAGCCCAGTTTTCATAACTTGTATTTATTCCAATTTATGTACTACTTGTCAATATAAAGTATGGATATGAAACAATCTTTTTCTTTCTGAAAGCATGTGACACATGGGTGTCATGTAGGAGGCAGGTACACTTTCATTGGTTCTGTGATATTATGGGATTCATCATTGTCTTAAATCCTGATATTATGTAAAGTTCCTCTTTGTTTGACCTGGGTAAACTTCAGGGCACTGGAGCACACACAGAGGAAAGAAGGGCTAGTAATAGTAGTAGAAATACAGGTATGAGACCTGGTGTCTAGAATGCTTGGGACCTGGGGGTTACAGATAACAGATATTCATACCTTAAAGAGATACTGACACTTGAAATTAAACTCTTTTTTACATCTATTATTATATTGGCTTTGAAAGCTACTTCTAACTTTGCCATAAATTATTTGCATGATGCTTTTACATTACCTGTCTGATCCCCCATGTTCCTGTATGAGGGGGGCTGCCATATTTGTGCAGCAGGAGTCCGTTAACATTAGAAACTGTAACCAACTGGCTGCCATATTTGTGCAGCAGGAGTCCGTTAACATTAGAAACTGTACCCAACAGGCTGAGATGGGACAGTCAGGTTGGCAAAGTCAGAGTGTCAGAGAGTCAGGCTTAGGAACTTCAACTAACAATTATGTACAAAAACAAATCTCTCAGCAAAAAATTATCAACATGACCTATAGGTAATGTACCTTCATATGTTAAAAAGTAATTTTTTAGTGTCAGTATCACTTTAATGGGCAGATTTACTGTTGGTCGAATTTGAGGGTAAATTAACCCTCGAATTCGACCAATCAAATTGTGGTCGAATTAAAAACCTTCAAATTTGAATATTGAATTTGAAGGTTTTTACCGCAATTTGATCGATCGATGGAATAAAAAAATCGAACTATTCGAAAAATTTTAACCATTCAATCCAGTTTTTTTTATTCTATAAGAAAAGGCTGGAAAAATCCTATGGGAGCTTCCCATAGGGTTTAACAGCAATTCAGTAGGTTCAATCTGGCGAACTAGCCAATCGAATGGTTGAATGATCGAATGATCGATGTACCCAAAAAAAATTTTTGAAATTCAAATTTGAATCTTTTTGTAAATTCGATCGAATTTCGAATCAGTTATGTGAATTTAGTAAATTTGCCCCTTAGTCTACTAAAAAATTATTTCAATATTAAATAAATCCAATAGGCTTGTTTTGCCTCCAGTAAGTATAAATTATAACTTAGTTGGGATCTAACTTAGTTGGGATCAAGTACAAGGTAATGATTAATTATAACAGAGGAAATAAAATAGTTTGCAAAAATTTTGATTATTTGGATAAAATGCAGTCTATGGGAGACGGCCTTCGGAATTTTCTGGAGAACGAGTTTCCAGATAATGATCCTATTCTAAGAAAATAGTAACACCTAAAAAAGACTGTACAGGAGAATTCAACCTGAGGGGAAAAAAACAGTAACCCCCACCCAAGGTAGACCCTCCTCCCCGCAGACTAACTACCCCCGAGGAGATACTCCATACTTACCCCTCACCTCAGATTCTTCCAACAGAGTTGCACGCAGCCATCTTCCGTGATTTCTGTAATCTGACTGGGAGATCGCCATTTCCGTGCATGCGCAGTTTGAGCAAGTTACTGGTTTGCGCATGCATGAAATTACATAGAAATTGCGGATCTACCAGTCAGCTTACAGAGATCTCGGAAGATGGCTATGTGCAACTCCGCTGGAAGAATCTGCGGCGAGGGGTAAGTATGGAGTATGGGGCATCTCCCTGGGGGGTAGTTATCCTGGGGGGAGGAGGGAGGGGGGTCTACCTGGGGGGGGGGTATGGGTTTTTTCCCCACAGGTTGAATTCTCCTTTAAGAAGCATTATTTTTCATCTTAATAATTTGGTGGTATTGATCCCTAAGAGAAGAGGGAGATTAGGAGGAAAGGGAGGAATGGAAGGAAAGGAAGAGGAGAATGCAGTGATAGTACAGAATTAATTTAAAAAAATTAAGGGCATTTTTATTCTAGATGTAAACCTAACTGTTATTGAGATAGTATTATTTGGTAAGGGATGAAAATGTATGCCTAGAAAGGTAGGTACCAAATTTGAGGGGTATAGAATAGTGATGTGTGGGTCGGGTACTAAATTACATCACATAATGAAATCAGTGGAGATATTAATTGTAACAGCTGTCATTATAGGGCCTTGATGGACAATATAATCATGTCAGAAGGAACTGTACTAGAGGTGATACTGTATATATCTTCAACAGGCAGAGATGGTGAAGGAGGGGTTTAGACAAATCATTAAAAAAACTAGGAATACTAATAGAGGGGCATTATTAAAGGACAAGAAAAGTTAAACTAAAAGGGTAGACTAGAAATGTTGTACATATTGTACATGATGTTTTGTACTTCTGTATCAGTTCAAGGCAA
>CM044432.1:88458084-88471901 GCA_024363595.1 Xenopus borealis | reverse complement strand
GAGAAGTGCACATACTGCTCAAGGCCTGCACGATTTGAGGCTTCTCTGCTGACTGAATCAGGATCTCCAAGTTGCTTGGTGCAGAAGAAGTGCTCGCTTTATTTGCTAAAATGATGATGTATATCTTTTTATTCTCTAATCTGTAACAAAACCTTTGCTTATACATAGGTGTTATGTGTAAATTATTTCAGAGAGATTCATAGAACCATAATCAAAACAGCATAGTATTGAAAAACTGGGGTAATAAAGAAGCTCAGTTGAACTTAATCAAAAAAGGTTCATAACACCATCTATATAGTGTATATAGTTATTTGGATTGAGAAGAAACCACAATTGTCTATTTTTGACTTTCCAGCCCTCTTTTAGACTGCCAGAGTTATTCAATTATTCACCCACTTTGTTCCATTGTGAAGTGATGGATTCTGGGACTTGACACCACCCACTATGGATAGCAGAGGAATGTCAAGTCCCATAACCCCACAATTCCAACAATCCATTACTTTACAGTGGAAGCAAAGGGAGTTCTGAAATATTCTGTCAGGGTAAGGGGGATGGAGTTAAGGATGTGGGTCCAGACTATTTTGGTTTCCTTTCAATCTTAACCATTATGTGTATCTGTGTAAAAAATATTTTGGAGGTTTAGATATTGTTTGTACACCACTTTATGTGATTGAATGAGTTCAGCTGAATGAGTTCATGACCAAAAAGAAGTATTTTTTCTGAAGGAAAAACCTCAATGTTACCAGTACCGGGCATCAGTACATTATATTTTTTTTACTTTAAAACACTCTCGTTTCTTTACTGTGCGTGAAGCAGGTGATCACTTGAGGTAAATAGTTGAAGTTTATTGACATAAGCTGCATGGATTCTGTACTCCAAAGCAGGTCCAGACTGAGAATTAAGATAGGCCCTGGCATTTCAGGTGCACAGAGGCCCAATCAGCCCACACAGAGGTCCACACCGCCTCCACTAAATACTGACATTCTATGGGACCTTATAGCAGCCCTTCTGGCATTTGCCACAAACCACAGATTGCCAGTCCGGGCCTGCTCCAAAGAGGCACTCTAGGAGGGACTGTGACTTTAGAAAGCAGATGGTTGTCAAAGACAATTAACCATCCTGGGGGTTCTAAAGCACTTTCCTGGTCTTTCTCTTCCCTCTCTACTGTTCCCTTAGATTATTGTTTTCCCTTACTCTTAGTTTTCATTGGATATATATATATACTAACATAAGATGGTGGTGCTGCTGGGACTGAGGCTGGTTGTGATTGGTTATGTATCTGGCCTCAGTTACCCAAGGGAGAGTGCTTCTACTTTCTCTATATATGGATCAATTTTAGATATGTCTTTGGAAACTTTTAACTATGACTCATGATCCCAAGTACCCTCGGAAGGAATTTCACAAGGATTAACACTTGTAAGAAAGTACCACCTTGGCACATAGGACACTAAGTCCTTATTGTATGATTGTGCCATCACCTCAACCGATGAGTGTTGAAGGTCCTGGACCTACAGTTATCACTTCCTTCCATGCAGGGTAGGATACTCCTGAAGAGTCTGACTCCTGAAGAGGCTAATGGCCCAAGAGTGATTACTTCTCACTATTCCCTCCAGTCCTAGACTGTTTTGGGCTCCTGTGTGGGCTACTGTGTGGTACCTTGGGGGTTAACTGTGTCCTAAGTGTTATAAGCAGCAAGAAACAGAGATGGAGCTGTTTCGCTTGGCAAATCAGTGCACACTGATATATTCTCATAGTTGATCTCTTAAGCAAAAATCAATCCAAAGGGGCGGGAAGGCTGCTTGCCTAAACAATTTGCACCCTGTGGCCATCTGTGGAGAACAAACACTCCTCCCTTTTAGTTCCCACTCATCCACACATTCATAATGGACACAAGGTTAGGTCAAAATACAAATACCTTGAGTTATCTCCTAGGTCAGACTACACGCACAGCAACACCCAGTCCATGTGGGTGAAAGGGAAGACAAAATAAAGTATCCATACCTAGTGTGGCCACTCCTGACCCTCATGTGTATGGGTGCTGTCAGCGACTTGAGCCTGCCCATGTTCTCCAACATTAACTATCATGGGAATTCACATGAAACAGGAGATCTCTTGAGGTAAAGAGTTGAAAATGACACAAGCTGCATGGATTATGTACTCCGAAGATACAGAACAAAGAACGGGGGGTATTTTATGCATTTCTACATAACACATTATCACAAAGGTATGCAATAGGCAGAAAAACATTTGTTTTGGAGCCTTACTTTCAGCTTTGAGAACAGCCTTGAACATTGGCAAAGGGAGTTGCGCCTCCCTTAGTGACCCTTACAGTTGTGAAATAAATAAACCATGCAAAGTACTGATGTTACACCAATGGTACAGCCTTAAAGGGGCAATTTGTAACCGATTCACTGTGTCCGTGCTGGGCGACTTAGAACAGTACTGACTACTGAAGGGAACAAGAATCTGCGGGTGTATGCTGAGTGTAGCATGACATACAAGTTTAATTCTTATATTACACAAGTGGAACAGGGTCTATCAAAAATGACAATAAGGGGAATAACGAAAGGAACACAATTCCAATTTAGATTGGCAGAAGTGTCACCACTGAGAGCAGACTGAAAACAAGTACCAATACAGGCCTGTGGTGAGGCTTAATGGTAGACAAGGCAGTGTCTGATAACAGACAAATGGTCAGGGCTGGTGACAGACTAGCATTGTTCATAAAGCAGGCTGAGGTCAATGCCAGGCAGCAGACAAGCAAGGTTGAGAAACAGGCGCAGGTCAAAATGTTTGAAATCCACAGCAAAACAGGAATCTGGCAACAGATGGGGACCAGAGAACAGGAGCAAGGAACCAGGCAGAGAACCAATAATTGCAGGAATAACAGTCAGGATCAGGCTTGGTAGCTTTTATGATCAAACAACAGGAAGTTCCAATGTGTAGATTTACATTGCTGGATCATCAACACATGTTGTTAATGAGGCAGGGAGAGTTATTGGAAGCCTGTATAAGAAATCAATCGGCATGTGTGCCAAACTCCCCCAACAGTGGCTCAACTGAGTAATGCAGTAGAATTTAATCAGACAGTCCAGGATATAATCTCTCATAGTTCCTGACAAGAAGGCTGCTGAATACAGAGATTGCGTATGGGTAGGTTTGCCACCTTTGTCTTCTTCCTTTACTGGCTGGTGATGTAGAGGGAGGGGGCAAAGTTGTGATGTTTTGGATGTAGGGTTGCCACTTTTTTCTTCTGGCCTTACCAGCTGGTGACGTCGAGGGTGGGGGCAGGTCAGGGACGAGGCCGAGTTGTGATGTTTTGCATTTTGAGGGTGGGCCTTGACGTTTCGAACTGGCGGGGCAAGGAAGAGGATATGGAATAGGTGAGTAGGCAGGGTTTGGGGGAGCTGAGAGAGGGGTTTGGGGTGGAACAGGGGCAGATCTGCGGCAGGCCAGGGGTGTAACAACAGGGTTTACAAATTTAATGACTAATACTGTACATTGCCAGTAAATACCTGGCCTTGTCTGGTATTTTACAGGCTAGTCCCGTGAAATACCAGCCAGGTGGCAACCCAACATACTGTATGTGGGAAGAAGGGACTGTAAGCAGAGCATGGTACTTAGGGGAGATTGGCACACATTGAGAGGGGCACGAAGGAGAGAACAGCAGAAAGAATTGGCATAAAAAGAGGAAATACATAGGGAGATTTGTAAAAGGAAGAATACCATATAGAGAAATAAGGATAATATGATACCTCACTAAAAGAATCAAAAGGCATGGGAATAAGGAAACAGAACTAAGTAGATATTGACAGGAGCACTGCGCAGATTAGGACACTGCACAAGTTAACAGGGTTGGCAAAAAAACCACACCAGGTAACTTTGAGTCAAATTTCTTTTAACGGTAAGAACTGAATTTCTGGGGGGTCCACTAGCAAAGTGGGATGCCCCTGGCCACTGGAAAGGTGCAGAGAGAGGGTGTCAGCATGAAAGCCTCTCCAGGGAGATGGAGCTACAAATCTCCCCTATTCATATAGAAAATGAAAATTATAATTCCAGTAAAAAAATAAAAGTACAATGAAATAGAAAAGGAAAGAGCCTTAAGGTCCCCATACACAAGCAGATATAAGCTGTCGATGATTAAGTCAACAGTTTATTGGGCATTGCATGGGGCATGTTTATTGAGCAAGTTTTTAAATCCCTTTGCATCCACGGCCAGGCCAAGAGGTAAGCAGAGTAGGCACGTGCCTAGGGCGCAAAGCTGGGGGGGCGCCAAGCAGGTACCTCCTCTGTCGCCTACACCCAGTCGCTCTCTGGGCCGTTCTTCGGCCAGTGCTCTTTGTTTTTAAAAATTTTTTTTGTTTTGCTCCTGCCCATGTGCGCGGGAAAGTATGCGATTGCATGCACACATGAGTGCCAATTCACGCGCGTGAGCGCCACATTGAGCAGGAGTGCTAAGCTAGTGCTGCAACAGGCCAGCATGCCTAGGGCACCAGAGCAGCGCGGCCCAGCCCTGGTCCCATCAGTTCAGGAAGAGGATGGCAGTGTGAAAGCCACCCAAGGGAGATGGGGAGGTACAAATCACCCCTATTTATTCCAGTAAAAAAAATATACAAGGAAATAGAAAAAGAAAAATTGAAAAGTAGAAGCAGAAGGAACTGAAGACAGAGTAATAAAGTGCCCACACACAAGCAGATATAAGATGCTGACTGCCCGTATGCTGCTCGTTGTGATCCTAGGGCCCAACAATCAGATCATCCCGATATTGGCCACCTCAAGGTGGGCATATTGGGTATGATACGCTCATTTGGGGACCTCACTAAAAGAGCAGACCTCTCTATGTATGACCAGCTTTATACACCAGAGGTTAAAAGGCAAATTAGATTTTAGAAATTGCTTATGCACCAGGGCATCAAAACACCAAGGTCCAGTGGAGGGAATTGTCTTTTGACTGCTCTAAGCAGCTTTGATAAACATGTCAACTTGGTAGAACTTTTTCTGTTGGTTCTGAGAATTTGCAAATTACATTGTGGATTGAATTTCTGGGAATCTTTCTATGTTCCTCAATTCAGTCTAAAATATATTTGCCGCTAAAACACTAACATTTAATGGTTTCAAGTGCAATGGTTTGTTGAGTATTCAATGGGAAACAGCCCAGAAAATATGTGACATATTAGATTTCAGCATATACAGATGTGCAGTCTGCCATTAAACAGTTCTGTATTCTGTTAACATGTTTTTTGTGGCCAGTTCTTGTCATACTATTTATCACTGTGCCATGCTGATATGCTGCCAAACCATTTCACACAGCAATAATGAGCAGTGTCTGCTGTATCTGCCTTCTTAATGATAAACTGATACTCAGTGGCTGCAGCATTAATGGTGGCAGTATAACGGTCGGTAGATATCCCTGGTCCGTATCTAGGAGAGGTGAATGAATGGTGATGAGCTATAATCAGCTGTGGAGCATTCCCTGGTATCTGCTTTAAAAGATGTACCCAGTCACCATCCTTAGCTCCAACATTACAGGAGAAAGTTGCCCTCTCTCCCAGATTGACTGCATTATTTGATGGTGTCAGACTTAATGTCTGCGATTCTGCATCTGAAAAAATTTAAATACATGAAACATAAACAGATATACAGTTATAAAATACTATACAGAGGGACTTCATTGCTACTTACATGAAATCCATAGCAATACACAACATGTAGCCAGGACTGAACTCATTGCTGGGGTTTAAAACGTTCTCTCTGTTTCAGTGAAATATTTGTTTGCTTAACCTACATATAAAGAAAAACAAAAATGCAAATGCAATAACTATGTAAATACGTCACAGGGAATAATGAATGCATATTTTTCATGTCTAAATATTTGCCTAATGGCAACACTGAAAGATATAAATACAGTATATGTTAAGGGTAACATCTCAAGTTTCTTTGTGCATGGAATGTTCTTTATGTCAAGATTGATTAACAGGAAGTTATTTTTTAATAGTTTATTTATATAGTTTTAAAACTACTTATTTATTCAAACATATTATTTATTTTAATAAACTGTTACAGTATCAATCATATATTGCATTTCTATTAAAAACATTTTTGAGGCACCTGAGGGCCTGGACCTAGCGTGGAAACTTCAGGGGGGCAGTTGTTGGGTGCCTATATGGGTCCTGCCAAACATTTGCATTCTAAATTCAGTGGTCTCTTCCAAATGGTGCATAAACAAAGACTATACTGTGCATGTACCAATTAGCAAGCAAAAGGAATAAGTGGCTGGCTGATGCATAGCATGGTGTTGGCTGCTAATACAGCCCTGAATCTTTTAAATAATACTATCTTTTATAATTAAAAACTGAATAAAAAAAAGATGATAGTGAGAAAAATATGGCAAAAAATTCCCATTTTTAACAAATGTTTGAGATCAGCAATTTAAAAAAAATGCATGGGCACCAAATTATATACAGACCATGCTCCGTACACATATATATCCAGCCTTTGAAATCTACTATCTGTGCCATCATGTGCCAGACAACCAAAATAACCCTCTTTCCCACCCTCTTATTGAGCTCAGGTATTTTCTTCCCTGTCAATTAAATCAGTTTTCCTACCCAAAGGGCTGAACGCCACTGGCAATTTCAGCGCGATCCAACGCACTGTGACAAAATGCCGGTGTCAAGCCGGAGAGAAGGAAATAAGGACAGTAAAGAGGATTGCTGCGACTTCATCCGACATGACTGTTGCATGCAAACACTGCATGCTGCGTCTGCATCCGACAGTCGTGTCGGACTTCATCCGACATTTCTATCTTACGTTATTTCCATCACTTCAACTTGACACCAGCGTTTTTTCAAAGCGCATCGGATTGCATGCTGAAATCGCCCATGGAGTTCTACCCCAAAATGCTAGCAGCTTTCTTTCCTTATTGGGTTCCCCATATCCAATTAGGTAAGAGAGCTCACCATATAGTTTATAAAATAAGAGAATGGAAGATTAGTGGAAATTTACACATTGTGTATGGGGAAAGTGTTAGGAGAAATCAACATATGGGACAGAAGGGAGGGTCCCGTGATCCGACCTCCTGTATGGCCTCCATTATGATCCCTAGGGCCCACGATTGGATCATACCGATATCACCCACCTCAAGGTGGGCATATTAGGGAGAGATCCGCTCGTTTGCAGACCGGACTGGTATAGGCAGCAGAGGTACCTCTGATGGTGCCCCCTAAGTTTTGCACCCTAGGCACGTGCCTTCTCTATCTACCCCTAGATCAAGCCCTGCTCCCCCATACACAGTAATACCCCTGACTTGTGTCTTCTCTGGAAATACTGATTGCACATGCAGAGTCAGGGCAGCGGTGCTCACAGGTGGCATCTTCAGTGCTTCAGGATTCTTTGTAAAGTGAGCACCGTAAAGGTACATGCGCAGTTGCCCCTGAATTGGAAGGAATTGCTTAAGGGAAGGAAGAAGACCCGAAAAATGCAGAAGCTCTGGAAGATGCTGGTGAAATCCACTGTGCTGACTCTGTATGTGCAGTCAATATTTCTAGAGGGGACACAATTCAGGGGTAACAGTGTGCAAGGGGAGGCAGGGAGGGGGCCAGCAGGACTTTTGGCTAAAGTAGGATTAGTTCTCCTTTAAACAAAATAAAAACACAAACTGAAAAAGCTCCATGGGCCCCTCAGCACTGTGGGCCCCTAGGCTATAGCCTAGGTAAGACTCATGTTTTGAGGAACCCCCCCCTTCCCTTTGTTCCATTGTAAAGTGATTGATTCTGGGACTTTGAATCCCTTGGGAGTTCAGATTTTAGAATCCTTCACTTGACAATGGAATGTGAGGGAGCAAATTGTTCTGGCAGCCTAAATGGGGTTAGGAAGTGAGTCCTACTAATCAGACTATCTTGGTTACCTTTCAGTCTGAGTGATTATTTTGTCTGTTTATGTACCTTTTAACATTAACATTTTTTTTTAATTGTAGTTATAAACATGTACCTTGGGTTGCCAGCTTTTTATTTCCAGCAGTCCAAACAAGTGGCGGGGTAATAAATTGTGGGTACATGGATCATGTATTGTGGTGGATTGATGTCATCAAGGGGTGGGACTATGATGTGTTGATCAATGATTGGGCAATCATAATGTTATTCAAGGGAAGACCTATCCAAATTTAGGTCAAAACTGGACAGATGGCAACCCTGATGTACATTGCACATTTTTTATTTAAATTAAAAATATAAATGTATGATTTTTTCCCACCCTATCTCTTTTCTACTACATATTATACATTTTTTTTTCAGAAAAAGATTATATTTTGATGAATGTGCTTTTAATTCATTTTAAAAGATTTTAACATGGGTTACAGGAACCCAATGGAAGGTAACATTTTTCTTCTGTAGAACCAGTAGACCAAATGAAAAACTTGAATTAGAGAAATATTGTCAGTAGGGATGAGCAAATTATTTCACTGCATTTTGCCAGGAAAAAACACCCATAAGGGGGAATGTAATATGTTTCACAAGTGCAAAAAACCTGTGCAAAGACGCTTGCACAAATTAGCGACCATATTTATATCTTTCTTGTCTGATTAAAGAGAACAACTTTATCACAAAGTTTGCAAACAAATGGTTTTTGCCAACATTCACTGCATATGTAATTAACATAACATAGCGACAAATTATTTAGCAAAACTCTAGAGCAGTTTTAACACTAAACCTTTGGTTAGCGAGAATGCACACGCAACTGATTTTACATTGCAAGCAGTGCTAAAGATTCACAAAGGTGCCATTTTAAATAACGCCTACAACTTAATTACATTCTCCCCATAGACTCTTGTGGATAATAAAAAATGTTGTGTGGTTTAAAAAATGTTGCATGGTTTGATGTGTTTGGTGAATATTTGCCCATTTGTTGAATTTTTGCTGAAGCAAAACGGGTCAGATTGACTTTAGATTAACTATGACTGTAACCCAAAAATTCTGGTAGACAAAAAAATACAACATGAGTCATCTGTGGCTGTTTAAGAATTCCTTAAATTGACCACATTGTCTATTATTGAAGAAGGGAGAAAGAGAGATTGATTAGAAATAGGAAAATTAAGGCAAAAGTATGATACACAGCACCTCGGGATTAATAATATGAAAGAAAATATTATGTAATGAAAGGCACCATGTTTGCCCAGGAGCAGTAACCCATAGCAACCAATCAGCATGTAGAATTTACACCTGTTTATAAAGAAACATATTCTTGTGTGCTATGGGTTACTTTTAGTTGACAAACTTGTATTACTTTGCCTTTTATTACATATAGGGAGTAAAAAGAAAAAAAGAGATAGTTGGAGGTAGCGTCCAGGGGATGAGTTTACAATTTGATAACATAATTCTCAGGCGGTTCCTGCAATGCCACCCTCCCTTACCCGCTTATCTTTCCTGCATGGGGGTTCCGAGGGGAGGCCACAACGCTAGTGAAGACAGCGCAATTATGCTCTCTTGCACAAGTAAAGACGAATTTCCGGTTTAAAAACCAGAAAGGTACCAGGCATGGCTTTTTGCCTCCCTTGGTCTCCACTGCAGTTCTAGCTGAGGCAGGCATCTTGGATTTTACAGACTCCTCCTACCTACATCTTCACAACCAACTGCAGCTCTGAAATCTGGCACGTGCTCATTTGAAATAATAATAATAAACCTTCTAAGGTATTTTTAAATCTGCCAAACTTCTGTGTTAGCCACTGTTCAGTAGTGCAGCCACCTTCTGGAAGTTAGTGTGTGCCCTTCAATTGCATAATGACATCACAAGCAGGGGACAAGATAGGGAAATTTTTTGATACTTCTAGAGGAGGAGTTCACTAAAGCTAGGCATTCTGGGTAGGGTACTCAAGGCAGTACTTCAATCTGAGCATGCTTGTGAACTCATTTGCATGCTATAGTCACAGTATGGATTCCCTCTGCGAAACAACCCATTTGATAAAGTATGTAAAAATGTAGTTTGATTAAACGTGTTTAGGTTGTAATGGTCAGATTGTTAATATGTGTTTGATTTTTGCTTCATCAGTGCCCTTTAAGGTAAACGAGTGTTTACAACTGAAAATGGCACATATATCAATCCTAAATATCCCACTGCATTGACCTCATATTGTAACCCATGGTAAGTAATTTGTGAGGTAAAGAATAGCCTAAGGTGCAAAATTTATAAACTATTTTTAATTCTATGTCAGTGCATCATACAATAGTTAGAATTAGCAGTCTGAGTATATGCGAAAATAGCTATTACCAGCAAAGAGAATAATTGCCTGAATCCTTTCTCTCTTCTTAATATTTGTACCAAGGAGTGAAGATGAGAGATTAAACTGAATGTTCAGGGCTGGTCCTAGAGGTAAGTAGAGTATGTAGGAGATTTAGGTGCACAGACAGAGGGGAGCCAGATGTGCATCAGACTATATACCCTGCTTCCTACAAATACTGTATATCCAGCCTCTGCAATCTACATCAGTGGCGCAACTACTCCCTGGTGGGCCCCGGTACAGGATGGGCACCTGGGCCCCCCTGTAGAGCCCTTACCTCTATAAATCGCATACTGGAGTGTTGATGGCATGTGTGCTGTAAAATTTCCCCCTAGATAACCACCTGCCATAACCATTATTGTTTTATGTGCAGTTTGTGAAAGTTTAGTAGGAAACAACACAGAAAATATGTGACAGATTGGATTTCAGTACATGCAGATGTGCGATCTGTCATCAACTATTGACTTGTTTTTTTTTTGTTTGACCAGTTCTTGTCAAACTGTTTTTCACTGTGTCATGCTGATATGCTGCCAACCCATTTCACACAGTAATAATGAGCAGTGTCTGCTGTATCTGCCTTCTTTATAATAAACTGATACTCAGTGGCTGCAGCATTAATGGTGGCAGTATAACGGTCAGTAGATATCCCTGGTCCAAATCTAGGAGAGGTGAATGAATGGTGATTATATATAATCAGCTGTGGAGTATCTGCTTTAAAAGATGTACCCATTCACCATCCTTAGCTCCAACATTACAGGAGAAAGTTGACCTCTCTCCCAGATTAACTGCATTATTTGATGGTGTCAGACTTAATGTCTGAGATTCTGCATCTGTAAGAATTGAAATACAACATGACATGAACAGATATACAGTTAAAAAATACTGTATAAAGTGACTGTATTACTACTTACAGGAAATCCATAGAAATGCACAGTATGTAGCCAGGATTAGGCTCATTGTTGGGGTTTAAAACTTGATCTCTTGCAGTGAAGTTGATGCAGTGAAATTATTTGCTACACCTACTGTACATATAAAGGAAAGCAGAAATGCTAATGCTTTAAATATGTAAATTAGTCACAGTGAATGCATACTTTTACATGTCTTTATTTGCATTTTATCAACTCTAGACAGATAACTACGTGAAGGGGAAACCCTCAAGTTTATTTACACAGTTAGATCTTGTTGAAAAAAGAATGTCCAAGAAATCACCAAGCCATTCTTATAAGCATTAACAGAATCAGCCATCACGACATCACCAGGCAGTGTATTCCACAACCTCACTGTCCTCACTGTGAAGAACCACCTACGCTGCTTCAAATGAAAGTCCTTTTCTTCTAGTCAGAAGGGGTGGCCTCTGGTGCGGTGATCCTCTTTATGGGTAAAAAGGTCCCCTGCTATTTGTTTATAATGTCTCTAATGTACTTGTAAAGTGTAATCATGTCCCCTCACAAGCATATTTTTTTCCAGAGAAAACAACCCCAACTCTGACAGCCCACCCTCATAATTTAAGTCTTCCATCCCCCCAGGCCCGGACTGGTAATCATTAGGTTCTTTCAAATGCCAGAGGGGCTGCTATAAGGTGCCATAGAAAATCAGTATTTAGTGGGCTGGTGGGCCTCTGTGTGGGCTGATTGGGCCTCTCTGTACCTGAAATTCTAGGTCCTATTTTAATTCTCAGTCCTGTCTTGCATCCCTCTATCCAGTTTAGTTGTCTCTGCACTCTCTCCAGCTCATTTATATCTCTCTTAAGGACTGGAGTCCAAAACTGCACTGCATACTCCAGGTGAAGCCTTACCAGGGACCTATAAAAATATACGTGGCAAAATTATTTTTTCATCCCTTGAATTTATGCCCTTTTTTATTCAAGACAGTACTTTATTTGCCACAGATTGACAATGCCTTGAATTAGACAACTTGTTATCTACAGAAACCACTAGATCCTTCTCATTTAAGGAAACTCCCAACTCACTGCCATGGGGAGGCACATTTATCAAGGGTCAAATTTCAAAATTCAACTTGGGGAGATTTATGAGAAAAATCAAATTGGTAAAAGTTGGACAAATTTAAATGACCCAAAAACTGAAATTCTTTTTGAATTTGATCAAACTCGATTCGAATTTAGTCTCTGAAACAATCTTGAATGTCATGAAGGCTGCAAACATCTCCAAATTGATCTCCGGACCTCTCCCAGTAATTTTGCAGGTCTTAGGTGGCGAATAGTTGAATTCAAATTCGAATTTTTAAAGAGCCAGAGTATGATAAATCTCGAAAATCTAATTTGAATTATTTAAAAAAAACTCGAATCAAGTTTGGATAATACGCTACACTAATTTGACAGTTTTGCCTACCCTATAAATATTTTAGAAATTAAAATTTTCAATTTGACCCTTAATAAATCTCCCTAGTGTATAACTTGTATTTATATTATTTTTGCATTGATCAACATTGAAACTAATTTTCCAGTTTTCCAATTTAGTCAAATCAACTCTTCAAAGTGGCAACATCCTGCATGGAACTTAAAGGAATACTGTCATGGGAAAAAAAATGTTTTTCAAAATGCATGTTAACAGTGCTGCTCCAGCAGAATTCTGCACTGATATGGCTTATATTTCATTTTGAAACCTGACATGGGAATAGACATATTGTCAATTTCCTAGCTGCCCCAAGTCACATGACTTGTGAAAAACTTCAATCACTCTTTACTGCTGTACTGCAAGTTGTAGTGAAATCACCCCTCCCCCCCAGCAGCCTAACAACAGAACAATGGGAAGGTAACCAGATAACAGCTCCCTAACACAAGATAACAGCTGCCTGGTAGATATAAAACAGCACGCAATAGTAAAAACCCTTGTCCCACTGTGCTCCATTCAGTTACATTGAGAAGGAAAAACAACAGCCTGCCAGAAAGCAGTTCCCTCCTAAAGTGCTGGCACAAGTCACATGACCAAGGGCAGCTGGGAAATTGACAAAATGTCTAGCCCCATGTTAGATTTCAAAACTGAATATAAAAAAATATGTTTGCTCTTTTGAGAAAAGGATTTCAGTGCAGAAGTCTACTGGCACAGTACTATTAATTTATGTATTTTGAAAAAAACATGTTTTCCCATGACAGCATCCCTTTAAAGTTCTGCACAATTTAGTATCATCTGCAAAAATAGATAAAGTACTTGCCAGGTCATAAGCAAGTACAGAGCCCTTTGGTACTCCCCTAACAATTCTGGTCCAATTAGAAAATGTTCCATTTACCACCACTCTTTATAAACAATTTTTTAGCCAGTTCTCTATGCAGGTACAAATACTGTGTTCTAGGCCAATATTCCTTAATTTAACCAGTAACCTTCTATGTGGCATTGTATCAAATTTAGCAAAATCTAAATAGATCACATCCACTGCCTTCCCAGAATCAAGGTCCTTACTCCCCTTCTCATAAAAGGAAATTAAAGATGCACCACAGTTGTCTTACCAACCCATATAAAGCAAAGAGACAACAAGATTGGGAGTACCTTCAGTCCATTGAGAGCGAGAGAATGGTGGTGGTACGCACAAA
>CM044432.1:88382298-88395463 GCA_024363595.1 Xenopus borealis | reverse complement strand
TGGTACAGAAGCCCAAAACATGTACAACATTTCTATCTTACTTCTTTAGTTTCCTTGTCCTTTAAAAGCAAGTTAAAAGTATGCCATCATCTTAATCAGCATTGCAGAGTGGCTTGTTTTTCCATACTGATCCTTCAGTATTTATGTACAACTGTTCAGGGTGAAGATAACTCCCATATTGCCCCAGATCATTACTATTAATCTAATCATTACTATTGGCTGATGGTTAAAAAGTTGCTGAAAACCTTCCTCCACATCATCCATATGGTTTATTAGTGATCATCTTCTCCAGTCTTTTATGGCATTTTGACATACCCCCCCCCTATTTTTGAAAGGTTTTCTTAAAGGCAGGGCCAGAACTAGGAGCAGGCAGAGTAGGCACGTGCGCCCAGCTAGTGCCGTGACCATACAGGTTGCCTATGGCACCTGACCTGGCTCTGATTAAAGGGCTGCTATACAGTTGAGTTCAGAATTCTTATAATCCCTTTTATTTCCATACATGCAAATGCATTGAGAAAACATGAAGAAAAATTTATCAAATTTGTGTGAGAACTTCTGCACATCTCTGTTGTATGGAGTCTACCAACTTCTGGCACCTGTTACACAATTCTTCTGCATTTTTTTGATTTTGCCTCAGATAGAGCATTTTTGACCAAGTTCAGAGGATTGGGCTGGTCACTCCATGTCAAATATGTTGGTTTGGAATGAAGATGATGCTTGTTTACTGGTGTGTTTTGTTGAAACACCCATTTCAAGGGCATTTCCTCTTCAGCATAAGGATACACAAGCATTTTGATGTACGGAAACTGATCCGTGATAATAATAAATATTGTATGATAAACATCCCTATATAATGATACACAGAAAATATGAAATATGCATCATAACAAAATTAGACAGGTGTATAAATGTGGGCACCCCAACAGAGATATTACATCAACACTTAGTTGAGCCTCCTTTTGCAAATATGTAACAGCCTCTAGACACCTCCTTGTGTCTGGATGGCGGTATTTTTTTTTCCGTTCATACAAAATCTCTCCAGTTCAGTTCCATTTGATGGCTTCCAAGCATTAACAGCCGGCTTGCAACAATCTCATAGATATTCCATGATATTCAGGTTGGGGGATTGTGACGGCCATTCCAGAATATTGTACTTCTCCCTCTGCATAAATGCCTTTGTAGATGTCGAAGTGTGCTTAGGGTCATTGTTGGAATATCCATCCGCTGCGTTACTTTGTGACAGATGCTTCAGCATCCTGAAGAATTTTTTGATTTTGGGTTGAATTCATCCGAACCTCGACTAACAAGGGCCCAAACCCTGAACTAGCCACAAAGCACCAAAGCATGATGCAACCTCCACCAAATTTGACAGTAGGTAGCAGTTGTTTTTCTTGGAATGCGGTGTTCTTCTTCGGCCATGCAAAGCGCTTTTCGTTATGACCAAATAACAAAATTTTTGCCTCATCGGTCCAAAGCACTTTGTTCCAAAATGTCTGTGGCTTGTCTAAATGAGCTAAGGTGGGCGATATCAGGCTTTGATGCGATTATTGGCCCTGGAGAAGAGCAATCGGATTACGGAGAGAATTCAAACCATCGGAGCGAGGACTGCATCAACTAGCCGATTCAGTCATACAAAAAGTTACTGTTCCAGGTAAAGATGAATAATGTCTAGCAGTTAGAAATAAACAGAAATAAAACAGCACTATAGATAAGGTAACTTTTATTGTAGAACATAGAAAACAATTTAATTGCATGTTTTCTATTGTAGTTTGTGAGTTTTTTTTTTAATAAGAACAGCTTCTTAGTTCCAAAAATGAATGTACCCAAAATATCTGAGACATGTTTGAAGTGCGTGGTACAGTGAAGCATCACATGGTTTTGATGTTTATTTCACCACCAGGGTTCACCGTTCCACTGAAAGTAACCTGCTGTCAAGCCATGCTACTGGCAATCCGAAATGCAAAACAAAACAAAAAAACCCCAAGACTGTGTGGTACAACAAATATCTGAAGCACTGTAGCCTTAACACTTTTCATTGTTATTACAGCATAAAATATTAGACCAATATAAATAAATTGATCAGATTCACCAGTACAAATAACAAAAATCTTTGGAACACTGTTGGGACAGTTTCAATAAATCAGCCATCCTGATAAAAAAGGAATGATAATTATACAGCTTGTGAAAAACCAATGACTGCAATGTTATGCAATGAAAAACTGTGTTCAGTCGATTTGAAAAAGGAAATAGAAAGCCCAGTAGTAATGAAAGCTTTCTTCAGATCAGTTACCACACACTTATCTGGTAGAATAGTCTGTTAATTGCAACAAAAATTGTGTTTTTTTTCACCATAAAAATATGGTAATACTGAACATAAAAGTCCTTAATTTTATTTGCAATGTTACTATGTTGAAGCCACGCCCTGTTGCATCTTCTTCATCAGCTCCTCATCTTGCAGAGACAGCTCAGTAAGCTTCTTTCCCATTCTCTCATGGATGTCGAGATACTTAGAAACACAGCGATCGAGGCATACACTCTCCCCTTTAGACAGTTCAGCCTCTTTGTAGTGTGGAGGAACACATTTTTTATGACAAGCACCAGTCATCCTTAGAAAGACAAAAAGTTATTAGGATAGCCAGACAGAGTAGATTGTATAGAAATCAAGACAAACTATGAAAAGAGTGAACGCCAGAGAAAGTGAGACAGTGTTTTTGAAGGCAGAAGAGCCTGGTAAGGTTGCCTAAGATACAAATTGGTCTAATATATCGGTAATATTAATACAACCAGTTCAGATAATAGTGCTAATCCATTTCTTATATTTGTAGCATCTAAGCCGATGTGTCTGTTACAAATGTCAAGAACCATCATATTAGACAAAATGTGAACTTTAAAGTTATAATACAAACATTACAGATATAATCTACTTTCTCTAGTAAAATAAACAGTTTTATTTGAGGATACTTGTTGACATGACTTTCAACGGAATGGTTCCATTGGTGCTACAGAGGACAATGATAAAAATACTAGTGCATCACTGTCTACAATAGAATACAGCAGCAAAAAATCCAGTAGCATGCATATGATCAGTAAAGTAGAATTTCATTGATATAAGTAAAAATAATTTTTACCTGCACTCCCCTGCGTTCTGGTTTCAGCCGCAGGGGAGCGCAGGAGTAGACGCACTGAATTCTTTTCATTGTGGCTGTACTCACACAGACGAATGTAAGCGCAGAACGCAGGTAAAATGCAACATACTGCATCGCAACCTGCGTTCGGTGCTTACATGCGTCTGTGTGAGTACAGCCACAATGAAAAGAATTCAGTATGTCTACTCCTGCTCTCCCCTGCGGCTGAACGCATGAAACCTGAATGTAGGGTAGCGCAGGTAAAAACGCTTGTCTGTAAGAGCCCTTAGACTGTAAAAACACAACCAACAGAAACAACCAGTAGAAAACAGACTGTTTTATAGAATAATTTGTACTTTTAATGGGTTGGGCACAAGACCATATATAATCAAAGTGGCATGGTATTATAACACAAAAAACTACAGGGCTCCCCAAAAGTTTTAATTATCAACACACTTACAAAACACATTCCTAGCAGTCAGTAAATTCTCCATACAGTCAAGAAAGTTTTTATAAATGGACACATTTAGCAAGGCAGAAAGGTGTCAATTTGGCAGAATGTGTTTAACTGATATGAGCTCTTCTGTGGGACATTATAGCTCAGCAGCAGTAGTTGAGCTCAAACATGACTATCATTAATCACAGATTTTAATCACAATCAGGGATTGATAACTAAACTAATTATTTCCATGCTGGAGAAAACAAATAGTTCAAATTAAGCATTCAGTAATTTCTTTAACAAGCAGCAACGGTTACTATAGTCAGTTGCCCACATGTTTCTCTTCTATGAGAGGTAAGGAGTAAACTAAAAACAGAGATGACTGATTTAAAATCTTTAGATTTTTTGCAAAAGTTAACAGTGAAAATAGTAAATGATGCAAAGTAAAAAAAGAAAGAAAAAGAGAGAGGGTGGGAAAGAAAGTGTGAAGGTTCAAAATCAAAGTATTAACTGGATACTGCCATGGGAAAACATTTTTTCTTCTCCGAAAAGCATCAGTTAATAGTGCTGCTCCAATAGACTTCTGCATTGAAATTCATTTCTCAAAAGAGAATTTTGAAATCTGATATGGGGCTAGACATTTTGTCAATTTCTAAGCTGCCCCTGGTCATGTGACTTGTGCCAGCACTTTAGGAGAGAACTGCTTTCTGGCAGGCTGTTTTTCTTTCTCAGTGTAACTGAATAGAAGTGGGACATGGGTTTTTACTATTGAGT
The DNA here is from genome assembly GCA_024363595.1 of Xenopus borealis. Taxonomy (NCBI): domain Eukaryota; kingdom Metazoa; phylum Chordata; class Amphibia; order Anura; family Pipidae; genus Xenopus; species Xenopus borealis. The sequence goes on along the minus strand of CM044432.1, from coordinate 88,391,125 downwards.
TCTGTTCTTAGATCTACCAGAAAGCTGTTATCTTGTGTTAAGGAGCTGTTATCTGGTTACCTTCCCATTGTTCTTTTGTTAGGCTGCCGGGGGCAAAAGGGAGGGGGTGATATCACCCCAACTTGCAGTACAGCAGTAAAGAGTGACTGAAGTTTATAAGAGCACAAGTCACATGACTTGGGAAATTGGCAATATGTATAGCCCCATGTCAGATTTCATATTGAAATATAAAAAAATCTGCTCTTTTGAGAAATGGATTTCAATGCAGAATTCTGCTAGAGCAGCAGTATTAAAGGATGCATTTTGAAAAAAAAAATATCCCTTTAAATGTTAGTATATATAAATGAATGTCAGATTTTGCCTGAAAAGACATGCAGCCCAACGGAATGTGACATATCCACTTGGTTGTCTAAGGAGAGAAATTACAAATAAATGTTGAAATGGGGCAAGGCTAAAATTGAAGGTTAGATATCGGTCCACCACTTGCCATAAACCCTCTACCTGTAACATTACATCTCACAGAAATGCAAGTGATGACTGATCATCATATATCCACTTCTTTAGGAATGGTCATGATACATGCACTATTAGCGAAGGCCATGAAGGGTAAGTTTATGTCATGTATTTAAAATTTCGGGAAAAGAATGATTCTTTACTCATACCTGTTATACATATCAGCCATCATTTCTACCTCCAATTCAGCTGCTAGCTGCTGTGCTTTTAAAGGATCCATTTACAGACAAATCTGCAATTAAAACAAATCAATCATTAAATAGTTGTATAATTGTATTATCCTTTAACATGGTTCCAACATACTGACTTATTTTATAAGAAATAATGCACTAAATTCACTGTACACAGCTATGATTCAGATTGAAAGCAGAGCTGCACATTGATTTGGCATCCTCCATGTTTGGCATCATTTCACATCAGTTCTTGTTTCTCGTGCCTTGGTTCCAATCACCAAGTAGTCATATGTTTGATAAAAGCTGATCTCATACTAGCTTCCACTGAACATGTTTCTGATCTTGATCCTGATTCTGTTGAGTATGCATTTTATAAGTATCCTGAATAGCGACCTTAAAAGAATAGTTTGGCATAAAAGTAAAAATTGGGTAAATAGATTGGCTGTGCAAAATAAAAAATGTTTTCAATATAGTTAGTTAGGCAAAAATGTAATGTATAAAGTCTGGAGTGACTGTAAGTCTAACAGAACAGAACACTTCTTCTTGCTTTTCAGCTGTCTTGTTTTCCATTGACTGGTTAGCCTGGTTACCAGGCAGTAACCAATCAGTGACTTGAGGGAGGGCCACATTGGTCATAACTGTTGCTTTTGAATCTGAGCTGAATGCTGAGGATCAATTGCAAATTCACCGAACAGTTGTGTCCCATGTGATCCCCCTTCAAGTCGCTGACTCAAAGTTAACTCAAAGTTAAAGAGCTGAAAAGCAGGAAGTTGGATTCTGGCTATTATATTAGACATCAAGTTACTCCAGCCTTTATACATTACATTTTTGGCTAACTAACCATGTTAGAAACATTTTTTATTTTGCACAGCCTATCTATTTATCCAGTTTTTATTTTTACACTGAACAATTCCTTTACTAAAGATCCCTGGGTCTTTATTTTAATAATCTGCTAGGAATTATAAGGTAGTAAGTAAGATATAGAAATACTTTTAACCATCCCTGTACATACATTAGGTTTAAGATGCTTGGGGAAAGATTTCCATCCTATACTTTACATGTTTATGAAGGCCGTGCTCATAGTGTCAGTAATAAAAAGTAGAATTACAAATAATCATGTGACCTTCAGAATTGGTAAACAACAAAAAAAGAGGAGGACAACATAATGCATCAGTGTTAATGGCACACCTCCCAACATTTTGAAAGTAAAAAGAGGGACAAAAAATGTTTTCACATGTAGTGCTGTGAAATGCTTTGACCATGCCCATTTTTGTGACCACACCCCAAATTACCATATTTATTTTACAAAATTTGGCAGGTTATGAATGTCTGAAAATATTTCTCCTTATCTAAACGGTTACAATTACTTATTTCCTTATCTCGTTGCAAAGTATCTTATTTGCACCTGTCAGCAGTTCTGGGTTCTCTGCCAAAAGTCAATTGAATTACAAATTTTGTTTCTTTTTCTGGATTTTCAGTGCAGAGAAAAGAGCGGCTTTCCAGTACAAATGAGGAGCTGCGGGTTGAATTGTCAAAAGAGGGACTGTCACTCTGAAAATGGGACAGCTGGGAGGTATGTAATGGCACTAAACTATGAAAAACAATTAAATCCATCCCAGATGCATCAACCTTCCAAAATAAGCAATCTAGTCAACTGGGATGCAACAGCCATAAAGGTCACACTTGGAAAAGTAAAAACGTGCAGCATAGACCTCATAATAAGTAAAAAGCACATTAAAGCAAAATAAGGGAAAGTAATAGAGGCACACAGTTTGAGAGGAGATATATTGGGAAGGGGTTTCAATTGCAGAAATGTTTATTATAATTTCTTGCAGTTGTAAAGTCCAAATTCACTGCCAATCAGTAACAGATCCTTGAATTTCTGCAGTGTGTGTTGGGGTCGCTTAACTCAATCTGACAGCGTGCAATAGTGTGGGCGCACAGTTTGCCACTTTTGTCCTTGGTCGGCTTTGAACATCCTTAAAGCAGGTCATTAGGAAAACCTATTACCGGGTAGACTGGGGCCATTAAACATCTTCTACCTCAACTATCAAAGCACACATAAAACATTTGGTTTACTAAACTAAAACCATATGTAAACTAAAGTTCATTCCATTCTTACTACAACAACCAGCTCTTGTACTGCACTCACCTATATTCCACACGAGACAGAACGTGTAAATAACTTCCGGTGCATGTTAGAACAAGGGAACCGGAAGCTTAGATAGAATCATAGAGTTCGAAGGCCCTTGGCAATCGTGCGTAGTTGCTACAGAAGCGTGCAAAATCCTGTCACTCTTGCTTCAGCGTTAGTAAAAACCCACTTACCACGGAAGGAAATAAAAACACTGAAAATGAGGCTTGGGACGCAACCAGAGATATTAACAGTATCACATGACTCGCTATTCGCCTGGTGTAGGTATTAGTTGTATAGCGGACCTGTCCTGTATAGCAGGTGACAGGAGCAGGCACAGTTGTGTTGGGTCGAATGAGATGGAGGTGCAAAAGATAGCTGTGGTGGTGACTGGTAAGTGAGGGAAGGCAGCCATTGTCGGGCATTTCCAAAAGTTATTGTCTTGTCTTTAACTTATCTTGTTGTAGTGCTTAAAAGTAATATAAAAGTATGGCAGTTCTTTTACATATGGGTTAAACTGACTAAACCTTTTAGAGGTATGTACTGATATTGTGATGTCATTTAATATTTAAAATATTTATTGCTTACATATATACATTTTTGCAGAGCAAAAGGACTGTTGTTTGTTTAGCGTTCCTACACCAACATATTCTCAATGGCAAAATTATTTGACAAATTATAAGTGGCTGCCACAAAGCTGAATCTACTTTACTTTATATTTCCTGCGACTGATTTATTATGTAAACCTGTAATAGAAAAGACCCTGCTACTCCCCCCTCACATTTAAAGCAGCTCTGGTAGGGGGGATCGCCGACCACCCAAACTGTTCGAAATTGATACATTTGTTATCTTTGTCCCTGCCGAGCAGAATCCCTGGATTTCATTATAGGCAGCTGTTAGAACTGATACAATAGTTGCTAATACTCCAGAGATGCTGCTTAAAATGTATCAACAAAATGTTGCAAAATTGTAACTGTTTAGAGTCTGCACCTGAATTACACAGCTGCCAGACTCAAACACGAGACACAAACAGTCAACTTTAAATTTAGATTTTGGAAAAACAGTAAAATAAATAAATAATGGAAAGTAATTGAAAAAAGTCTTTTTTTTTTTCTTTTCTGGGGAACAATCTGGAAGCAACTGAACTGAAAAAAATGTTTGGAAGGTGAACATAACCTAACATATATATCTTTAACATATTGTGGGCAAATCTAAAGCCATTTAGATTGAATGGATATTTTCTGGGTTTTTTTTTTACTATGGTACAGTAACTTTTATAATTGTATTTCTATACTATAAAGGTGGCTTGAAAACTGACAAACTAAGGCTGGTCAGAAACAGAAATATATGCTTGTTTGGGCAAGCCAATTTAGGCTGAAATGGTATCCATTGTCTTATCTGTGTATGTATGGGTTTCTTTTGTGCCGCAGTAAAGTCATGTTTCATAACTGTAATTGGCATCATGCATACATTTTCATTCCCTAAGCAGGCATAACCGTTCTAAAGCTACCTCTGGTAAGATATATTTGACCACATAACCAAGCACAGCACCCTTGTAAAATCCTTAGATATATGTTTTCTTCTATGCAACAATCATCTGCTGATTAGTTTACCAATACTATGGAATGGCGCAGCCTCATTGGTCAGATTGATTGACCTATGATTTTGGGGTAAAGCTGGCCATGGACATGCAGGTTTTGTAAAGTTTGGCTATGTTGCATCCATGTCTGTCATTGCTGACAAGGCACTAGATTCAGTAGGGATTTTCTTCTATACCTAACAAACATTTCTAGATTATGTACAGTGACAGAGCTGCCTGGGATGTAGCTTTAGGCATTTATAGCCATTTATAACCATTTATAAAGTGTATAAAACAGGAGTAATGTGGCATATCTTTATCTAATCGCCTGTTCCCAAATCTATTAGCGATAGATATTTTTAGTTTAAAGGAAAACTATACCCCCAACATGAATACTTGAGCAACTGGTAGTTTATATCCTATTAAGCGACAAATTAAAGAATCTTACCAAACTGGAATATATATTTAAGTAAATATTGCCCTTTTACATCTCTTACCTTGAACCACCATTTCGTGATGGTCTGTGTGCTGCCTCAGAGATCACCTGACCAGAAATATTTTAACTAACTGTAACAGGAAGAAGTGTGGAAGCAAAAGACAGAACTCTGTCTGTTAATTGGCTCATGTGACCTAACTTTATAGTTTGTTTGGTATGTTTGTGTGCACCATTGAATCCTATTTTCTATTTAGGATGACCCAATGGCACATGCTACTAAAAAAAAGTATATTCTTATGAAAATGGTTTATTTACATGAAACAGGGTTTTACATATGCGTTGTTTTATGCAATATCTTTTTATAGAGACCTACATTGTTCGGGGGTATAGTTTTCCTTTAATCGGCACCAGACCTGCCAAGTCCACAAATACCTGCCATGCCATTTCAGGGTGGTGGTGTAGGGCGGAATCAGTCCTGGCCAGCAAAATGAGATCCCCATGTAATAGGAAGTTTGTATTCTTCTGGTAGATTTATAATAACGCACTATGTTCTGTGAATCTGTGGAGACTCTCTAGCACAAGTGGCAGAGATTTTCTCTACAGAGCTTTGAAATATACTCAATGGTTTTTCATTCCACACAAAGCAGCTACAGAAGCACACAGAGGAGCTACACCTCTGTAATTGTTCTACAATTGTATATGTATGCTTACCCTAATAGTTTAACCTGTAAGACAGAACTAATAAATACCATGTTTAAACTAGATTTATTACAGTTTTTTCCATCATCATGACCATTCAACTGTAAGTTTGAAAAACGGGGCTGTTTCTTCTCATTTTTATAGTACAAACATTGTTTTGGACACTAACATATTTTAGTTCTCTCTATATTGTGTACATACAAATGTAATTGCATTTCTTTCTATCACTCTTGCAACAGGGCTGGGCAGGCCCTGATTTGTGGAAAGGCCAACTAGGCCTGGGCCTAGGGCAGCAGGATTTTAGGGGTGGCATGCTGCCCAACCACACCCACATTTGTTCAGAACACTGGGAATGCACAGGAGATATGATAGGGTTTTTAAATTTGCCGTGCACCAATCCCCATTGCTCCAGTCCCAATGACAGAAATGTACCCGAATATAGGGGAGGAGATGGGGATGGTGAACGCCAGTGGGCCTAGGGGAACCCACTATATAAATCCGGCCCTGGGGCTGGGCAACATAACCTTTTATAGGCTGCACTGGAATTATATTTTGGTGTTGCCCTAAGCACTCCACCTCTTTTCTGCCCCATCTCAATTGAACCAGAGAGGGCTGTTCCCCCTCCATTCCCACTGTTTTGGTTTCTGCACCTCTGAATTTTACAAGGACACATTGACATTTTAGGCACATACTACATTATCAAGTCTGTCCTATAGTATAGGAACCCCAGATCTGGGTGCGGTATTGCATGCAGTGCTGGAAGATAAGCTCTATATATAAATGTGACCTCCAGTCCCAGTTTAATTAAAAATGCCTTTATTTAAAAAAAAAATTGTTTAATAGTAGTGTGTTTTCTAAGACCATTTTTGTCATGTTACAGAAATATAAAGTCCATAATAAAGACTGCAATTGCAGAAATAACCTGCATTGTTTCTCCAGATCAAGGGATTCAAACTCGGACACAAATGCTAATGTTCCATCTGTTGTTTTATTTTCCAGTCAGTGTAAAGTGTATTAAATATACTTTCTATGTAAGGGAACTCCTTTGTTATGCAAACTGCTGACAATTTGAAAATACAGTTCACAACTAGTGACCAGACTGAAATGTTGCAGGCATATCGGGGAGAGATCCTCTCATTTGGTCACATCATCAAATGAGCGGATCTTACCGTGTATGGCCACCTTTAGCCTTTTAAGGAGGAAGAAAGCAGCAACGCAAGTCTGAGAACAGTTGTTCTCTGTCCCATCAATTCTTGATGCCATGTCTTCATGGTGTGTTCAGAATAAAAATTGTGTAGGCTTTGTTTTCTGCTGTTTTGAAAACTATAGCATATTTTATCTGTTTTTATTCACAATTAAGAGCAAAACCGCAGGACTATCTTGCATAATATGTAAAAACAAATCATAGCAGAATTATGTGACCCTAGACTTGTTTAATTTTATCCACTACAGACCTTGTAAGATTTGTGCAAAGGTACACATCCATAATTATGTTAACTGAGCAAGTACAAAAAATGTTTATTTTACTTTAGATTTATCTATAGAACCAATAAAAACCTGCATGGTTTTACTGTGAACACATATTCACAGGGGTTTTTTATTTGCCGTTACAGGATTTGGCCCTTTTGGAGAACACACTGTGAATGCAAGTTGGGTCGCCGTTCAGGTAAATGTCTACAGCAAGCTTGCAATGGCAAGTGAAACGGGGTAACCCCTGCACGTTTATACCGTCAAATGCAACGTTTCAGGGATGGACCCCATTAATCAGACACGCACAAAAGCACTTAGAAGAGTAATATATACCCAAAACAATTACCATAATACATAAAATCCACCCCTTATCGAATGCATCTTCTACAAAAGCTATTGTGGTCTTAGTGCTTAGTCCATTCAAAAAAATCCATTAAAAAATGAATAGTCCATATCAAGTCCAGTTTTTATTAAAAAAAAAAAAAAGTGTTGTAGAACTCTTATTGATGACACATTGTGGTAAAGCACACAATAATGAACAATATTTCAAATGAAGACAAATCCAGATTGCAAGAAAATTAGCTTTATGAATAGCAGGCCATGTTAAATTCTTCATTTAACCCTCGAGGTTGTTTAGTTTGTAACAGCCATATACAGAAACTCTCTTTGTAACATCTCCCTCTTCTTTCTCTCCTTACTAGTTATTTCCAAACTCCCCTCAGGTTTTGGGGGTTTATAATCTTAGATGACAGATTTGTGTTCAATAAGATGCACTTTCATGCTCTTGGTTGCCAGACCTATACATGCCAACCACAGAGGCTTTTAATACAGTACACTATGTTACTACAGGTATGGGATCTGTTATCTGGAAACTCATTCAGAAATCTCCAATAGACTCCATTATAATGAAATAATCCACATTTTTAAAAATGATTTCCTTTTTCTCTGTAATAATAAAACAGTACCTTGTACTTGATCGCAACTAAGATATACAGTTAGGTCCATAAATATTTGTACAGAGACAGCTTTTTTCTAATTTTGGTTCTGTACATTACCACAATGAATTTTAATGAAACAACTCAGATGCAGTTGAACTGCAGACTTTCAGGTTTAACTCAGTGGGTTGAACAAAAAGACTGCATAAAATGTGAGGAACTAAAGCCTTTTTTTAATACAATCACTTAATTTCAGGGGCTACAAAGTAATTGGACAGTTGACTCAAATGCAATTTCATGGACAGGTGTTAGCAATTGTCAAAATGTCATTATCAATGAAGCAGATAAAACCCTAAAGCTTAATTTTATTGTCTCCTTCTCTTTAAGGCCCATTAGAGAGTAGGTTGTATTGAATCGGTTATGGAATATGCTATGGCCTGTTTTGGAGTAAAGGCAATGTATCTTCATAGGTTACTTTCAATAGCAACAGTACAGTCATCCAAGCTATCATCTTATGGTGCTCCCAACATTTTGGAAGTAAAAAGAGAGACATTTGTTTTTTTTTTGCACGTAGCGCTGCTAGTTTTTTTGACCACGTCCATTTTTGTGGCCACACCCCCTGATTACCATGTTCATTTCACAAAATTTGGCAGGTTATGAAAGTTTTAAAATATTACCCCTTATCTAAACTGTTATAATTACTTATTTTCTTATCTCAAAATTGTCAAGATATCAAATCTCAAAGTATCTTATTTTCACCTATTAGCTGTTCTGGGCTCTCACAAAAGCCAATTAAGTTAGAAATGTTGTTTCTTTTTCTGGCTGTTTAGTGCAGAGAAAATAGGGACTTTGCAGTACAAATGAGGGACTGCAGGTTGAGCTGTCAAA
>CM044432.1:88317573-88331347 GCA_024363595.1 Xenopus borealis | reverse complement strand
AAACAATCTAGTGGGAGCTCTTATTGCACTGGAATTCTGGCCACAAAATGCAGCATTTGGGTGATGAGCAAATTTTTTCACCTGCGTTTCGCCTGTAAAATAACGCCTTTAGATTCAGTCGGTGAAAAATGTTGTACAACAGAAAAAACACCCATAGAATTTAATGCATTTTGCCAAATGTTCACTGTTTCACAAATTTTTGGTGAAACGGGTCAGGTTTGCGCATCACTGTTGTTTACAGTCGTTTAGCAGCACACTAAGGATTTTTTCTGTTTAAATGTAAAAACAGTGTTTTTGTAGAAAAAACTAGCATTTTTGGTGATTTATTAAACCCTGATGCTGTTAAAAGTCCGGATAAAAAAGTACTCCATCTCAATCCTCAATGGCAAGTCAGTTGCAGATGTCCCTTTTACAATCAGAAGATATGATCTGGGCTGAGTTTCGTACAATAATTCAATTAATGTGTAGTTTTTTTAATCCGAACATCAAATCCAAAAAAATTGTATGATTGGATTATTTCACAATTTTATCGAGTCTTTTCCTGCACATGATTTTTTCTAGTACATTTATTCTATATCTATGTAACACAGTAAAAATTTGCAGAAATGTTAGAAATGTTTGGATTTCAGTAAATAGCCCCCTAAATGTTCCAGGTAATGGTAGGGACTCTCTTTATAAAGGCTTCTCTGAGGCCAGCTTCTGGGCCCATGAATGATTTAAATTAGGGATGCACCGAAACCAGAATTTGGTTCGTGATTCAGCCAGCATTCTGCCTTTTTTTTAGCAGGATTCGGATTCGGCCAAATTATTCAGCCAGGCTGAACGGTATGCAAATTAGGGTTGGGGTGGGAAATCATGTGACTTTTTTGTTTGTCCGAATCCAAAATAGTGGTTTTGGTGCATCCCTAATTTAAATAGAGACCATTAAAGAGTAAAAGCAAATGTCAAGAGTTCTGAAATACAGTACAAGGAAAGGAGCAGAGATTGATGAAGTCTCTGTAAATGTTTATCTGTACCCTTTCTTTGCCAAGATAGGTTTTTTTGACAAGGACAGGATTATACTTCACAGTTTATGCAAGGGTGATCTCTGATCATCTACTTTCAAGCACTTCATGACCAATCTTATGGCCATTATTGACAACAGGGATATTTCTGCATCTTCAGCACTAAAAGGACTCATTAGAAAAAGGGAGAACCTCCTTTCCAAGAAGGCATTTACAGCTATTAAAATGTTAGTGTTTGATTTTAACCACTTCATTACTGTGTTATCACACAAATACCATCCCTATTTTTTAAATTAGCATTAACATAATGCAAAAACGAATTAAAAAAAAAATGTAAAATTTCATGTGGATATATGTTCAGCACTTTTAAATATCTGTAAAATAAATTTAAATATCTGTTATTTTATTTAGATTTTAACTTGGCTATTAATAACTCATTTATTAATTATTATGTGTACTAGCCATGGGTAAATTCAGATCACTCGCCTATCACCAAATACAGCTGTGAATTCTGAAAACGCAGAATTGCACATCAATGATTGCAAGCAAGCTTGGTATTATTATAAGCATGTATTTATATAGCGCCAACACATTTTGCAAATGTAATGACATTTTTCACACTGAACATAGAATGTATAAATGTTATAATAGCTGTATGCTGCATGCTTGCCCCCTTTTCAACTTTTGTGGCTGACCAAAGTATAACTAATCAGACGCAGTTTAGTGACCTGCACCCCTCTGTCTGTATCTTACATGGCAAAATATGTCAATTGTTATTTTCATATGGATTTGCTTCAGTGATAGTGTATTCCCTGAGGTCAATGAGTAGGGCTTGTGCCAACAAAACGTTTTGGTTATTCATCTTTCACTTTTAACTACTGTCCAACTTCCTGGTTTTTGCCGCATCACTGTTTGAGGATGTGTTGTAGCAATAAAAATTACTAGTTCACAATAAAACCCGCTGCTCATTATGTGAGGAAAAAGTATTTTTCACATGATTAGGCAGGACGCCACATGTAAATTATTTTACATGCAGTTTTTTCAATTCATGCTGCTTTAGTCCATTTGGGTACTTTGTTATGGGTGGGAGAGGTGAGAAGAAACACCCTAAAACAGATTACCTTGTTTACAGGGGGGAGGGCAGGGTAATTCAGCAAAAAAAAAAAAAAAACACTTTTCAAGTAGTGCTTTATAATATTGGAAAAATTGTAAACTGTAATTTTTTAAGAAAACACAATTCTCATTAGTTGTGTTCATGTTGAGTAGAGGTGTACATAGCAATATACTGCTCCTTTGATGCAGTTGATTCCATATATATTTTCTCAGTAAATCATACAACTTGCAATCCAAAAGCTACATTTAAAAATTAGAAACCAGGCATAGCCATCTCAAGGTCTCAAACAAGGAAAACATGGATGTGATGAGAGGATCAGGAAATCGCTAGGAAATGCACTGTTTGAGCCACAAGCAGGGGACCACAAGCTCTTTAACCTATTGCACCTTGCTGCTCCCATATGCAAAAAATGTGGCAGGTAGTTCACATTCCCAACATTAGTGTTTTCAGACAGAAGACCTCAAATACAATGTTTTAATCTGATACATTAGTTGCTGTCATTCCCCTTAAAGGAGAAGGAAAGGCTAAAATGAAGTAAGCTTTATCAGAAAGGTCTATATATAAATACACCAGTACATCCTCATACACATGGGCTTCTGTATCAAACTTCCTGTTTTTAGCTTAAACCTTCAGGGCAAGGACTTGAGAATGATCGGTTTGCTCCTTTCTACCCACCCCCCCTCGCTGTAACCTGAGCCCAGAGCTATGCGTGAGCAGGGAGAGACTCAGGCAGGAAGTGATGTTACACCAAGCTAATATAGCAGCTGCTATCCAAATCAAAAAAGAGAGCTTCTAGAGCTGTTTATTCAGGTATGATAAAGCATTTTGTAGAATAAATATAGTGTTATAGCCTGCACTATTGTGGCTAATCTATTGGCAATAAACTGCTTCACTAGCTTTCCTTCTCCTTTAAGGCAATGGAATACTATGCGTATGCTCTATTTCTCTACCTGCATTTTGTTGGCCTTAAGAGAGATCTCCTATAGGTTTTTCACTCCCAAACTTTTCTTGAGCCATTCTCCTCTCCATGAAGCTGATTAGGTGTGCCTATTGGTGCAACTAAACACAGAAGTGTATAGGGGCAGATCCGCTTCTCTCCGCCTGCCTAAAAAACACAGACAGAAAGAAGTGGAGCATACATCTAGTATGACGTTGGCCTAAAGAATGAATTCTGTTATAGATCTGCTGCTACAGTGTGATACATTATATTGTAGCAATTTAGAGGGAACAAACAAATTACTGGGCTGCTTTCAGCAAACCACAAAAGGGGTTAAAGAACTAAACTCTCCCAATAAGAAAAACCCCTAACTACTACCCTAGGTAGTCCTCCCTCTCTGCTCCCCCCCTCCAAACACACACATAGGTAATTACCCCTGAAATTGCCTTTAAGAGTTTGCTAACGTATACATGCAGAGTAAGCACAGCAGAGTTCAGCAATTGAAAAAGGTAATTTGGGGTGTACTGTTTGAGAACAATACATTTTGAGAAGTTGAACTATGATTTTAATGGAAATTAAAATATAAATTGTAACTTCTAAACAGTAGTCCCACTGTGTTTATCCACGGTTCCCCTTGAGCCTTTTTACATTCATTTTTTATATTTGCAGTTTCTGCACTCCCAAAGATAAAGGCATATATGTAGGCAGTTTCTGTGTATTTGTGCCTAAGTGAAAGGATGAAATCAATAGTAAATTAATGCACATGAATAGATAATTTCCAGTTCGAATGAGGACAAATGCCTCAGCTTCATTGTGTAGTAATTGAATGGCTGAACGTAACAACTCACACCAGATCTGCCCTGAATCATCAGTATGCTTTAAAGTCCCCATAGAGGCAAAGATCCAGACCTGTGTCCATCTCCCGACCTGCCACTAACCTTCAGATTAAATAAAGTAGTAAAAACACAGATCAGTCAATGTTCTGCCCCTACAGGAATCATATGAAAGTTGTGTCCGACAAAACCTAGTGACAGTCTCCCACTGAAAATCGTATGATCGGTAATACACGCAGAGATATTATTGGCAGCCGACAGAAATTTTCTAACCTGTCCAAACGACCAAACGACCGATCTCTGCCGGACGAAAAATGTCGGGACTCTCCACACACGGTCCGAAAATCGTACAAATCCTCTATTCGTACGATCAGATTGTTGCGTCTATGGCCAGCTTTACAGATAAACTCTGGATTATACAATTTAATTCTTCAGTACTTTTCTGTTCTTGAATGGTTGCCCCCATGGCTAAACAGCGGCTTGTTTATATAAACTATAGTTGGGTTTCTGAAGCAAACACTCCATTTTTACCAGTGCAGAGATCTCCTTCGTACCAAGACTGCCACATATGCCATAGGCTCTGGGCCTTTTTGGCATTGCCACATATTCCAAATCTGGGCAGATAAGATGCTGAATTAGTCTGAAGGGGTTAAACTGCCATCTTAAATCTGGCCTCGTCTCAGGAGGCATTGCTCCGCAAGTTATCATGGGAGCAAAAAGACGATCCTGGTAATTTTAAGAGCCAAATTTCATTTGGCTCTAATAGTGCAAGACATCACTACACGAGCTAAGGTAAGATCATTGGTGGGGCAGCACCACAGGAGTGGCCTCAGTGTGGTTTAGGAGTCTGAATCACCTGTTAAAGTGTCATATCTTTTCTAACAAAATTTTATGTACATTATGCCGTCAATAGGATAACATGAAGTAAAAAGCATTATGTCACAGAATATTTAGTACATAATAACTAGAAAACAAAGATCAGGTGACCATGTTCCTTCCCCGCTGCTCCAGGCCTTTAGGGTAAGGGCACATGGCAAGATTCGGGGAGATCGCCTCTTTGTCTGGGCGACAATATTCCCGAAGTGCCTTCCCGTGCCATATCGCTGGCTTGAATGTAAAATCGCTAGTGGTATGGCACTTGCAGCACTTCATTTCCTGAAGTTGTCCAAAGTTGCCTCACAAAGCTGCTGATAGGAATGTGATAGTTAGTACATCAATAGGATACTTTGCTTTTTTATCAGGGCAGAGAAACACGAGAAGATTCTGAGAGATTTATTTGCCCCAAAGAAGAGGCGATTTGTTGAAGGGTGACTAAATCTCCTTGAATCTTTTTGTGTGTTTGTGCCCTAAAATGAAAACAGTTTCCTCATGAAGTGCTCGGAGTGCCATCCCACCGGCAATTTAGATTCTAGCCTGCAGGAAGGCTTTTTGGGGGAGATTAGTTGCTCGAAGAAGAGGCGATTTGTCGCCGGGCAAATAAATCTCCCTTCTTGTGTGTCTCTGCCCTAGGGTAATGGTAAATTGTACATTTTTGACACCCACACAATCTCTTTCAGCAAAGGTGACAAAACATCTGCAATTACCATTGCATTGGTGTCAGTGGGAGTGGCTTTCAGTTACACATTTCAGTTGTGTAACCACTAGTAAATGCAAGAGAATGCAATTTCCGATGGTTTTACTGGCAGCCATTCACACTCACACCAAATGGAAAGGTCTTTTTGGAGGCTTTGTCACCCATGCTGCGGAGGGGGGGGGGCTATTTACCATGCTGTGTAAAAAATGGAGTAAAACATTACCAGTGATGTAGCAGTGATGTTTCTAACTATTGAAATGTAATTGCTGATTGCATGCTATGGTCAACATTAAAGGTAATGTTTTACTCCACTTTTTACACTGCATGGTAAATAGGCCCCTAAGTGGGTGACATAATATGCAATATGGTTGTCACCGTTCCCTACAGGAAACTCCAAGCTGCAGAAGGTGCCATGATGTAATGGGGTGGACTGATGGCACCAAGGGTCAATGATGTATTAGGGCAGGCCGATATCATTAGGAGTGGGGCTATGAAGCAGGGCAATTATGTATTGGCACATCCATCTCTGAGAATCTGGTCTGTTTTTCCTAATTTGGGAAGGCAGTTTTGACCCAGAGAGCCCTTCAAAATACTGGTCTACCCCAGCCTACCCAGAACCAGACAGGTGGCAACCCTAATATACCAAAGTCATTCAGGGGATTTTAAGGCCCACCTTGTGAACTCATAGGTCCTCTAATCTCCCCACTGTGCATTTGACATTTCATGTTTCATACCTCCTCATTAACTCCACACCTGTGATTAGGGAATAGTTACAGTACTGGGTCAGCAGGCCCCATAAAGGCAGGTGCCCACCAGGATTTCTTCTGGTGTAATACCACCTTTATAGTTCTGTGGAGATACTCCAGAATACCTGGGCACATGCTCTCAAGGCAGTATAGGTACTTGGCTGACAGAGTACAGCACGACATGCCTTCTGGTCTGTACCTTTTCCTATTCTAAAAAAATCAATAGTTTTGCAGGTCTAAATTGATTTTGTTTGCCATGCCATGGTCTGATAATTTGATAAAAGAAATCTTAATTATCTGCATCACAGCATGATAACTATTCAGGCTGTTTGGTTTGCTATATTTTTTCAAAATGCATCAGTTAATAGTGCTGCTCTAGACTTTTGCACTGAAATACATTTCTCAAAAGAGCAAACAGATTTTTTTATATTTCATTTTGAAATCTGACATTGGGCTAGCCATATTGTCAATTTCCCAGCTGCCCCAAGTCATGTGACTTGTGCTCTGATAAACTTCAGTCACTCGTTACTGCTGTACTGCAAGTTGGAGTGATATCACCCCCTCCCTTTCCCCCACCCAACAGCCTAACAACAGAACAATTGGAAGGTAACCAGATAACATCTCCCTAACACAAGATAACAGCTGCCTGGTAGATCTAAGAACAGCACTCTATAGTAAAAACACATGTCCCACTGCATTCCATCCAGTTACACTGAAAATGAAAAACAACAGCCTGCCAGAAAGCAGTTCCATCCTTAAGTGCTGGCACAAGTAACATGATCAGGGCAACTGGGAAATTGACAAAATGTCTAGCCCCATGTCAGATTTCAAAATTGAATATAAAAATCTGTTTGCTCTTTTGAGAAATGGATTTCAGTGCAGAAATCTGCTGGAGTAGAACTATTAACTGATGTGTTTTGAAAAAAAAAACATGTTTTCCCATAACAGTATACCTTTAAGCATGTCTTCACAAACGTGTTGTGTGTGTCTAGGGATGGGGTAATTCTATAATGTGAGAGTGCCATGTAATGTCACTTTTGCTTTTAACTGCAGAAGGAATTGACTGGTGTGGTCAATGAAATTGTTTCAGTGAGAAAATAGTGCTTTATATGTAAGCCAGGACCCGTGGTTCCAGAAACCTCTACATTAAATAAATATGTAAAGTGAACACATCCTTAAGTGAATTTTATACAGTTACAGTTTATACAGTACATTTTACTTATCATAGAAACAAACACCAGCTGCCAAGCAGATAAGAGTATAGGCTTCAGTTTTATTCCATTGCTAAAGATGACAAGGAATTTTTGACAAATAACAGTTAGTGCCATTCTACAGCAAAGAAACTGTCAGTTCACAGACATCAGCCAAAAACATTCATTCCAGTCAGACTCAATGGAGCAAAAGGCTTCCTACTCACTTTACACACTGCCAGAAGTAATATCATGCTGCCCCCTGCAACAAATCATATCTCTGTGTTAGATTGGTTAGATATAGTGGCTCAGGAACCAATGCAAACCTACACCATTACTTTACACACTGAAAAAGGGCTGTTATAATGACAAAGACTACTAGTATTTGTAAAAAATGTTATAATAATGTAAATAAAAAGTTGTGTTTCAGTTTTCATAACACTTGATACATCAGACACTGTATTTTGTTGCAGCAACAGCAATTGTTCTGCCCCAGGTTACAGTGGCAGTTATTCTATAAATAAAGTCCAAGGGCTTCCCTGAAGATGACCATAGAATTTTAGCAGCAAAGATGTGTGTACCTCTGCGGATGCCGTAGCAAAGATGAAAAGCTTTGCTCACCACTATACAATTTAAATCATTAAACAGGTGCAATGAGGGTGTGACCATAAAATTCATACAAGAGGTCCTCTGCACTCACCCATTTTCAATATATGGGGTACATTTGGATATTTTGTGCAGAAAGCTGCTAAAATATGCCTTCCCCTTTAAACAAAACAGGTACAATTTCTCAATATATTGCAATATATTTTGACTGATTATTACTGAATTCTAATGCAAAATGTACACGTTTCTGTGCTGCCAGGAATCTGAATTAATTACTTTTCAGCACTGTGTGTTTTATATATATATATATATATATATATATATATATATATATATATATATATATATATATATATATATAAATACATATGCTGTAAATCTCCAGAAAAGAAGATGGGGGTGGGCTACAGGTCTCATTTGAAGGCTTAGATTTTAAGTTCTAATGGGTCATAGTGGATTTTGGCTAATACAGAAGCTCAAGACATACACGTAAGATGTAGCATTTGTAGCCTAATTCTATCTTGACCTTTAGCTCTCCGTTAATACCAACTGTTTTGTCATAGCATAATGCCTATGACTGCCACTTCTAGAGAACAGCAGCAGTCAAAACCATACCTCCCAACTGTACCATTTTTTTTGGGACATTCTCGATTCTGACAGCTCAACTCGCAGTCCCGGAATGTTACTGAAATGTCCTGACTAACTTAATTGGCTTTTGGCAGAGAATAGACACTTAAGGCCCCCATACACAGGCCGATAAAAGCTGCCGACAGACCGAATTGGCAGCTTATTGGCCCATGTGTGGGGCCATCTGACGGGCTTCCCTGATCGATATCTGTCCGAAAGTCGGGCAGATCTCGATCGGGCAGGTTAAAAAACCTAGTTGGGCCCTAGGGCCCACAATTGGATCAGCCCGATATCGCCCACATTTAGTTGCCTGGCAACTAATCGCCTCTTCTTCTGGGTGACAACTGAACTCCCTGAACTGCCTTCCCGCTGGCTACCATAAAAAATCGCTAGCGAGATGGCACTTGCGGCGCTTCGTTTTCCAAAGTCGCCCAACGTTTCCTTGTGAGGAAACCTCAGCGGGAAGGCAGAAAAAGGCAGTTCGGGAGATTTTCGCCCAGAAGAAGAGCCGATTAGTCGCCAGGGTACCCAAATCCCAATCCCCAAATCTTTCTGTGTGCCCTTAGCCTAAAACATGAAATCTGCATGGTTTTGGGAATGGGTTAGAGAGGTGAAGGCTAATGTATTGATATATTTCATGCTGAAATCACATGTTAACAACTCGCTATCATTTGCAGCCTCCATAAGCTATCTCCAACCTGTTCTGTCATGCCTGCTGTTTTTATCTTTGCTTTCAAACATCTGGCTGTTGTTTCTAGATTTGGTCTACTCTGTTTATTGTCCTTGTCACTGTTCTTACTATGGTCTGTTTCCCCATTGCATTCATGTAAGAGCAGTGTCTTAATTCCTTTATTCTCCAACCCTTCCCCCATCAGCTATCCATTTTTACAATTTTATTACATTGCCTTCGTGTTCATCCATTCTCTTGTATGGATTCAAGGCCATTTCTCTGCTAGGGTTCAAGATCATATCACAAGAATCCAGACATAGGCAGTATTTAGTTTAAATGTACCATCTGCTTTGCCACTGTCATGAGCAGTTATCCTAAATATTGTCAATGTTTGGGATCTGTTATCCACAAACCTGCTGTCTAGAACGCACAGCAGGCCATCTCCCTTAGAGTCAGTTTTAATCAATTTTTTTACAAATATTTTCTTTTTCTGTGTAGAATTAAAATAGTACATTTTAGCTAAGGCTGGGGACAGACAGGGAGATTCGGGGAGATTCTGTCGCCTGGCGTTTTTCAGCAGGCGACAATCTCCCCGAATTTCCTTCTCCCTGTCTGCCGCTAGTATAAGTGATAAAGCGCCAGCGCCTGTGCACACGCTGCGCGGCAATTTCCGGAATCGCCCGAAGATACTTCGTGAGGAAACTTCGGGCGATTCCGGAAATCGCCGCGCAGCGTGTGCACAGGCGCTGGCGCTTTATCACTTATACTAGCGGCAGACAGGGAGAAGGAAATTCGGGGAGATTGTCGCCTGCTAAAAACGCCAGGCGACAGAATCTCCCCGAATCTCCCTGTCTGTCCCTACCCTAAAACATAATTAATCCTTATAAGAGGCAAAACAATTCTGTTGGGTTTATTTAATGTTTGTTTATTTTTAGTAGACTTAAATGTATGGTGGTTCAAATTACCAAAAGGCCCTTATCTTGAGCATTCTGGATAACGAGTCCTATACCTGTGCATGCTTTTTTTTTTACTAAATATACATTAACCACTTAATATCAAATATAAGAAATTAGGGCCTATATACAATACAAAAGCACAAAAAAGGATACAACCAGCCATAATCAGTGCAGAAATCTGCTGGAGCAGCACTATTAACTGATGTGTTTTGAAAAAAACAAGTTTTCCCATGACAGTATCCTTTTAATATGCTGAAACTATTGCAGATTGCGTTTGTCTGTTCTTTTGAAGAAGAAAAATAATAATCAAGAAGTGTCACTGGAACCATATGCCTTATAGCTAAATAAATGATTGTAGCCCCCAAAATATAACCATAAACTAGCCTTACAATAATTAAAATCAGGAGCAATATTACCCAAAGCAATTACAATTAGTAGTACATGGAAGTTATTGGAAATATTATTTTACAGATTTTATTTGCAGTTAGTAGATGGCCTGCCAGAACCACTGCTAGATTATGGTTTTGGTGTCAATCTATAGTGCACCACTATTCTCTACATGGTGTCAAGATGCTATGCATCTGCTGGGTTAGTGTTGTTCAGACTAGACCTGTAAATGGCTTCACCTTCATAATGTAACTGTGGTTGACAGTGACACACATGGTTCATTGAAGGCTGTTTTGTATGCAGGAGACATTGCTGATATGAGCTGTGCAAGGCTAGGCTGATTTATTTCATGCACCAAGTTTAATGTATTACGTACATGTGCATTTTTTGTAGCCTTATAATCGATATCTGTTTTTAAAGTAACATGATTTTTTACATTGTAAGAAAAAAAAAACAATCCAGAAAGAAAACATTGCACATATAATTTACTGAAGCTAGTTAAAGTGCAGGGTTTTATATGGTAGGGAAGGTAACACAACAGGGATGCATTCATATTTTGTGCTGCCCAATACCTGAAGCCTCTAGAATTAAATTTCTAAAAAATATTCTCTTCAAAAATAGATTACTGCTATTCTAGCTTAACCTAAAGCTAGGGCTGCCACCTGGCCGGTATTTTTGATGGTTGATCCCAATGTTATTAAAAAAAGATAAATATATAGGAAGGCCGGTATTTTTTTTCAGGAAAAGGTGGCAACCCTACTCAAAGCACACACACATTTCATATAACTGCTTCTATTCAGTAAGGGACATACAGTATATTCCCTACACTTTCATTTTACTTTTAGGATAAGGCCAACTTTGAGCATACAGCCCAGTCATCTGGGCATGTACCCCGTGGGTTCACTGATGAACCTTGTTGGCGGCACATTGGCAGATGAGGGATAGGGATGGCGCGAACCGCGGAAAAAAAGTTCGCGAACATGTTCACGAACTTCCGGAAAATTGCGAACGGTTCGCGAACGGTTCGCGAACCCCATAGACTTCAATGGGAAGGCGAACTTTAACAGCTAAAAAAAGACATTTCTGGCCAGAAAAATTATTTTAAAGTTGTTTAAAGGGTGCAACGACCTGGACAGTGGCATGCCAGAGGGGGATCAAGGGCAAAAATGTATCTGAAAAATCCATTGTTGACACAGCGCTGCATTTTGTGCTGTAAAGGGAAAAAAGTCACTCAGGTGGTTGTGGACACTGTAATATTATGGATATTTAGACAGAATGTGAACAAGCTCACACAGCTAGATTGCAGTTGTTTGAAGAACACACTGGGCAAAAAATGCCTACAGGGCAAATAATGGCTACAAGGTCAACGTATACACTACTACAGCGGTGGATACGGATTACGTAAAATATATTATGGCTGCCTGAAAAAAGTCACTCAGGTGCTTTTTCTGGAGAGGGTAATATTATGGATATTTAGACAGAATGTGAACAAGCTCACACAGCTAGATGGCAGTTGTTGGAAGTACAGTAGATTACTAGCCAGCAAACTTACTATCCACTGTCCCTGAAATCACTAACAGGCAGCTCTCTCCCTACACTAGCTCTTCAGCACACACAGGCAGAGTGAAAAAACGCTGCAGGGCTTCGGTTTTTATAGGGAAGGGGAGTGGTCCAGGGGGTGTGGGGGTGGTCCAGGAGGGAGAGCTTACTGATTGGCTGCCATGTATCTGCTGGTCTGGGGGAGAAATGGAAAAAAAAAAGCACCAACTAAGGCGAACCCAAATTGGCGAACGTCGCGCGACGTTCGCGAACTTCCGGCGAGCGCGAACAGCCGATGTTCGCGCGAACAAGTTCGCCGGCGAACAGTTCGCGCCATCCCTAATGAGGGATTCCAAAGGAACTGCAACTTCCCTTTCATATTCTGCTTTTACAATTGGAATGGTTCAATATGGCAATACACAAGCATGGTATCCATCCATTCAGCCCACCAGCCAGTTGGTCAGAAATTGTGGAGGGTTGGAGACACAATAATAATGTAAAATAGAACATTTAAGATGGGTACTCATATAACAATCTAATTGGTAATAACGGAACAATATAGTTATTTGGAGCACTACGAAATATGTTGACGCTATAGAAATACATGTTATCATTAATAATAATAATCATAATAAAATGTTATCTCTGGTCAGTGGTTCATATGCTAGATGAAGAAGTGGTCAGACAAATTTTAAGACAAATCTTGAAAAAAACACAGGCTGATAATCCACCACATGTTGCACTAGCCTTAAAGTTTCCATACACTAGAAGATCTGTCTCGCGATATGCCCACCAAAGGCTGGGCAATATAGGGCTAATCCAATGTTCGGCCTAGGGCCAAACAATTGGATTGCAACAGTGGGAATGGATGCTAACTGGACAAAGGCCACATCAGCTAGCTGGCGCAATCCTAGATTGTGGGCAAAATCAAACTTGCCCGATATCTGCCCTGATATCTTGAGATTTTTGGGGAGGCCCATCAGAAGGCCCCATACACTGTCAGATAAGCTGCCAATCAGTCTTAAGGACCTGAATCAGCAACTTATATCTGCTTGTGTATTGCCACCTTTAGCAGGTCATTTAGGGCGATTAATACCGTGGTGGGGCTACTGTATGGAAGTGCCTCTCTCTTTCTGTAATATGTTAACTAACCATAATAAATAAAGTAGTGCTACGCAAACAATCTGTTTTTTGCAGTCGGGTGCCGACTGTTTGCTCAGATCCGGTCCATATTCCAGAAAATATTTCAGCAGCCCTCCGATTTAGTGAAAAAATTTGTAATTTATTTGTGTCTCAAGCTAAGCGATGTTTCAAGCTTATCTGACCCTCTATCTAACCTCTTAATGGGGTTGTCCACCTTCAAACAACTAGTTGTTTTCAGATAGATCACCATAAATAACGACTGTTAGAATTGATACAATAGTTTCTAATACTCCAAAAATGTTGCCGTGAAATGTATCAATTAAATGTTGCAAAACTGTAACAGTTTAGAGTCTGCACCTGAATTGAAACTGCACTGAGCTGTCAGACTCAAACACCACTGACACCAACATTCAAAAATAAATACTGGAAAGTAATTGAAAAAAGTATTT
>CM044432.1:88293899-88310113 GCA_024363595.1 Xenopus borealis | reverse complement strand
TAAATACATGTTAATAATAATCATAATATGACCCAAATGATTGGTCAGTAGAGAGCTGTGACAAACAATTTGAGAAAAATCATATGTAAATACCAGACAAAAAGAAAGAAAATCATAATTATGTATAAAAATGGTTAAGTTTCATCACTTCCCAAGTTCATAATGGTGTACATATGAATTCTTGGCATAATAGGGATGACTAGTGCAGTAACCCATAGCGACCAGTCTGCAATTAGGTTTCATTCTTCCAGTGTATGGACTAGTGAAAGCAAATGCTGAGATGCTATGGGTAACATCATGTGATCACAGCTGCATTGTAAACAAGCAATAGTAACTTGTGGTTCTGTATTACAGGGTTGCTGAAGTCTTATATCATGGCATCATATGACTCAAAATAATCCTATGTGCCACATTCTATATGTATATGTCTGCATACACATTCTATATGCTTATGTCTGCTTACACATTCTGGCCGGTATTTTTGATGGTTGATTCCAATGTTATTAATAGGAAAAAAAGATAAATATATAGGAAGGCCGGTATTTTTTTCCAGAAAAGGTGGCAACCCTATTTACATACCACAGGGTCCTAACCCCACTATTTCTCCTTGATGGAGCCATAGCTGCTCTCTAGCTACCCTGAGCTGTCTTTCACTCCTAGAGTGACTATTACAATTCTCACCATCACTAAATAGCTCTTATCTAACTTTCCACTGGCAAGCCTGGACCTGTAATACCTCCCAGTGAGGCAAGGTCCCAGGACAGACCCTGAGCACATGGTGCTATATCTTATACTTTAAAATACTGCCATCTAGTGGACAATCCCCACAAACTAATGTGGACCCAGGAAAAGGGACATAGCAGCCTGAGTATACTAAAGGACCCTTAGGTGTCCAAATATAAAGTGGAAACTGCCTGAGTAAACATACCGAAATCTCAGGGACCCTACATATATGCATATATCTGCATACACATTCTACATGCATATGTCTGCATACACATTCTATATGCCACATTCTATATGCGTATGTCTGCATGCACATTAGATATGCCACATTCTATATGCATATGTCTGCATGCACATTCTATATGCCACTTTCTAAATGCATGTCTCCATTAACATTCTATATGCTTATGTCTGCATGCACATTCTATATGCCAAATAGTATTTGGAGTCGGTCATAGGTGGACAGAAATTTGACAAGAGTCAGCTTTACTGAACGTGGTATAGGTATGGGACCTGTTTCCAGAATACTTGGGACCTGGGGCTTTCCAGATAACAGATCTTTCCGTAGTATGGATCGTCATACCTTAAGTCTACTATGAAATCATGAAAACATTAAGTAAACCCAATAGGGTGGTTTTGCTTCCAATGAGGATTAATTATCCATTGGGATCAAGTACAAGGTACTTTTTTCTTATTACAGAGAAAAGGGAAATCATTTTTTAAAAATTGGATTATTTGGATAAAATGGAGTCTGTGGGAAAAAGTCTTTCTGTAATTCGGAGCTTTTTGGATGATGGGTTTCCGGATAATGGATTCCATACCTGTATAAGTACCTTCAGCACCTTTGTTCATGTGATGTCAAAACCAGTATAGTCATTTCAATCAGCAAGCTGCTGATTAATCAGTAAGATCAGGTAACATGAACATTGCTGAGCAGTGGAAACCATTAAAATCAGACTGCACAACCATTGCATTGAAAGAATTAGGGATCTTACACACAGTCGTTTTTACCTGCGCTCCCCTGTGTTCCGTTTTGCTGCGTTCAGCCGCAGGGGAGCGTGGGTATAGACGCACTCAATTATTTTCAATGGGGCTGTACTCACACGAACGCATGTAGGCGCTAAACGCAGGAAAAATGCAGCATGTTGTGTCTGAACCTGCGTTCGGCGCTTACATGCGTCTCGTGGGTACAACCTCATTGAAAAGAATGAGGTGCGTCTAGATCTGTGCTCCCCTGCGGCCAAACACAACGCAGGGGAGTGCAGGTCCAAAACGCCCGTGTGTAAGGGCCCTTAATGTTTCTTTATACAGTTGTTTTATGAAGATACAAACATTTCCATTATACCCAGGAATTTCTCCTAAACAGGGGTAAAATGTTGTTTTACCTTTAACAAGGATCAATTATATCTTAGTTTGGATCAAATACAAGGTACTGTTTTATTATTACAGAAAATTTTTTTTTTTTTATACAAGTTTGCATTATCTGATTATAAAGGTTTCTATGGGGGATGGTAATTCTTTCTGGATAATGGTTTTCCCGGATAATGGATCCCATAGTTGTATACATACATATAGTGCAATGTCGCTACACTGCTTGTATCTAAACAACTTTGGTATTACTTATGCATTCCTCTGTTTAAAGGAGAAGGAAACCTATGGAGGCATTTTATTGCTATTATTATAATTATTATTACCTGCAATAGTGCAAGCTAGAATGCTATATTTATTCTGTAGAATGTTGTACCATACCTGAGTGAAAAGTTCTAGAAACTCTCTGTTTGTTTAGGATACAAGCTGCAGTATTAGCTTGGTTTCACATCACTTCCTGCCTGAGCCTCCCTCTCTGCTCACTTATTGCTCTGGACTCAGATAACAGCAGAGAGGGGGGGAGAGGAGCAAACTGAGCATGCTCATGCCCTGGGCAAGAGGGTTTAAGCTGAAGACCGGAAGTCTAATACAGAAGCCCATGTGTACACAATAGAAGGAAGGAAATGCAGTTTATTTTCACAGAGGACTCAGAGCAACACTACTTTGAGGGTTTATAGCAGTGGTTCTCAACCTGGGGGTTGGGACCCCTTTGGGGGTCAAACAACCCTTTCACAGGGGTCCCTTAAAGGGGTTCCAGGAGCAGGTTCATCTTTCTCTCAACTAGCCCTGGGGCAAGGTTGTAGCTCTCTGGGAGTTGGTGCTGGGAGTTGCAGTTCAGTAACCTGTGTATGGAAGCCAGTTGCACTACAACTTTCTATATCTTTAACTATTAATATTAATTATTTAATATTTCTATAACTTTCCCTTAGTAGTAGTACAGCTCTCCCTGCCCATTTACAATTTGTAAAATTAACATGGTAATTGGGGTGTGGCCACAGAATGGATGTGGCAAAAAAATTTTGCTGCACTACGCACGGAAAACAAACCTTTATGCAGCCACGCTGTCTCCTGTACTTTCCTAACAATCCACTCTGGGCTGGTAACGAAAATATTTTAATATTTTATGGTTTGGGGTCACCACAACATGAGGAACTGTATTAAAGGGTCGAAGCATTAGGAAGGTTGAGAACCACTGGTTTATAGTATATTTATTTTCAGGAGAACAAAAAATCACTTCCCCCAATCTTCCCCAATATCATCTATAGCCCATATAGTTTGTTTCTATGGACATGCATTGATATTTACTGTGCTTACAGCTTCCCCTTTTTAGATGGATATGATGGATGTGGAGGTCTTCTAAACATTACTTTTCAATTGTAATTAATTTTTAATCAGACCCAAATTAATTCCACTAAATGGATATCATACAAATTGTCTGCTGGGAACATACATGGAAGTTTGCAACAGATTACATTAACCAGTCAATATACTCCTTTTCCAGCATGCAAACCTTTTCACTTATTTAAGGCTAAATATGCTACTGCCCCCACAGTTCTACACATCTTTCCAAAAAGAGCCTTGCAGTCTGTTTCTTCCCCACCCCCACACTCATTAGTGCAAGGCACCTCCCAATGTTCTCCAATTCCATTAATTCCTTATTACATTCCATTAGATTCCCTGTCTCAAGAGATTTTAACTTTCTTTGAAGACCCATATATTCAAGGAGGCCTATCAGACACTTCTTGGCTGTTTCTAATATAACACAGACCACATTCATATCTGGTTCCTTATACGGTGTGTTTGCAAAAAAAAATTTTTGAAGACCCGTAAGCCTACATATTTAAAATAGCAAATAATGGCTGTTGTCAACCATTCAGAGCAAAAATTGTCACCCCAGAAACTGCCAGTTTGGCAATGTAGTTAAAGCTTTTTCTCTGCATTGGACATTTCTCCTGTGCATATTAATTATTATTTATAAGAGTTACTACTGGAATACTGGGTAACTTGGATGATGTCATTTCCTTACATTTAAGCATCTCTTAATAGTTCTAAGTAGATGGTGAACTTCTATTCATTTAGTGCACAAAGAAAGTCCTGTGCACTTAATAAAGCTTATAGTAGCAGGGTTTACATTCATTTTATTTTCCTATAAATGCTATATAAAACGCAATCAAGTTTTAGTCTACAGCCAGTGTGTGTGTGGAGTGCCGGAGGCTTGTTTTTTTGTGATGGGTCCAGAAAAATTAGGTTACCTCACTGAGTGGGAGCATGTGTGGAAGCTGTCATACTACATGGCTTAGTGAACTTACTGGTTACACAGCATATGGGGCTGAAACTGACACATCTATAAAGAGAAACTGTTTATATAACTCATTGGCTGCTTGGCTACAGTTGCTTCTCAGCATGGCTTGCTCTTCTTGTCTTATGGTAGGTAGGGGCATACGAATAACAGTAGATCTCTACTCAGCTCTCCTCCAGCTTCTCTATCATATGACAACACAAAAAATACACATTTGTGGATAAAGTTATAAGATTAAACTAAGCATTGGGACATTAGTTTTGGCGTGTATAGCCAATGGAAGTAATATGGTGTTTATGGTCACACTAATTACTGAGTTATACAAAAAGGAATTATAATGTGCATTCCTATTTAAAAGCTATGTTTTAATTTTTGTGAAGTTACAGGCTTTAATAATATTTCCTTTTTTTTTTTTTTTTTACAGGATCAACGACTCAATAAGCCAGCAGGATAGACTGCAGGTCATAGGCGTGAGTATTATATACAACTACTGTAATGGTGCATCTGCACTCAAACGTTAATCTATTTTCAGTTTGCAATTCATTAAGTTATCTGAGGACAGAATTAATAACCAGAAGGTGAACACAATGGTTTTAAATCCCTTTTACTGACAGTCACTCATTCACAGGACTGCACCTTGCTAGATGACAAGCCATCCAGGTAGAACAAAGAATAACTTTAAAATGTTATTAAGTGTCAGTCATAGATTTTTTACAAACTGGCAAGTCCAAATTGACTGGCAAATAGATAGTGGAATCCTGAATTCTGGTCAACAATTAGTGCTCTGGTCTGCTCCTGTTTTTGTGACATGCCTAATTCTTGCAGCAAAGGTCCACCCTATTGTCTCTGTTGTGTTGAGAGTGTGCCAGCTATGGGCACCAACTAGATGTAGGCCAAGTGGGGTGCATTTTTGGCTGAGTAGGAATAATCTAGAAATGATAAAGATTTGGTAGAGTAGACACAAATACAATAGTCCAGAGTCCAGGAAGGTTTGGCAGTAGTTCTGAGAAGAGCAGACAAGGGCATGTCCAAACACAGGCTGCATTAACAGTCGACAGCAAAGCTTCATCAACGAATGTACAATCCAGAGTAGGCCAAACAGTAGGCCAAAACACAAAAAGCTCATTCAAAAGGCAAGGGCTAGTCAAATCAGGATTCAGGTAGAAAGATGCACACGCACACCTGGCCTCTCCCACAGATAGTCACGGTGCATGGAATTAGGAGGACGGCACCTCCACAATAGACAGCAAACAAGAAATTCCAGCACACGTGTGATGCTTCAGGGATTGCTCCCGTGTTTAATGCCTTAGCAAACAAGACAACGTTTCGGGGGTG
Source organism: Xenopus borealis (assembly GCA_024363595.1). Lineage (NCBI taxonomy): Eukaryota > Metazoa > Chordata > Amphibia > Anura > Pipidae > Xenopus > Xenopus borealis. The sequence continues at coordinate 88,304,385 of CM044432.1, read as the reverse complement.
TACCCCTTCGTCAACATGCAGTCAACATGCATACAGATTCCAGCAGGTGAATGTACCAGTAGTGGAATTTAACAAAACTAGTATGGGTGTAGATTAGATCTTAACTAATTTTTTCTGTAATAACATATCTATCAGTTTAGGACAGTCTTAATTCACACACACAAATATGAATTGGATTTAGGGTGCTTATGTTCCTATGTGACACATTAAAGGACAAGAAAAGTCTAAAATAGAATAAGGCTAGAAATGCTGTATTTTGTATACTAAACATAAACATGAACTTACTGCACCACAAGCCTAATCAAACAAATTATTTATGCTTTCAAAGTTGGCCACAGGGGACTGTCATCTTGTAACTCTGTTAAACATCTTTGCAAGACCAAGACTGTGCACATGCTCAGTGTAGTCTGGGCTGCTTAGGGATTGTCATAAATTATGAAAACAGGGAAACAAAGCTGCTTGAGTTCTGCATAGCTGGGAATTAAGGCAGGGGCTCCCCCTGCTGTTCATGAGTATGATTGTTTCCTTGAGGGACCGTCTGACAATTTCTATCCACAGAAGCAAATGAAGGGAGAATTTCACTGAATACAGTCAAGTTTAATTTAAAAACATTAGATAAATTAAAGTATATTGGAGATGTTTATTTTTCATTCAAGAAAGTAAAAATGGGCTTTTATTTTTTTGCCTTTCGTTGTCCTTTAAGGACCCTGATCCATTTGAGGTATAAGCCTAAACATAAAAGGGGGATGCTATGTTTATATGTACAATTTAAAGAAGAGAACGATTTATAATGCTTTATAACTTAGCCTCAAGCAAATATTTAGGTGGTCAGGTAACTTTTATCCTAGCATTAATTCTCATGTTAGGAGAAACGTAGGCGACAAGTGGAGATTGAGAATAAGAGACGTCAGCTGGAAGATGACAGAAGACAGCTGCAACACCTGAAGGTAAATCAATTTTCTTTACACCCATTAATTGCAGTTTACATCATACGTTTAAAAAAAAAAATGCACATTAAAATAAATCTAGATCAGTAATTCACATATAACCCTGAACTATTGACATTAATCAAAAATATTTTATTCTGTTAAAATGTATTTCATGCACAGTCTTTCACAATCCATTAAGTGTTTACATGTTGCAGCCCTACAGCAATGGCAAACAGGTTCAATGGTTAAATGTTAACTTCTTCCAATGAGGAAAAAAAGATTTTAAGTGTTCACTGTCTATTCCATATTGCTGTGCTGGGCCCCGTAATAAGCCCTGTTATTAGACTGTATAGTCTCCCATTTATTTGTGTTATATCCAACTTTCTGTTTACACAGTACTTACCAACACTGACCACTTCATTTTTGTTTGTTTTTTATAGTCCAAAGCTCTGCGTGAAAGATGGCTCCTAGAGGGTGCTCCAGCTTCCACACCTGAGGAGGATGAGGCAACAAGGAGGCAAATGCAGGAAGATGAGCTCAGGACCCGAGAACTGGAAGACAGCATTCAGCGGTACACAGATTGGGAATGGAAAGGATTTAGGCTATGATATCAAAATTACTAAGATCATTATTGAAGATTTGGAGGACATATTAAAAGCCTTTTGGTTTTTAAAATGTGCCAATTTATAAGAATTGAACAGTTTTGAGCAGTTGTATTAAATTATTTCCTCCAGCTGTTAGTTCAGTACTGAAATCTAGCACCCTACTGATCTGGAAAATATCTTAAAGAAATCAGTTTATAAGATTATTGTATTCTTTCTGATTATTAAATAGTTCTAATAATGTCTGGTACAGAGTGCCCAGAACAAATCTGAGGGAGTGGTTTATAGATATCTCCAAATAACTAGGTTCCTTAGTAGTGGCATATGACTTTTTATTGTCAGTTTTTTCCTCCATCCTGAGTCCACCATATGTTTAACAGTACCCTATGCCCTGATTTTGATTTACTGATGCCACCATTTTTCTTTTGGATTTCTCTGTGTTTTACAAAATGTATCTCACCTACTCCTTTGCCATGATTTCCCTTCTGCTATATCACTTTGCAATTTCCGCTTACTCCCTACAGACTGGAGACAGAGTTGGAATTACTTGAGAGTGGCTTGTCAAGCACATCCACCAAAGAGAGCCTGGCAGAGGAGTCCGTACCTGCAGGTCAGGAGATTGCAAAGATCCACAAGGTCAGTCTTCAGCTATTATGTGAATCCAACAAGAGTGGAAATGCTACAACAAAAATGGTTAGATTTTATTTACGCTGAGAGTCATTAAATGTGTTTATATGGTTGTTTCCCATACTCCGCCTCAGGAGCTCCAATAAACAATCTGTACATGACATCCAAGAATGTGAATACCTTGTTCCTATATGTGCTGTGCAGTTCCCTGCACTTTTTCTATCCCTCTGTTAATGGCAGGTGATAGTTGATGTCAAAAGTATCTATAGTAGTATTTCAGGGTATCAAATACTCATAATGTAATACAACACAGCCTGTAGGCTGCATACCGAGAGCTGCCTTCAGGCTAGTATGAGGGCTAGGATTCAGGTTGTGGATTGCTAGGTGAAGGGAAATGAATCAGATATAACTAGGATCGGTGCTGATAACATACCAGCTATAGAACTGTTTCTCTTTTGTAAATACAAAAAAGTGATTCTAGACAACAACTCGTGCTTAATGAAAAGAACACACACTACTGAGTAATAGATATAGATTTTGTCTGTGCAGCCAATTACTCCAGAAATAAATGTTATTTTTAAATCTTCTAGGAGAGTGGGGCATTTTGGGGCAGATTTATAAAGGGTCAAATTGAAAATTAAAAATTTTATTATGGTCATATTTGGAATTATTCATATTTGAATAATTTTGTTAAAAAATTCTAATTTGATTTTCGAACTCAATCAAACTCTGAATTTGAATTCCACTATTCACGATCTAAAACCTGCCGAATTGCTGTTTAAGTCAATGGGAGAGGTTCAATTTGGAGTTCCTTGACGCTAGCACCAATTTTTATACGGGAGACTATTTGGTCCAAATGGTCCGCTCGTCAAGTCATTTTGTCGAGCAGGAGTTTTGACCAGATTTGTTTTTTGATGCCTGAGATTTTATCGCCACAGTTTCGTGAGTTCATTTGATTGCAGCATAAGCGTAAATTCTCTGCAAATTGTCTCTGGCCAATTTATGCACTCATCACTACTCCTTAGTACTTGTATTGGACAGCAGCCAATCAGTGGTTAAGTTTCTTCAGCCAGCCGCAGGTAGAACAATAGAAGCAGATATATTTTGGTTGCCATGGGTTATAACCCAGGTCCAGATTCGTCCAGTGTTGATAAAAATGAACAACCCCAATTTTATTGCTGCATAGGCAGAGGTGCACAGTGCTTTAGAGGTTGTTTAATTTCTCCAAAATGTCACATGCCTGTATATAAAGGGTGCATTATTTTGTATTATATTCTTTGAAATGTAATTGTCACTTGAATTTTGGCTTGTGTCGTATTAACCAAATCATTGTGCCCTGGGACTGCATTTGGAATGGCTCCCATTCCTTAACAAATGCAATCCATCCTTTGGAAAAAAATGTATACTGTTGTTTAAGTGGACATAAATAGATGGAATCAGGCAGGCATTGTGTGACTGAAATTACAGTACATTGAAATTGCAGAAAAAGAGGCTGCACAACATGTGCATTTAGGCAGTGGAGCACACACCATTTGTTGTGCAAGTGTGCAACCACACAATCAACTTTTCAGGTGACAAGGGTTCCCTTCATCAGGATATGACAGAGGTCTAGCCAGGTTTTGCTTTGGTTATTGGCATACATTTTTGACTGCAGAGACAGTATACATATTCAATTTGCTAAAACCATTCATATATTTACATGTCATCAGTGTGTTATTAATTGAATATTTCATTATCAGTATCAATACTGTCAGTATAAATATTTAGAGTAAAAGTTCTTAGGTTCTGCTAACATGATAACATTGCTATAGCTCCACGTCTCAATTTTTTTCTTTTGCTGTGCTTGAACAGGACATGAGGGCTAAAAGAGTCCTATCTTATCCATTGTTTACCTCAATAGTGACCCGATCATTCGCTTAGTGAATCACAGTATAAATGTGACTTTTTTTTTGCATTTAAAAACAGCAGTATTATGGAACATACACATAACAGTGCAGTGTCAGTGATGTGTTCATACTGACTCTGCATCTTTAATAGCAAAGCTGACCTCCAGTCTTGGCCACTTGCCATGATCTCAGACAAGGCCCACAGAGATGTGACCTGCAACAGTGCATATCATTTATATTCATGGGCTGAACAGAAATGGCTGCTATATAACAAATAGCTTCAATAAATGCAAACCCAGTGCCTGAGTAACCTACTCAGCAGCAGGAGCACTAAACTGGGTACCAACACTAGTTTAGTTTACCATTATCATATTCTGGACCTATTAGCATTTGTGTGGCATATTAGTGGTCATTATGTTACTGTTATTATTATTACTATCGTCATCATCACATATTTATTAAGTACCAATTAGGGTTGCCACCTTTTCCTGAAAAAAATACCAGCGTTCCTATAAACTTATCTTTTTTTCCTATTAATAACATTGGGATCAACCATCAAAAATACCAGCCAGGTGGCAACACTAGTACCAATATATATGTAGTGCAATACAATAAATGGGTGCACACATTGAACGTACAGATTTACCCACAAAAACAACCCATAACAAATACAACATTGCTCCAGTGGTTTAACTATACTGAGTGTAGAGGAAGCAGACCCCGACCCTGGGAAGAGGGGGGCCTGGACCGTGGTGTCAGCTTCTTCTATAGTATTAAAATCCCCACTCCCTGAGGTGGAGGCAGCTATGTGAGCTGCCCTCTGAAGATTTTCTTTAGTAGGGGGTTCCCAGCTTTCTCTCGGTACTCCACTGCATTGCTCAAAAAAGCTTACAAGGACATGGATTTATTATTTAGTGTACATTATAACTCTTTGTTTCTCACTCCATTTGCCTATGTCATCTGTGCCATTAGAAGTTTCTTTGCCTGCCAATTTCTGTGTGTAGCGGCAGTTGTGCTTCCATACATTTAAAGATGTGCAAGATACACGCCCCATGTGTCAAACAAAATGCTTACGACTTGAGCTAAGTAGTAGAATCACTACCCCACCTTGTGGCTATGTGGAGTAATGCACTAAGTTTTAAAGGTGATGTCCACTCAAATAATATTTATTTTCCCATAATGAAATAAATTGTAATTCTAAGATGCCTTCACTTATAAGTTAATCAAACATTTTAATTTTACATACATTTAATTTCATTACTCACTTTTAAAAGCAGGGCATGTATTATTTTGCTAATTTCTTGACTGTTTGCGACTGCAAAGCACTGTAGGAATTATAGTTGTGCCTGGATTAGAGTCTCTTACTTATACGACACTGTATCACTGGAGACAGAACCAGAAGGCAGGGAATAGTAAGAGATTGACAGATCCTGCTTTCAACAGCAATTACATTTACAAATTGAAAATATTGAATTCATGTATTTGACAAAAATTATTATGCAAATGTTTATGCTGTGAGGTATTAACTCTAGAATGGTAGTAATCTTCTTCTATTTCTTTCCAGACATCCCTGAACACAACCACGGGTAAGTTCACATCTGTTCTAACTATGCTGTTTTGTTATAGTATGAATGATTTGCTCTTGTGCTTATGTCATGGCTTATGGTACTTATGATAAATGCCTCTTACCTCCTCAGGTCAAGATGTTTCAGTATCCCCAGGTCACAAGACAGAAAGCCCAGACATAATGAGAGCAGGTAAGATGGTAAATTAGGTGGAGCTTGCTCACTGCTAGGCGTGGGGATCCTCACCCTGCACTGGGCATTGCATAAAGCATCAAGAAAAGAGGTATGGCTGTTCTGCCCCTGCTTATTTAACGACAGTGCCACTCAGTATTGAAAAACTGAGCTAGATTTACAAATACTGTATCAATCCTCTGTAAATTTCACCTAGCTTTAGGTGTTCACCTTTGTGCATTTTTATATGTGAATCTCCTAATAAAACACAAAACATTTTGTGGTGTTTAGTAAATCTATGCTTGTGCATAAAATATGTTCTGTACCAGAAGCATTTTTGCATGTAGGCAAGGCTGTGGTTAGGGATATTGTGCAGAGCTGTGGAGTATTAGCACAAATACCAGTACTGCAAGCACAAAGTAGTGTTATAACCTCCGGCTGTTGCAGCACAAGAGACTGCCTCTTACTTTTTTATTCCCTGTAATACTCTCAGCATGGACAGTATTCTCTCTCTAAAAAAGAGGATAGTAGCTGGCTGCTCCCTTTGCCTTGCTTCTCTCTACTTCACACCTGCCTGCACATGCTTGCTGCCGCTATTTTGGGGCAGTGGGAGGGATTGAGCTCCAAGAGGTTTAATGTCACTGTCATGTTTGTGTCCCAGCCATGTATTCTGTGGAGATTACAGTAGAGAAGGACAGAATCACTGGGGAGACTAAAATCCTCTCCAGCAACACTGTGCTTCCCAAAGGGTGCCCCCCGCAGGGGGTCAAGGTTTATGAAGATGAACAGAAAGGTAGGGTCAGCTGGCAAGGTTAGGATTTCCTGTAGACAATTAACAAACATGTAGTTATGGGTATTTTCACAAATGACCACACAGTTACTTTCGTTTTAAAACTACACTCACCTGCTATCATTAATTATTCTGCTCTTCATCCAATGGGGGGAAAGTCCAGTCTGCTGACTCTTACTTTATAAAATCATTAGTCAGACACACTGGTCTGCTGGACCCCAGGGTGCTGCAAGAGATTTACAGCAATGCGTGTCGTTTTTTTCATAGTCTTTATTATATCATCCAAAAGTTTCTGACTGTTCACTCATTGTTCACTCCCTTAATAAACCTTGCAGTCTTTTTCTGTTATTTTGTCACATATTTTTTCAAATGTTCTCTCTAACTTCTCCTTTATGTTATTCTATTTGCTCATACCATTTTTGTCATCGATTTTTAATTTTTTTGCATTGCTTGCCACACTCTCATTTTGTCTCTATTCTCCCTGCAGTAGTGCATGCAGTGAGGTCGGAGGCTGATGCCCCAAATGATGCCGTACATGCACTAAGCTCAGTGGAAGTTGAAGATCTGATCCATAAAGCAGAAGAGGCCACTCTCAGTGAGATTTCACTGATTTCTGATGACAAGCCTACCATCCAGCGAGCCTCTCCTCGGAAGGAGATTCCTGGAGTTCAGGCACTGCCTCCACAGACTCCTCCAGAGCCAGGGGCTCCAGTCACTATGATCTTCATGGGCTACCAGAATGTAGAGGATGAAAATGAGACTAAAAAGGTCTTGGGCATGGAGGAAGCCATCACAGCCGAACTGGTAGTCATTAGTGATGGGGACCCCCAAACTGCAACCGAAGACATGGACCTGTCTGAAAAAATCCAGCATCCTCCTAATGGAGCCCCATCTGAAACCCCCACAAAGGTGGAAACGCCAGAGATTAATGACACAGCAGCTCCCAAAAGTGGTGAGCAAGATCTGACCATGAAGAAACAGAGGTGCAAATGCTGTAGTGTGATGTAAACAGAGGTGGATGAGAAAGTTATTTCTGCAGCTACTCATAAAGCCCGAAAGAAGATTTTTCCTTTCACCAGAAATCTCACAAGAAGGGTTGCTCCTTCCTTAGCCTTTAGCAATTTGAAAGAGATCATTTCTCATACTTCCCATTACAGCATTGCTGGAGTTCTCTAATCAACAAAAAGGTGAACTTCTACATATATATATATATATATATCTCTTTTTTAATGGAGGTCCCTTGTCAGTCCAAACAAACCAAATGGGAATCAAATCCTCCATGCCCCTTTCATAAGCAGCATTCAGTCCTCAAGTTAGGATAGGTAAGCTTCTCAACTTACACCTTAAATGTAAATTGAATGGTCCCATTTTCCTCCACATTCTTAACTATGTTCCTCCCTATCATGATAAATGTGCAACTGTCGATATACATCCAGAACTGCCATTTAAGTAAGTATTGTACTGGGCCAAAAGTTAACATTTCCTTACACTGCCCATCCGCCCTTAGACCTGCAACAATTTTTTCTGGCCAGTGCCCAAATAATCTTCCTTTGACCAAAGCCCTCACCTCAAGCGCGTTACCAAGTGTAAAAAAAAAACATTCACAAAACATTTGCAGTGCCTGTTTCATTCTATAGATTTCCTTGACAGAACTGTGCACAGTAGAAGGCCATAGAATTGTGTATCCAGTCCATCAAACAGCTTTTGTTCTGACATCCATGCTCTGTACAGCTATTCAATAATGGAATTGGAAATGCTTTTCTGATTGAAATCTAATTTTTCGGAAATGCTTGTTAAAGCTGGCCCTGTGAACTTTACAACTGGAAGAGCGGTTTAGCTGAATTCTACAGATGCAACCCAGAAGTACCCTTATCGGTGAAAAGAACATGAGACTAAAAGCTGAAACAGTAAAGAATGATTGGATTAACCGGTATTACTCAATACTGAAGCATATATGCAGCAAATAGTATTGTAACCCTTGGTGTGTTATTCAAACTCTGCAGCCTGTGTTAGAGTGAATCTGTCACTGTGGGCACCTTCAGATAATGCGGGGTCAAGTGCAAATAGTTATGTGAGTTAAATAGCAGCTACATATGCCATCAGCTGCATATCCTCCAATACAGTGGTTTATGAATTTCACATAATTTGCACTGCAGTCACATATTTCAATAAGTCATGTACAAGAGAATAACTGTAAGAAGGTGCTGTAAAGGAAAACCTAGTAAAAATATCAATATATATTAATCCACACCAATACAGTGTGCTTTTTGGATATTTAGTTATGGCTCTCAATTCATTGTGGGTGACAGATTCACTTTAGCAATGTTATAGGCCTCTATAGTAACATTATTTTGCATTCTGTAATACCCCAGTGTTATATTTTGCATATTAACTAATGTGGTATATTGTCTTTGGAGTGATATCAGTCACCTAAATATAGCTGGTGACTGCTAGGCAGAAGAAACTCAATAAGTACATTAGAAAAAACTTTAATGGATACTGTCATGGGAAACTGATTTTTTTAGATTTCATTTTGAAATCTGACATCGGGCTAGACGTATTGTCAATTTCCAACTGCCCCAAGTCTGACTTGTGCTCTGATAAATTTCAATCACTCTTTACTGCTGTACTGCAAGTTGGATTGATATCACCCCCTCCCCTTTTCCCCTACAGCAGCCTAACAACAGAACAATGGGAAGGTAACCAGATAACAGCTCCCTAACACAAGATAACAGCTGCCTGGTAGATCTGAGAACAGCATTCAATAGTAAAAACCCATATCCCACTGCATATTATTCAGTTACATTGAGAAGGAACAGCCTGCCAGAAAGCAGTTCCATCCTAAAGTGCTGGCATAAGTCGCATGACCATGGGCACCTGGGAAATTGATAAAATGTCTAGCCCCATGTCAGAATTCAAAACTGAATATAAAAAACTGTTTGGTCTTTTGAGAAATGGATTTCAGTGCAGAAATCTACTAGAGTAGCACTATTAACTGATACGTTTTGAAAAAAACATGTTTTTCCATGACAGTATCCCTTTAACATGTGCTGTTCATATTGTGAGGAATATATACACAAGCCAGGTACAGATTAGGCATAGCACCATGCATCGTGGACTTTAAAGAGGTTACCCAGCAATGCATGTAACCTGAAGAACAGAACATGCTGCAGTACACGGCACAGCACACATGCAATGAGGCACGGGACCAGGTGTGTTAATGTGACATGAACTTGACATCTCATTGGTGGCATACACCGTCTATTGCTTAATATGCATGAAGTGTGCAATGAGTTATATTCCTGTGTTCAGGCCGTATGCTAGCTATTGGACTAGCATTATGTAGAAACCAGATTTCGCTGCCTACTAGTCGCTTGGGTGCTTTTGGGTGACTCGTTTACATTAACAAAATTTTATTGCAGCAAGTAGGTTGTGAGAGTGCCTTGTTGGTGTCTTGTATTTCAAAATTCTTGGCTACTGGACGTGAATGCAGCATGCTGCAAAGCATTGTTATAATATGTGTGGAGGGGTTCTGTGGGTCTTTTTAGAGTTCAGTTGACCCACATACGCTGATGGACCTCATGTGATGACTAAGCTGATCCGGGCTGACACTTCGAGTGAATATAATGCTGGGAGCTGTGGGGCTGTGAGGCCCAGGCTGGACATTCATATATGTGCCTCTGGATTTCCCTGCCTGTTACTAACCCTCATTTGCTCCTGTTTCCAAGATTCAGATCATTGTAAATAATATCTCAGTAAGTAAATAAACTGTGTCATTTAGTCCCATGACAGCTGCGTGCTCTATCTGCTGACCAAGACACAATGAATGAAAACAGACTGACACAAAAACAGACTGGTTGTAAATGCCTAGGGGCTCCTAGCTGAGACAGACCTATAACTGACATTATTAAAGCCC
>CM044432.1:88277621-88290055 GCA_024363595.1 Xenopus borealis | reverse complement strand
CTCCCTGTCTGTCCCTACCCTTAGACATGCTTAATCGAGTGCATAATGGAGCTTCTACATGTAAATCCTTGACACTACATGATTGATGTCAGGCAACAATAATAAAAATGAGAATTGAAAAGAAACCAGGACCAAAATGTAAAAAGCCCTGGCACCCAGGGAGTTAACGAGAATTCTAATCTCACATGCAGTAAATACCACTTAAACATCAAAAGGACGATTCCAATATTTGCCTGCTGTTGCACAAGTCAGTATAAACACACTTCACAACCGGGATTAAGAGAAGCCAAACTCTATAATGGAAATGGAATTTTATATCATTACACTTCACTAGTTACCAGTGCAAATATTATGCTGTTCTGCATTCTACCTGCCAAGAAGACACTTTGCTAGCGCTACAGTGCAAATCACAGGTTTCTGCCTCAGTTCATGAAACCTGTTGTTGAAGGGCATGCTGAAAAATCTCTTCCTGATCCTTCCCCCACCAACTGTCCTGACGTTTCCAAACTGCCAGGTGCTGTATGGCTTCTGCCTAATAAAAGTACATCTGTGATCAGCAACATTTCTGCCAGTGCATTCTCCCTGTCAGCATCTCTTACAATTGTCCTGTGACATTCTGGATTGCTCAGTGCCAGCAGCAGGCACACCAGTTGCCAATTTTTCATCCTGACCACCCACTGGCATGGCCAAATCCTTATGGATATCTTGCAGGATGCTGAGGCTCAGGTAAGATTTACCTTTTTTTCTAGTCACTTATGTATTGAGAGATTGGACAAAATGTATGAAAGTATCAGTGCTCCATATGTATAAACAAGAACTTTGTATGCTCAGAATTGCTTAGAAATAATAGCATTTGCATATCTCCACCAATGAATTCCCTGTGTGTGACATTTTTGCACCAATTCAAGGAGCGTGAACTGGAATAAAACATTTAAATAAACAGAGATTAGTTCTAAGGCAATAGAGATTGATGTGGGGCTTAAACGACAAGGAAAGTTAAACTAAAGAAGTAAGCTAGAAATGTTGTACATTATTTTTTGTGCTTCTGTACCAACCCCAGTCAACCACAGCACTTTAGCAGTAAAGATCTGTATCTCCAAAGATGCCCCAGTAACTCCTCATCTTCTTTTCTGCTGATCCAATGCACATGCTCTGTGCTGCTGTCACTTACTGAGCTTAGGGACCAACTCAAAATATACAGTACACATAGAATAGAAATGCCACAGTATAAGGCTGATTAGTCATTAATACAGATAATTACTACATGGCAGTACAGAAACCAGTGCAACTAGCATCAGAATTTAATAATCAGTCCTGTAGCATCAGTTTATATTACAGACCAACCTCATGTTCTGCTGGATAATTAGTGACAACCCCTAAGCTTAGCTTCTCAACAGCTGTTCAGAGCCCACTGAGCATGTGAATGTCACAGACACTTTCCAAGATGGTGACCCCCTGTGACAAGTTTGAAGTCCTGGATCATTGCTGCTATTGACAAGCTGAATCTTTATGCTGGTGTGATAAGTTCACTATATAAAATATGACATTTTTAGTCCTATTCATTTTTAGGGTTTCCTTCTCCTTTAAGACCAATGGAACCCCAGTTGTCTTTGTTATTCTACAGTCTAGCTGTACCAGAAACTCATATCCTTACAACATTACAATCACATTATATTATACAGTGCTACTAAAATTTCAGTTCACCAGTGAGAGAAAAATGCAAGGTGCGGTACTTTTACATTTCCCTAAATCTCTGGTGATCTGGTTATAGATTTGGTTGAGCCTTCCCCTCTTAAAAATTAAAATTAAGGGAAAAGGCATTACAAAGGACCAACTTTTGTATCTCTGATTTGTAATTACGCAACACTATGTGTGTGTGTATCCTACAGAAACATTAATAATAATTTTAATGGCAAGAAAAATTGAGGTTTTACTGTATCTGTAACCTTGCTAAAAGGTTAGAAAGACTGCCAAAAATATCAAAAGGGGCTATTTCACCAAAATGGCTTGAAAACCCCTCCAGATAAAGTACAGATATGGGACCTGTTAGCCAGAATGCGCAGGACCTGGGGCCTTCTGGATAATAGATCTTTCCATAATTTAGATCTTCATTCTTCGACTAGAAAATCATGCAAACATTAAATAAACCCAATAGGTTGGTTTTGCTTCTGATAAGGATTAATTATATCTTAGTTGGGATCAAGTACAAGCTACTGTTTTATTATTACAGAGAAAAAGGAAATCTTTTTTAAAAGATTTCGATTATTTGTATAAAACGGAGTCTATGGGAGGCAGCCTTTCCGTAATTCAGAGATTTCTGGATTATGGGTTTCCAGATAACAGATCCAATACCTGTACTGGCAGGTACTTCCCATAGTAACGTTCTCCACCCTTGATGGTCTAGTATTGCATGATAATGATATCACTGAGCATTGTATAGCTGCATATTTGCTTGAACAATAAAAAATAAATAAATAAGAGAGAAATTAAAAAATGCCTGTTATGTCTGTTATTCCAGGCACATAACAGAGATACATCACAATACCCAGATTTTGCACTGGAGTGCTATGAATCTTTAAATTAAGTTGGCCATACACATTATGATCCGCTCACTTGGTGAAGCTGATAAGCCAACAGATCTTTAGCCAAATTGGTCACCTACATGCTGGGTCACATTGGGTTTGCCAACGGTCAGACCACAATGAATGCATACACAAATCATATAGTTCTTTTTCAGAAAGGGTCATATTTCTAAAGGGCAATGACATTATAAGCCAGTAGAAACTAATGTGGAGAATGCAGTTCTATAACCATTATGGTATAGGATATAATGAGGAATATCATCAGTTTGTAGATAAAGAGGGACATAGGAAGTATTCTCTAGCCTTTGACAAAGTGCCAGGGGGAAAGGGGGGGGAATAAAAAAAAAACAAAAATAGAATGACAGCGGTGTAAAAGGGTAAGAATGAGGTTAACTGCAGAAAACGGAGAAAGTGAAAATAGATTTTCTCACTGACTCTATTCCAAAGGTTGTAAACAATCGATACTGTGGGTCCAAGGTTGGATATGATCATCATAAATTCCAGACACCTTGCTTGGTGCCAATAAATTATTTAGCTCATAAAATGAAAATACACTCTCTACGATATCCAATCAGATCACTACAGATATTTAAAACTGTTGGTAGACTATTTGCTGGTTGGTTACAACAGGCAACTGTTTAGCAGCAGCGCTAATAAATGATCCCTCATGATGCAGATAGGCACGCCAGTTATGTTAACATTGCTAATTACACTACATTACAGATCTTATAAATGCAAAAATATGCAACAAAAACCCCAAAAAAGTGACAGGATCATTTTAGTGCTCCTGACAAGATTATGATGTTTAGCAAGCAGTTATTTTACATGGACACTTAGATTTTTTACTGTAGACAGTGTGAAAGTTAATTGTTCTCTTTTTCGTTATTTCCTCCTCTTGACTCATTCTGACGTGTTCTCTAGTACTGACAGACATTTACCTGCCACTGTTCCTGTCTCGGTCTGACCCCCTGGCTCCCAACCTCTTGCTTATTGGCTTGACCCCTATGATAAGAAGATGTTTAGATACCCATCGCCATGGCAAGTGCTCTGCAGTGGTATGGAGAGAAGGGACATGGTAAGTAAAATAGAATGTGTCTTACAATTATTAACATTGTGTGCTCAATGGAATAGTGCACTTGGTGCTCATTTTGAAAAAGTATGACTTCAAAAAAACACTTGGGTTGCCATTACAGCAGAGTTTAGGTCCCCATAGATGCAAAGATCTTTCAGATTTTTTTAAAGGGTTTTTTTTTTACTAATGTATATCGTGGGGAGGAGAGGGGGGCAATGTCAGGAATTTTAGGGGTGCTTTTGGTAAGGGAGGGGAGGTTTAGTTCTCCTTCAATATATATACTCCATGCTTAATTAAAACCAATGGCACCTGGAGGGAGCAGGTCTGGGGAGCAGTGCATATAAAGCCCACCTCTAGGTGGTGTATAACTACACATATATTAAAGTCTAATGCAACACCCAGTTACCCACTATACACATGTTCACATTCACTCAACCCTGTCTCTAACACCCTCCTTTCTTTTGGGTGTGACATTATTCTGATCTCTGGACTTTGCCTGTCACTCTCCTAAACATCTTCAGAACAGATTCAGAACAGAGTGAAGGGACATGAGCCACAAGGACCAGTATCCCTGAAGGTGAGAGCAAATGTCCAAATGGGAATGCAGGGGGAGTAAATGTATTAAGGAGTGGCAGTGGGATAAGTGTATGAAGGGGAATAAGAGGACCAGAAACTTTTATTTTGCACACAAATAATTATAATGGAATATCATATGGGAACTTAGTGGGCCCCCACAAACTGTTGAGTCTGCTGCCTTAATTGCTAGAACTCTGACAATACCACTTTAAAAAAAATGGAGAAGAGCACAAATAATTTAACTGAGAAAGACACATGAAGCACTGAGAGTCACATTTTCCGAGTAAAGGGAGACCAACACAGGAACAGGAGTGTTGTTGCCAGTGCCAACCATTTAACGTATTAAACACACTAGAAAAGCTGTGTAATTTGACTGTGTTC
The DNA here is from genome assembly GCA_024363595.1 of Xenopus borealis. NCBI lineage: Eukaryota > Metazoa > Chordata > Amphibia > Anura > Pipidae > Xenopus > Xenopus borealis. Next base: position 88,285,444 of record CM044432.1, on the reverse strand, counting down.
ATTTAGAAATGCTGTTTCAGGAGTTGTATATATTTATAATGTATGTCATATTACAATGTTACTATTTGTGGGGTACAATGCAGAAGTATGTATGTCTCTATTTGTATCTCATGTGTCTATACTGCTGAAGATCCCTTATGTAAAATGGAAAATTCTGGTCCCTATGTTTTTATGCCAATATACATGCTTTAGAAAGTGCGTTTTTCAGTGCCCCATGCTGCCCTATGCCCATGTTTGTGTTTGTAAAATGCCTGCTTCTGACATTCTTGGAATTATCTCCAACTGGCCTTATCTGCAACAGCCAGTAGTACTTAACTGGCGTCAGCCCCCCTCCCATTTCATATTCTCTTGGTGATACCCAACACAGACACATGCAGAATAAGTACTGCATTGGACAGCCCCAGGAATCTTTATGTAAAGCCTGTCTGTGGCCATAATCAATGACATACTGAATCACACTGGACACATTTTCTGCACCAAAAGACAACAATGTTGTTGAAATAATTATAGAGAATATGTTAGTTCATGACATTGTCATGTCCTAATAAGTGTACTCTGGTAACTGTACTTCTTTACCAACCATGGGCAACTGTGCCCTATATTTGCTTCATACACGTTCAATATTTGTCACACTCCATTATGAACAAAGAATGTCCAAACTGTGACCCCCATCTGCAAGGTAGTTGTTTGCCCCTATATCAAGCAAACCAGTAATTTTGAATGGCAATAAAAGCCCTTATTTGTGCACAAAAACACACTATTCAACATTTCGTTCCAGTTTTGCTATACCATGCCCATTGCACTTGCTACAGCTGCAGAATAATAAGCATCACATGGATGGTCATATACTTTCACACCCCTCAAAACTGACACTGCACCTGCACAAAAATAGGCACAACAAGAACATTGCTGCAAGAAAGTTTAGGAATAGTCTCTTAACGCATGGTGCTTATGTGTTTGCAACTTAGTGAATCCAAGAGCCCCTTATACAGTCTGTATATGGAGCACATCCAAAGCAAACTTTTTCCTTAAAGCAAATAAAAAGCAGGCCCCTAAGTGGTAGTTATTACAGGGCTAAAAATAATGAACTGAGCTGGCTTTTTTATAATATGTCTTAAACATTTTTTTAAACAAAGCGCATTGTGCCCTCATTCATGCAAGCATAAATCTTATCATGCAAATCTGCATTACACCATCATTTGTTGAACTACAGCCTTTGGCTGACATACTTATCTAGTTGTTCATAACATAACTCCTTGAATCACACATTAACAGCTAAAGTAAAAGACAAACTTTCTGGCACCATTATTCATTATGACTACTTTTCAATTACTATAAGGTTATTAAATTAAAATAACATTAAATTATGAATTTCAATTTCTGTAGACTGGGGAAATAAATTAATGTTGTACTTTTAAACCATGCCTTGGACAGACAATCCTATCTTAACTATTATGCTGGCAGCTGAGTAACAGTTTCTCTGTATGTTATGCTAACAGAACAGTACTTGATCTTCTAAGCTCCTGTACAAATGTAATGTTGAATTTGTTAAACCAACATTTACCATTTAAATGCAGCTCTAGTCAATGCTTACAGTAAGGAGACAATACCAGTGAAAACTGCCCTCTCTGCACCAAGTCATTTTTATCCAAAAAAAAAATGACACTCTTCAGCAGAGGGGTTGAGGCTTTAAGCCAAACATTTACTATTCAGCTATGACTGCTATTCCTTTAAGTAGCATCCATACTCTAGGCAATCTTTCAACTATGTTTGTTTTTTAGTATCAATACTCACCTTTTCAGCGTTAGACCGGATGGGTGTGGGCCAATCAGAGCTGTCACATCAGGCACCTGCAACCCCCCCAGGAGCCCTCCTACCCCCCTCCGCTACCCCTAGAGGCCCCTATTAGCCCACCCTGGGGCTAATCCCCCTCTGTCACCCCTTACCCCCTGTGCATACCTTCTTTGCTCACCGATTGGTGGAGGGGATGTCAGGAAGAAAGCATCTCTGCCTGCTGGGCAAGAGTAGACCTGGATCGGCGGGACCCACAAGGACTTGGGGGCCCAACAGGTTTTTTCCCAGTGTCCGGCAGGCCCAGTCTGACCCTGCACCTCTTGTAATCTATGAAACATATCACTTTTAGGGCAAGTTCACTTAAAAGTAACTTACTCAGAATTAAACTAAGCTGCTCAGCAACTGGTCAGTTGTATTTTGTGTTTACATCTTTGAATGTCCATATGCAGTTGCCTATGCAGATAAGGACTAGGTAGAGCCACAATTTACCTAAGCTAATTTTTATATTATATATTGTAATACATAAAGTCATATTATTATACGATATTACAAACTGCCCTGTAGCTATGATTTGCATGAGTAATAAACTGATTTTGTACGTGACTGTAACTTACCCTGCCTGGAACATATTATCAAGGATGGCCATAGATCATCAAGATATGACACTTTTGCTTATAGAGCCACGTCCTTTGAATGTGGCACAAGAAAGATTTCATATAATATTTACCTAATATCCACCAAAGTGCTAGATATCATTGATGCAATGAGAGGACATTCTGTGGTTGAAGAGAGAGTGGTCTAAGGAAGAAGGGGCTTGCAAATGTCAGATCCCCTTGCAAACCTAGCAGATGGAATTTACAGGCAACTAGCAATAATTAACCAATTTGACAGACCTGATGTGTTATGTATGCATGCACACAGATACCTTGAACATTGCTCTATAGAATTTATGACAGGTGAACATCAATTAGCTTGTTACAGAATAATATAGATGACTAAAATGAACACTAACATATGGTTAATGACTTTTTTTTTATTACATCAGATCTCAAATGATGAAATAGCTAAAAGTCTCTACCCAAATGACAAAAGTCACTCTCGGTCTGAGGTGCTAACAGGTAATATATCTGAACTGCATAGCACTGACTCATCTCTGAAAGACCAAGCAGGTGGCTTACCTGAACAAGAAAGAAATGAGTTTGAAAATCAACCAGTAATTTTGCCAGACTTGCCTGGCACACATGATAAAGAAACAAGATATGAATGTGAATTGCAGGTGACAGGTACAGAAGAAAAACACATTTGGCTAGAGAACTTAATTATCAGTCAGGATATACACTATACATCGGAGATAAAGGAGCCAAACACATCTGAACCTCAAAGCATTGATTTTCCTGTCATGGATCGAATAACCAGGAGTTCCATCTACTCGTTATCCTCGGCAAGAGATGCAGAAAGTGGCAAGGAAGAAACAAGACAAGAGGCTTATTCAACTTCTCAAGAGAGTCCTAGTGCAGAGCGGAGAAGCACGAGCAGTGATGTATGGATTCCCCATCCAGATCGAAATAGCCAGTTGCGTTTGTTGAAGGAAGAGAAACGCTTTGATGTAAGAGCATATCGTTCCCCGACCAGTCCAACCAAGCTTTTTGCAGATAATGACTCAGAGGATGAATGTAGCCCTCGCTCACGTGATCTTACACCAGAAAAATTGCTGGAGCTTGATGCACAGCGAAAGGACATTATAAAAAGACAAGGTCAACGAAAAAGCTTGGACATGGAAGAGCTGAAAATATCATTAGATAAGACAGGGAGTTCCATTTCAGGTGTTGAAATTAATGGGCTGGATAGTGGCCCCAACACTGACCAGATAAACTTTGAAGCTGCCAGACAACAATTTCTGATGTTAGAGAAGAAAAAGGAAAACCTACCACTCCCCAGCCTCCAACTTCAATCCAGGCTCACCCACCTCACCTCTCAAGTTTTGCTTGAAAATGACAATAGCAACCACGGAAAGACAAGGAGCATTCATGGTAACGTGAGGGACAATGCATCACCCAGTACTGAGAATCAACCCATATCTACCAGAAGTAGAAGTTCCAGCCAGCTCTACAATAACTTCTCTGGGGAGATATATGCTGATAACATAGACTCTAGAGCACAGGAAAAACCACAAAACATTTTGAGCAGAAGCTACCAAATCACAGAGCAAGCATCTGAGGACATTCCAAATCCAAGTAATGAGACACCAATTGAGAGGGAAATCAGATTGGCCAAGGAAAGGGAAGAGAACTTGAGGAGGGAGAGAGGCATCCAGGTTAATAAAGAAACCAATGAGACTGTAGAAATCCTCAAAAATTCTGTTCTCCCTTTGACTTCAAATGTGCCATCTCACAAAAAGAGCAAAGAGAGAGCTCGTACTTCTATGTTTCTACAGAGGGAAATTGAAAAAGAGGCTCAAAGGGAAGCAGACCTGAAAAATGAGGGGAAAGTGGCTGGGCTTTATGATAAGGGCAGTGCTCAGGAGATAGATGAGCGAAGGAAATTATTTGAACAGCAAGATGAGATCCCTGTGAAACCACAGCATGTGACCACAAAAACAAACTTTAAGGGAACAATAAATAACTATAGTACAGAAGATGATATAACTCAAGTTGATTCTGAAGAACCTAATGTTAAAACTAATGGTAACATCCAGGATGTCCAGCAGCCATATAGTGTAAGAACCAACTGGAAGCCAACACCCATGAACACAAATATATATAGAAGGCAGAGTTTTGAAAACATATTAGACTATAAGGCAGCTTCAGAACCTTTCCAAGAAACTCACATCTTACACAAAGAAAATGTCAATGTTAAATCTCATGTTTCTGTGAAAGGAGATGAAGATGAAAAGAGGAAACAGTTGTTTAATGGAACAGAGGAAAATGCAAACCCAGAAGTAATATACAGTATCAACAGGCTTAGGCCTTCTCTGTCCAACATTATTGAGCAAGAGATCCAGAAGACACTAGAGAGGGACAGGGAGCTAAAAGCGCAACGAAGGAAAAGTGAAATGGTTTCACTTACATCACCAGTAGACACTCAGACCACTGTTCCCTTCAATGGCGACAACCAATATGAAAAACCAGTACTGAATTCAGGTAAGCACAATTTTGTTTAAGACCCTGTTCTTTGGGAAGTTTTAAAGCTTTGACTTGTATCTTTTGTTTACCAAAAATAATCATCGATATGGTTGAGATCATAAAATTCATGGGATTAAGTGAAATATCGACCGTACCAGATATTTATGTCTTATGTTTTTTCTTTAGGCACTTCTAATCAGTGGTTACCTGCTCTATACAAAACCAACCCCTCTTATGGAACCCATTCATATATATTGTCATCAGAACAAACGTTCAGACTAAAGACACACCCTAAATTTGCTGTACAAGAGTCAGATTCAGATAGGCTAAGAAAGCATGGAGAAGATAGTTGGGTAAGTGCTAAAATGTTTGATGGAATACTAATGGAATTAATGTTTGTACAACTCATCACTTATTAAGGCCTCCATTTTTAAACACATATGTATACTTTTCAAAAAGGAGCACACTATACACAAGTCTTAAGTAAAGGACTCTGATGTAGCCTGGGCCCACCAGTGCTCCACAACTTATGCACTTGAATGGCATGCTATTTAGGGACTGGATAGGTATTTGCGTACCTCCCCCTCATAAATACAGTGCAATGTAGGCATTGCTGTTATTCAGAGCTTTCCATCTTCCAACTAGCAGCCTGCTGGCTGGATGTGGCCCTCGACCCCCCTTTGTGTGGCCCCCCACATGAAAGTCTGCCTGCTGTTATTCCTTACCATGTACCATGTAATATTTACACCTCAAATTCAGACTATAAACTCCTACATTGTTCACACCTGTAAATCCACCCTGCATTGTTCAAACCTGTAATATCTGTTCACACCTCTAAATCCCTGTACTGTTCACGTATCAGACCCAGACTGAGTGCCCACATTTTTCACCTGTTCACATCTGAGACAAACTGTTGGAGGGTCACCAGCAGGGTGATGTAGGGGTGCCTGCTCAAGGGCCTTCTGTCTGCCCCTAGTCTGGCTGCACTCCCCTCTGCCTGTCTCACCTACCGCCCTCCCTCCCCTCCGCATTGGCCTTACACATCCTCTCTCTTATGACGCTGCCTGCCCTATATTCCCTTCATCTTAGAGTCCAGATAGATTTCACTGTCTCCTGCTGTATTCTGCCTTCCCTATGTTCCCTTTGTGTGTCATACTCTGCCTGTCCTATGTTCCCTGTGTGTGCCATACTATGCATTCTCTATGCTCCATGTGTGTGCCATACTTTGCCTGCCCTATGTTCCCTGTGTGTACCATAATAAGCCTTCCCTATGCTGCCTGTGTGTGCCATACTCTACCTCCCCTATGCTTCCTGTGTGCCATACTCTACCTCCCCTATGCTCCCTTTGTGTGCCATACTCTACCTGCCCTACTCTGTACCCTGTGGGACCTAAGCCTGGTAGGTTTGTTCTGAAATACCCCTGCAGTGAGCACCAACCATTTGTTTTTCTGTTGTGTGTTACCACCATTAATGTAGACGTGGTCTTAAAGTTCTTGAGATTTTTTGAACTGTGTCATTGTAAATGATCTCTGCAGTCTCTAATAGTTTTCTAACTTCTTCAGCTCCAACTGTACACATAACTCTCGGAGCAGAGTGTACCTACACCTTTTTAATTATAGGTGAATTACAGCCCAAACACCTGACTAGGCTTATTTCTGGGAGAAATGTATCCCACCCCCCACTTGAACTTAAGGTCATTACTTTTGACAATCAGACAGTATATCCTGTAGAGGGCATAAGCATTATGCTCTACTACACATTTGAAATTTTGTAGTGCCACTAACCATCTGGTAATCCTGGAATTGTTTCCTCTTGTTGTGTGCTAAGTGGAGTCAGTTATCAGTTACTGAATAGAAATCCTGGGAGACTGTAGTACCTTATGGTTTCAAGAGCCCTCTCACTAACCATGAGTGAAAAGTTTTTGTGTTATCATTCATATTCTCTGAAACATGATTAAGAAATCATAAATTCTGCTAGGATATTAGCTTATGAGCACAACTGTATATGCATTGAATTTAGAAACTTCATTTAGTTTTCTGAAGTTGTTTAAAAAATGGAGACTACCATCTAGTTTCCAGTTTTTGCATCAGTCTGATTTGGTCAACTATAGACTAAAAGGTTAAACGTGATGGACGTGTCTTTTTTTCAACCCAACTTAATATGTTACTATGTTTTTGAATTAGAACAAATGAACCTAGAGCTGTGATATCTATAAAGGCTGGAGTGACTGGATGTCTAACATAAAAGCCAGAACACAACTTCCAGCATAACTTCTCTCTGTAAGCCATAGCCCTAAAGATATCCCTAACCTAGCTGGATATAGAAGGTGAAGCTTTACATACAAGCCTCTGCATGAAAACTGCAGGCACTAGCTGTACTGCAGATCCATCAGTATCCTGGGTCAAGGTTTTTTGTCTTCCTTTTATAAAATTTTGGACCCCTCCCTCTTTCTATAAATTGAGCATAAAGGCACCTTTTCTCCAGCTCTTGGTGGTGACTTCTAGTATGGTAATTACATCCTTAGATATTAAACGGATTCTGTCATGTTTTTAAGGTGCAGTTCTTATTTCTAAATTACACTGTTTACACTGAAATAATTCAATCTACAATATAAAATTTCATTCCCTGAACCAGCAAGTGTATTTTTTTAGTTGTAATATTGGTGTGCAGGAAGACACCTCAGGTGATTTTGCCTGGTCATGTGCTTTCAGAAAGAGTCAGCACTTTAGGATGGAACTGCTTTCTGGCAGGCTGCTGTTTCTCCTACTCAATGTAACTGAATGTGTCTCAGTGGGACCTGGATTTTATTATTAGGTGATGTTCTTATATCTACCAGGTTATCTTGTCTTAGAGAGCTGTTGTCTGGTTATCTTCCCATTGTTCTGCTGATGGGCTGTTGGGGGGGTG